>JAPZQE010000056.1:0-333298 GCA_028828645.1 Rhodotorula sp. PL61-2 | reverse complement strand
GGGGGGGGTCAACGAGTGTGATACCGGGCGCGGAGGAAGAGACTGGGGGCGCACGCTGCTTTGCGATGGGGAGACGGTTCCTTCGCTCCGACACTGCGACCTGCTGGATCCTGCCCGTGACTGCGCCTGCTCCTCCGCCCCCTGCGCCGTCCGCTGCGCCCGAGTCGGCGTCGCGGTCGATGGACGAGCCAGGCGCTACTGTGCCTGGTTTCCAGAACGCCATGCAACCCAGGCTAAGCGCGGTCTCGGTTAGAACGAGCTCGTGCGGGAGAAAGCGCGCGACGAGAGCGAACCTCCGGAGTTCAGCAGGGCGATTCTCGACAATTCACGCAGATATGGCGAGCGCAGCGCCGAGGCTGGCCAGAGCGCTCTCGACGGCTCCAGCGAGGAAGCCCCGCGTCGTCTTCTCCGGGATCCAGCCGACCGGAGTGCCCCACGTCCGTCCCCCCTCCTCCGCCTCCCTTTCCTCGAGGAGCAGATGAGCGCTCTCGCTTTCCACGGCCCGTGGCGGGCTATTGACCCGTGCATCGCAATCGCAACAGATTGGGAACCACCTCGGCGCGCTCTCGCAGTGGCAGCAGCTCGTCAAGGAGGCAGCCGCACAGCCCGCAGACTCGCGCGACTCGCTCTTCTTCTCCGTCGTCGGCCTGCATGCCCTGACCGTTCCTCAGGTACGCTCCGGCAATCCCGTCTGCCACGCCTTTGATGGGCTCGCTGACCATCGGGAGCCGACGCAGGACCCCACCCGTCTCGCCGCCGAGCGCCGCGACATGTTCGCCGTACTCCTCGCACTTGGACTCGCAGACCCCGCAGGCGGGGCCGTCCTCTTTCACCAGGATCAGGTGCCGGAGCATGCCGAGCTCGCGTGGTACCTCAACACGGTCACGCCTGTCAACCGGCTGATGCGCATGACCACCTGGAAGGTGTGTTCTTCAACGCCCTTCCGCTCTTTCTGCACACTACAAGCGCTGACGGGGTTCAGCATGCGCGCAGTCGAAGCTGGTGACGCTGCGGAACGCCAACTCGGAGGAAGAGATCGACGACTCGATGCTCCAGCTGGGCTTGCTCGCGTACCCGGTCCTGCAGGCCGCCGACATCCTTCTTTACAAGTGCGCTCTTCCATTCCCACGTGTCCTTTGACTGTTCCTATTTGCTCCACCGCATGCGGAACTCACTCGACCCGGGTTCGCGCGCAGGACCTCGCACGTCCCCGTCGGGCACGACCAGTCGCAGCACCTCGAGCTGTGCCGCGACCTCGCGCAAGTGTTCAACCGCGCGTACCCTGGACGGCGACGAGATGGGAAGGGCAAGGGGAAGGGCGTGTTCCGCTTGCCCGAGGTCATGCTCAGTGCGCTCTTCCGCTCCGCTTGTTTCCTTTTCCGCTTTTCGCACAGGGCTGACCTTGAACCTGTTGCTTACATTACATAGCCACACACCCGCGAATCCAGTCGCTGCGCGATCCGTCGCAAAAGATGAGCAAGTCAGCGCCGCACCCCTCGTCCAAGATTTTCCTCACCGACTCGCCCGCCTCGATTCACAGCAAGATCAAGTCGGCCGTGACGGATTCGACAGCGGGTGTGACCTGGGATCCGGTCAATCGCCCGGGGATCGCGACGCTGCTGCAAATCTACGCAGGCTATTCGGGCGGGCGCGCTGAGGACATTGCGGCGCAATACGGCGATGCGCGGGGGATCATGCGCCTCAAGGCGGACCTCGCCGACGTCATCAGCGAAGGGTTGAAGTCTTTCCGCGAAGAGTTTGCGCGAGTGAGGACGGAGGAGGGGTACCTCGCGGAGCAGGAGCGGCGCGGGGCAGAGCGCGCGAGGGAGGCGGCACAGGCGACGATGCGCGAGGTGCGCGCTGCGGTGGGGATGGAGTAGCACAGTTTGTAGGCATTACTTGGACGGAGCCATTGCATCGCATCACACCTCTCACGCAGAAACGGTTTGACTCTGCGGCAGAGGAGACGGGTTACCGAGGGAGGGGGACCCGCGAGGGGACAGTTCAACTTTCTGCTTCCTCCTGCGCTGCACCTTCTTCCGCTGCTGCTCCGCCTGCTGAGTACAATGAGCGCGGCAGATTGGACCCCGCAGTCGTGGCGCTCCAAGCCCCTCACGCAGGATGTCGTCTACCCCGCCCCCGCCCCGTCCTCGTCGTCGTCGTCGTCGTCTCCTCCAGACCCGGTCCTCCACAAACGTAAGCAGGGGCTCGAGGATGTGGGCAAGAAGCTCGCGACGCTCCCACCGCTCGTCTCTGCCGTCGAGGTGCGCTCTCCACCTCGTCCCGCTTCATCAGTTCGACGAGGTCCGGGAGCCGACCCCTCTTTCCCGCCTTGCCTGCAGATCGAGCGCCTCAAGTTGAATCTCGCCAATGTCGCCGAGGGCAAGGCATTCCTCCTCCAAGGCGGCGACTGCGCTGGTGCGTCCCTCCTCACCACTCCGACGAGGGGCGGACGACCCCGCTAACGTCCGCTTCCTTCCGCGTGGACAGAGCTCTTCGACTACTGCACGAGCGAGAAGATCGAACATCGCCTGTCGCTTCTCCTCTCGATGAGCCTCATCCTCATCTGTGCGTACTTACGCGCCTCCGCCGGGGGGACCTCGCTGACCTCGACGAATGGGCGCAGGGGGTATGAAGGTCCCCGTCGTTCGCATCGCGCGCATGGGCGGGCAGTACGCCAAGCCGCGCTCGAAGCAGACAGAGGTTGTCGACGGCAGGGAGATCCCCTCCTTCCGGTGCATTCGCTCGTCCTGTGCCGCCTCGTGCTCTCGCTTATCCCTGCACCTTCCCCAGTGGTCACAATGTCAATGGCATCGACGTCGATGACCGCATTCCCGACCCTGAGCGCCTTCTCTCGGCGTACTTCCACTCGGCCGCAACCGTCAACCACGTCCGCTCGCTTCTCGCGTCCGGGTTCGCTTCGCTCCCGACCTCGGCGCACCAGTCCGTCCCTTGGTCGCTCCCGCTCGCACACGTCCGCTCGCCCGAACTCCTCAAGAGCTACGAAGCGATCGTCTCGAACTTGAGCGGTGCGCTCGAGTTCATGCGCGTCGTCGGCGTCGATCGCTCGTCCGCGTCTTCCTCCCCTTCGTCCGCCGCCGCAGCCCTCGACAGCGCAGACATCTTCATGAGTCACGAGGCACTCATGCTCGAGTACGAGTCGGCTCTGACGCGCAAACTCCGCGTGCCGGCTTTCGCGGCCAAGGAGCAAGGCGAGGAGGGATGGTACTGCACCAGCGCGCACACGGTTTGGATCGGGGACCGTACTCGCGCGCTCGACGGCGCTCATGTCGAGTTCTTCCGCGGGCTGAGGAACCCCGTCGGGATCAAGGTGGGCCTGTCGATGGAGCCCGAGGAGCTGGTGCGGTTGCTCGACATCGTCGACCCGCGGAAGGAGCCGGGCAAGGTCACGCTCATTAGTCGGTATGGCGCGGAGCAGGTGCGTGGTCCCCTAGCATATCCCGTAAGGCGGAGGTTGACGAGCCTCGATCAGGTCGAGAAGAAGCTCCCGTCGCACATTGCGGCGGTGCAGCAGTCGGGGCACAAGCGTGAATTCTCTCCTATCCTCCCTCTCCCGCGCCTAAGCTGACGCTCTCACCGGTGCGTAGCCATCTTCGCCTCGGATCCGATGCACGGCAACACGCGCACGTCGTCCGCCTACCCCGGCGTCAAGACGCGCCACATGAGCGACATCGTCGCCGAGATCAGCGCGTCGCTGCGCATCCATGCACAGATGGGCTCGAGGCTCAGCGGCGTGCACCTCGAGCTCACCGGGGATATCACGGAGGAGGGGCTGAGCGTGACGGAGTGCTTGGGCGGGAGCATGCGGCTCGAGGAGGAGCAACTGGGGCTGAGGTTCGAAAGTTACTGCGATCGTGCGTGTGTGCTCCGGCTCGCTCATATGTACGCGCGCGAGACTTACGCTCAGGCGCACGCAGCCCGCCTGAACTTCGAGCAGGCGCTCGGTGGGTCCATTCCTCCCACCGCTATCGCTCCTCGTCCTTCCGCCACCTCATACTCTATCCCGCATACGCGCTAACGTCCTCCAACTCGCTCGTGCGCAGACATCGCCTTCCTCCTCTCGCAGTCGGCCTCGAACCGCGGGCGCGGCGACTCGCGCATCCTCGAGGAGCTGGCGAGCCGTCCGGGAAGCGTCGACAGTCGTGCGATGGGCGCGTAGAGACCGGGCTGCGGTGTAAAAAAAGGCTGCAAGGGCCTGTAGAGGATCTCAACTTACTGACGCGGGTGAGCGAGAAGTAGACGAATTGGCTTGCAAGCTCGCGATGAGCCGATAGATGGGTTATGCCGCTACAGCTCGTTGCTCACTGCTCACTCAGGAAGGATGTAAGAAGGCTTTGGTCCAGGAGGGGAAAGGAAGAGTAGGGGAAGGGGCGGAAGGCGCGGTCCATTTGAAGGCGGAAGTCCAAAAGTTAGTCTCGCTCCTCTCGTTCACTAGGCCAGTTCTCGACCACCGCTAAAGGTATTGCGACAGAGCATGTAGTGAGAGCTGCGCCAAATGCCGCGATGCGGGAGCTTCGAATTGCACGTGAAATCGGCAAGTCCTCTCCGTACGACCCATCGCGACGAGCAGGAACGGCACGGAAGAAGTCATAGCAGCGGACTGTCTCAGAAAGCACACGGAATGCTCCAGCAGATAGAATCTTCGACGGCGGAGGACGTCGTCAGACACGAGACCATTCTCTCACGCCCTGCTTCTCCTTGACTTGGACTGGAGGAGACGCACGATCATCAGCACGCCCTAGAGCATGTAGCCGTCAAACTCAGGTCAAAACCCAACGGTTCTTGCGTATGAGCGCGACAAGGCGCGTCTCGTGCGCCGAAAGCTCATTGGGCACCTTGGCGAGCTGGCTCTCGAGCGCATTGAGGCGGCCCGCAAACCGGCCATTCATGCGGTCGAGCTTGCCGTCGAGCCAGTTGTTAAGGCATCGTGAATGGCATTCCGCTTGTCGATGCCGCGCCGGTGCTAAGCGTCCCAGAGGTCAAGACCGTGGTCAAGGGTTGCCCTCGTACGGCTGATCTCGTACTTGAGCGCCCTCTCAAGTCGGTCCACCTTTGACTCGCGCTTCTCAACCCCAAGCTCGATCCGCCGCTTATGCGTATCGTAACGGCTCCCGCTGTTGAGGTTTGCGATCAGCAAGCCTGTCGTGCGGGCTCAAGCCGTCAGGATCGGATCAGAAGCAGTGGAGACAGAACCGTTACCATGCACCCGTGAAGAGCAGCGAGCCCACCGCGAAGTATACGTCGCCGAGACTGATTCCACATGGCCTGCAAGATGTAGAGTGACGGCGAAAGGTCGGGAGCGTCCGGGGACTGCAAACACTGTTGGCGGACGACGCTGCGATGGCCAAGCATGGAGAGCGGAAGGGGAGGGAGCGGTGCGGTGCTGTGAGGAGAGAGAGCAGGAGGGATGGGGCGGTGCGTGCGGTGAGGAGGGAGAGCAGCGGACGGAGCTTGCGTTGCTACGGAGCCAGACTTGAGCAGCTGTAGCGCCGAGATAAGCTGCTAGAAGTGTGGGTCAAGGCAGAAGATTGGCGGGAAAGCTCCGGGGCGGTCGGCGGGCAGAAAAAGAGGATTCGCGGGGACAAAGCGGGACTAGGTGCGCGAGCTTGAGTAGAACAGCGACGAGGTCCTGTGAAGCTGTAGCTATAGAGGCGTTGCGTTGTGAGCATAGCAATGATGGGAACGAGGTCAAGAGGCGGGAGGCTCTGCGATCGGCGGGACGCGCAGCTCGTGTCTCGCTATTTTCGCGCGGCGACCTGAGCTCGAGCAGCTTGGGCACTCAACGCTTGCCTGATCTCGTAGCGGGAGGATCAAGGGATTGCAGGGAAGGACAAGATGGAGGGCGCTGGAGAGGGAGGCAGTTGCACGCGAAATCGGGCATTCCTTGATTGAGGCCAGCATGACCAATCGAGCGTGGAGAACACATCACGAGGCGCCTATGTATGAAGGGATGGGCAAATGATATAGGCGCGTACGGCGCGAAAGGGAAGGGGAGAAGACGAGGCGGGAGGGAGCGGCAAGACGGCAGGGGGGGCTCAGCGGCGGCGCAGAACCGGACGCGGAAGCGGGACGACAAGGTGTTGCTGCATATCAGCGAGTCAGCGGGAGCAGAAAGGGTAGAGTGAAGAGCGCGCACCTCGTCGTTGAAACCGCATCGCTCGCGACCGCAGGACGGACCGCGCGGGCAAAAGTGGCCGAAGATGCTATGGATGAGGCTTGTCGGTGGGAGGTATATGATTTACGCGCAAGGAGAGGTCGAATGGGGGCGGACCGGGACGAGGAGGAGACTGGGAGGAGCGAGGGAGGGCATTGGCGGAAACAAAACGCACCAATCTTCGCCATCGGGGCACGGCAGTCCATGCTTGATCGCATTGCAGACGTGGTGCTGCGGGAGGGCGCACAGATTGAAGCGAAGCGTCAGTCCCGGTTCCCACCGTAAGAACAAAGCAAGAGTGCGCAGCACACCTTCGCCCCCCTCCTCATCTCCTCTACCTGATCCGGCGTAAGCTCGTAGCGATGCTCGTACCGGCACCTTGGGACATCGCAGTACCCCTTGAGATATTGCGCATTGCAAGGCGGGACCGCCTGCTTGCTCATCGGCAGGTCAGGGTTGATGAGCGGGCGGGGGCCGCTGCCAGTCGAGCGGTAGCGAGGGGCGGAGGTCCCAGGGAGAGCAGGAGAGTCCGTCTGCCGGTGTGCGGGTGAGTTAGCTCTGGACGAGGTAGGGAAAGAAGGAACAGCCCGACGCGCCTGTACCGTCTCCGCCACCATCCCCTTCCGCCCCGCCTTTGCCTCGCTGCGCGCCTCATCCCGCTCCTTCTCCACCTTATCGAGCAGCAGCGCCAACCTCCCGACCTCCTGTTCGAGGGTCTCGCACCTCACGCGCCATGCCGCAAGCGCGACGTCCGCCTCGCGCCGCTGCTTGAGCAGGCCATCGACAAAAGCGGAGGTGTCGTGCTCGAGGGCGGCCCACTGGGCGGAGAGGGCGCAGGGAGAGGATGCGATGGAGGAGGGCGCGGTCGAGTGCGTGCTGTCGCCGCAAGAGGAGAAGTCGGGCGATCCCCGGCGGGATGGGGAGGAGGGATGCTCTTCGATCGAGGCGGTGCTCGCGCCGCAGCTGAAGGTAGGCGAGTTAGGGAGGCGGAACATGGCCAGCTATATGTGTCCGAATTGAGCGTGAAGTGGGAAGTGCCGTGAGTCGCTGGAGCAGAAGTGCTGGAGGAAAGCGAGCGGAGCCAAGCAAGCGGATGTGCGGTAGATCCATCAAGATGAAGAGCAGCGCAGCCGAGAAGGCTACAGCGGGAATGGCGTCGGGCGAGAAGGGCGCGAAGGGGGACGAAGCCCGCGGCTTGATGCAAAGGGGGAAGCAGCGAGAGGAAGGCGCGAGCACAAACGCGAGTATCCGCGACTCCTTGCGCTTGCTTCATTCGAGAGATGCCGCGGTTGCATCAGGCGATCGAAGCGCGGATGAACTGGGCGATCTGCTCGAGGTACGAGTCCGGCAACTGGTGCTCGCTGACAAAGGCGGTAGCGACGGCGTGCGGGTCGTCTGCAGCATCAGAATCATTTCGTGCAGCACAAACGATTTAGCGCAACCGGGCGAAAGAAACGGCTTGAGAGCAGTCTTGAGGCGGGGGGATACGCACCTTCAATGTTGAACGGCAACCTGAGCGGCGCCTCGTCGTCCTTGACGTCGATAGCAAAGACAAAGTCGTACTCTTTACCGTCGTGCTTCATCTTTGCGCGGAACTGTGCCGACGCCGCGCTTTGCGTTTCCTCCGTCTGCGGGTCAACAACCTCCCCCAGCTCGTCCCACCTGCCGCCGCTCCACTGCGCACGCGTCACGCGTGGCGACGTCAGTGTGCACGATGAGGTAGGTCACCTGCAGGAGCGCAGCGCACCTGGTGCGCCGTCACCGCCTCGCCCCGCTTCACGAGCCTGACCTCCCCGTCCTTCGTGCCTGGCTCGTCCAGCACCGCCGGTTCATGCACGACAGGCTGAACCCCCTGGGACGCCTTCTTCGCCCTGAATTATCCTCCCTGATCAGCACCGATACGCAGACAGGGAGAGGTTGGGCCGCACCGCAGCTCCATCCTCGCGTCATACTCCCTGTGCGTCGCCTCGTCCGCAACGCGCGTCGGATCGCGCGTAAATATCCACACCATATCGTCCGAGCAACCGGCGGCAAGATCCCCATTCGGGAGGGTGGTGAGGGACCAGACTGCTCTTTCCCCCGCGGTAAGTGGGCGCACAGTCAACCGAGAGGGAGGGAACACACCCGAAAGAGCGGGGACAACCACCTCCTGGTCCTTCTCGCCGTCCTCCTCGTTCCAGACGGCGATGAGCCCGTCTTCTCCCGAGCTGGCGAGTCCGCTGCCTGCGCTCGAGGGTATTATCGAGAGAGAGTAGACGAACGAGTCGTGCGAGCCGAGGACGGTGAGCGCTTCGCCGGTTCGGTGGTTCCACACTCGAATGGTGCTGCGGGCGAGACCACTAAGAATCGGGTAGATAAGAACAAAAAGAAGAAGGTAGCACACCCATCATTTGAGGCGGAAGCGAAAAGCGCACACTGCGCGTCGTCGGGGAGGAGCTTGGCGAGCGCGCGGACGGGGCCCTCGTGCCCCTTGAACGTATACCGCACGCTCGTGGCGACGAAGAGGCGGACGCGCCCGTCTGCGCAGGCTGCCGGAGACGCGGCGCCTCAGTTAAGCACAAGGGAGAACAGCGAGACAAGGGTACGTACCGGTCAACACCGCGTGCTTCTCCTCCTCGAGCAACAGCACGTCCCACACTGCGGCACCATGGTCAACCAGCACGCGCTCGCAGCCCCACTCGCCCTCTGTGCCCTGCGCGCTCTCCCTCCACTCCCACACTCGCGCCGTGCAGTCCCAACTCGCGCTCGCAAGCGTTCGCCCGTCCGACGAGCAATGCAGCGCGCAGACGTTGTGCGCGTGGCCGAGGAGGGTGTGCAAGGGCGTTGAAGGAGCGGTCGGCGCGAGGGAGTATATCTGGATGAGCGAATCGGCGCCCGCGGTGGCGAGATAGCCTACGGATGACCTGCGTGAACTCTCCAGTAAACTACAGGGGAGACGGGGAGCCCGCGCACCGTCTTTGCCTTCATCGCCGCCGCGCGGCGGGAGGAAACATACGGCGTTGATGTACCCCTCGTGCCCGTCCCGCCATATGCGCTCTTCTTCCCAGCTACCTTGACCGTCCGACCTGCCGCGCACCCAGCTGCGCGCGCTGCCGTCTCTCGAGGCACTGAAGAGCCGCAGAGGGGAGGGGGCGGTGCTCGCCGCGACGGCGCGGACGTCGTTCGCATGGCCACGGAGGAGCGCAGAGAGCCGATACGGCGGCGGGCGGCCCGTCGTGCTGTCATGGGAGGCAGCTCTGGGGCGTTGGGTCATCGGAAGCGAAGTGGGGGAAGGAGAGAGGAAGCGTCGACGTTGCTGAGACTGGCTCTTCACCCAGTGATGCTCTAGCTATCAGGCTGCGAGGTGTACATTGTCAAGAAAGGCCACTACCTGGAGGCGGACGATCGTGAAGCGTGCGACATGCTAAGGGGGACGAAGCGCCGCTTTGGACAGCAGCAGTAACGGCAGGCGAGTTCTGCGGCGCTTGTGCGGATGGGCAGCAAGCCGTATGTTTCAGCCGCGGCCATGGATGTTTCGCGAGGCAGCAGGGTCTCGTATGCAAAAAGCAGACAGCCGCCAACGGGGTCGCGGCAGCCATACAAGGCGAGGTTCGGGAGGGACAGCGTTGCTCCTCAGCCAAATACACGTGTTAGCGGTTCTGCGATATGTTGAACACCTCGACAGAGTATACAACTCGCGAACGCAGCTGATGCCACCTGGGAGCAGGGGTACACAGTTGGCAGCGGGAAATCACGTGCGGAAAGCCCCGCACAACAAGCACCGTAGCCGCAATCTTCCTCAGACCATCGCGTCGACGACGGAACAGTCTCCGCTGAAGAAACGGGAGAAAAGCGAAGCCGGTGCCAGAGCTAGCGTCCGGCGACTCGGACGAGGCGAGTCATAAACGAGGGGACGAGACGGAGCCAGCTAGGAATCGCATAACCGGGCGAGGTGTGCAGAACGATCAGCTTGACCGAGTCCAGAAGCCGGCAAGTGCGAGCGAGGGTGTTGGCAGGAGGCAACGCTCGCCGGGGGGACCGCGTCGAGGGGTCGGCCGCAACCGCTGCACGTCGCTCACCGTAAGCCAGCCAGGGCCACCCTTGCAAGTGCGAGTACTCACGAAAGACCCGCACAGGCCACTCTCGTGCTCTTCATAGTTCGCTCCAGCCTCTCCCCGGGTCCTCATCTCTCGAACCTCATCATCATGTCCGCCGCGTCGCGCCGCATCACAAAGGAGTACGCAGAGCTCCAGGCAGACTTCCCGCCTCACGTCACTGCCGCGCCGGACGAGAGCAACCTCCTCCACTGGGTGTGCACCCGCTCCTCACCCTCACCGACCGCCGATCGCTCACCGTTAACGCAGACTGGCACCATCACCGGCCCGCCCGACTCGGCCTACAAGGGTGCGTGGAGCGGCTGTGCTGCTCGGACAGGGCAGCCGAGCTGATGACTCGACTTGCAGGCGGCAAGTTCAACATCGACATCACGTTCCCCACCGAGTACCCCTTCAAGTGCGTTCTGGTCCACGCTTCAAACCTTGTGAGAACATGCAGCTGATGCGCAGGGCCGCGCAGGTCTCCGACGGTGCGGCGAGGTCGTCGCTGAGCAGGCAGAAGTGTACGCTGACCTTGCTCTGTCGTGGCATCTCTCCTATGCAGGTTAAGTTCGTGCGTCACTCCCATGCTCTCGGTGTTATGACGCTGTGCTGACATCCGACCGGCAGACCACTCGCATCTACCACCCGAACGTGACGGACGACGGCGCCATCTGCATCGGTCTCCTCAAGGTGCGCGCCCTCCCTTTCTCCTCGCCTACTAGCCTCTCAGTTGACGAAACTCCGGACACAGTCGGAGGCATGGAAGCCGTCGACCAAGATTGAGCAGAGTGAGCTCCTACCCCCACCCTTGAGCGTGTCGCGCGACTGACCTCTTCTCGTTCTTGCAGTCCTCCGCGCGCTCGTCCAGCTCCTGCAAGAGCCGAACCGTGCGCCACTCCCCCCTCTCCATCTCAGACTCATACAGACGTATGCATGCACGACTTGCAGCGGACGACGCGCTCGTCGCCTCGATCGCCGAGGTGTACAACACGGACCGCGCGCAGTTCAACAAGATCGTGCGCACTCTTGCTCCCCTCTCATGCGTGGCGGCTCGTGCTGTGCTAACTCTTTCACTGTCGCCGCACCACACAGGCGCAGGAGTGGGTTAAGAAGGTCCGTTCCCCCCTTCGCCTCGCCTCCTCTGCAGCGCTGATCCTCCTTACCTCCGCAGCACGCCACCTAAAACCCCTGCTTTCGCCTTCCGCTACGCCCGACCCATCGTTAACCCGTGCTTGTACAACCCACCCACCTGCTCCCCGCACCCGTTGTGCCCTGTTCCTTCCGTGCAGTGCCGCTTCCCTCGCATGCAACCCGAACATTTGCTTCTCGCTTTCCCCTCTCATGCGCGTTTCCGCTTCCTCGCTCGTGGTGGTGAGAATTGGCGTAGGCAAGTGATACAGGCTCGACACGGGCAGGCGGGAGTAAGGGTAGGCACAAGATGAGAACGGACGAAGCGGGCATCAGAGGGAGTGTCAAATGGGCGAACCAGCGAGGACAGCGCGAACGGGCTACGGCAGGACATACCGCCGGTAGTACGCCGTTGCGGTCGCCACCGCGAGGTTGACGAATCCGAGCCGGAGATCTCGGTTGAACCCGGCGAGCATGACGAGGCACCACAGCGCGCCGACGAGCCTGTCGAGCGCGCGGCCGAGCGCGCGCTTGAGCGCGTACGAGCCGTCGAGCGCGAAGGGGGCGCCGAAGGGGAGCGAGGCGGTTGGCGCTGCAGAAGTCGGGATCGAGATGGTTGCGGCGACCTGCCCGGGCGCGGAACGTTAGCGCGGGGAAGGCAAGCGAGGAAGGGAGGGCGCATACGGGCTTGTGGTCGCTCCGCGTAAACTCCATCACGCTGCGGTAGCTCTCGCACCTGGCCTCCTCACCCGCGCTCGATACGAATAACACGCGGTCGCACCACCCAGGGACGCGCTTCCGGACGTCCTTGTACTTGTCTACCGTCCCCGGAACGAACTTGTACGTCGGCGGGAAGGCGATCTTCCCCTCGCGGAGGTGATGCAGCGTCCGTCCGGCGCGCTGCTCCTGGATGAGCTGGTCGTGTGCGAGGAGCGAGGCGAAGGTGTTTGGCTCGGAGGGGGACAGGGACGAGATGCTGTGAGAGAGGAGGTGCAGGGGAAGCTTGTTGGGCGAGGTGAGCGAGATGCGGTAGTTCAGGTCCTGCGGGTCCTGATTGTAAGCTCCCTCCCTGATTATCTGAGGAGGGAAGCGAACGCACCCCAAAGAAGAACAGATGCCCCGTATCGAATATGCCCCTCAGCACCCCTCCCTCCTCCTCAAACACCAGTCTCCTGCAAATCTCCCTCCAGTCCGCATTCCGGTCCTCGACCTTCCCCTGGTGCGCCGCCAAATGCGCACTCACGAACGTCCACGCGCTCTCGCCCGTCCCGTCCGGCTCGGCAAGCGTGACCCGCACGCCCACCGCGCCCTTGTTCCCCATCAACCCGAGGACGCCGCATCCGACTGTCGCCTTCGAGACGCGCACGACCCGCTGCGCGACGGACGACCGCGCGTAGACGAGGAGGGTGATCCCGCCGAGAGCTTCGCTCGCGAGAAGCCGGTACGAGCCTGAGGAGGGCGAGGGGTCCCTCTTTGCGATGGGAGAGGACGCGCGCCCGAACCGCGACTCGATCGCGCGAAGGAGCTCGCCGTCGTGCAGATCCAGCGCCGTCTTCGTGAACCCGGCGAGCGCGAGGTGCTGCCCTCCTCCTCAGCCGGTCAGCGGGTCTCCCCTTCAGCGAAGTGAGAGCGGGAGAGCAAAAGCGCACCAGCGGGATCATCTCTTGAAAGCCAACGGCGACGAAGTCTGGCGCATCGCCGTCCGGCCCATCGCCCTCGTCGAGCGCCCCGAGCCAGCCGCTGAGATCGTCCGATGGCTCGCCGCTCGTCAGAGCGTGGACGCGCCCGCGCGCGAGCTTGCCGTTGTAGGTTGCGCAGACGACACGCCGGGCAGACATGCTCAGAAGCAGCTGGGTGTGTCGGCGAGGAACGAGAGCGAGGAGAAGGTCGAGGCGCTGATGACGGCGACGAGCATGTGGGGCGGCGACCTTTCGAGACTGGGGATAACGGAAACTGCAATTGCTCGGAGGCGCTGCACTATAGAACAGGCTTGTGCGGGAATATGAACGCGAGGAGGAGAAAGTCGAAACACGAGCAAGAAGGGAGACAACAAGGGAGAGATGGACGGCGGGAGTGAAACGTGAGGGTTTCGCGGGTCGATACAGCGTGATATGTTCCGTAGGTGAGACGGAGGGGAAGACGGTAGAAGGAGGACGTGGACGCGCTCAGCGGAACGAAAAGTCGGCGCTGCCGCCCTGCGTCGCCGGAACGTAGCGCAGGCTGAGCTCCTGATACGGCGATGCCGAGTGGTGGAAGTAGAACTGCACCACCTTGTCAGCTTAACTCGTACCTCACGCAGGCAAGAGAAACGCGAACGCACCCCCGAGATGGTCGCCTCGGTCCAGCTCCGCAACCCGCGATCGTCAAACTCCTCCGCAGTAGGCTCCTCCATGACGCTCTTCCGTCGGCTGTTCCCTGGCCGCCCACGCCGCGCCTTTGCCAGCACCGTCGCGACGTCACTGCTCATGCGGCGCATCGCGCCAGGCGGGCGCGGCGGCGGCGAGGACGACGGCGCGGGCCACTCGGGATCGTCCTCCGTCGAGGTGGCGGGGGGTGCGGTGAGCGACGAGAACGGCAGCTGTGGCGAGTTGGCGATCGCCTGCCAGAGCGGCGGGAGGTGCACCGGCGGAGAGGTCGGCTCCGGCGAGGCGAGGGACGCGATGGAGGGGTCGAGCTCCGACTTGGGCGTCGGAAGGTCCGCGATCGGATGGGCGGC
Source organism: Rhodotorula sp. PL61-2 (assembly GCA_028828645.1). Classification (NCBI taxonomy): domain Eukaryota; kingdom Fungi; phylum Basidiomycota; class Microbotryomycetes; order Sporidiobolales; family Sporidiobolaceae; genus Rhodotorula; species Rhodotorula sp. PL61-2. The sequence goes on along the minus strand of JAPZQE010000056.1, from coordinate 319,203 downwards.
GGTGACTGGCTGAATCGGAGTGGTGAGGTTTGAACCGTTGGAAGAGGAAGAAGAGGCGGAAGAGGACGGAGAGGTCGACATGGGCACGTCGGTCTGCCCGTCTCCCCGCAACGCGGCCGCGTACGAGAATCCGCTGCTGCCGCGGCGTGGAGGCGCGGGGCGCGCGGGAAGGGACAATGCCGCAGCGGGAGAGGGGAGGTTGACGGTCGGGGTGCGCTGCGGCACCGAGCTGGAAGAGGGCCCGCGGGGAGGGGTCGGGCGAGTCTGCGAGAGGAGGCTAGCCTCGCTGTTGCGGTTGTAAGACGACGTGCGCCGTGCCCGCGGCGGAGGAGGCGAGGTCCGCGGTGGGGCGGGGGACATGCCGCGGTGAGCGACAGAGTCGGTGGAGGAAGGGGAGGGGTCACAGTCGAGGCCTGTGAGCGTGCGTGCACGTGTTCAGCCCGACTCCTCGTACATAAAACAGAGGGCGAAAGGGACACACAGCAGTAGTAGAAGCCCGCGTAGGATGCTCCGTGGATCGCCTCGACACGGTGGCTCGTCACGAACTGCTCCTTCCAGCGCATGAAGACGTAGGGCCTGCCATGCGCATTGCGGAGGTGCAGCCCTGGCTTAACAAGGTGGTGCTCGATACGGTTACGCGTGAAGGCGGGGAAGCGGCGCCAGTGCTTGAGGTCGTCGACCTCGGTCGCGCCGTACTGCCCCGTCTTGAAACCCGGTCCGCCCACCTCGCCGACGATCTCGCCCTCAAAGAAGGTGACGAGGCTGTCGAGCTCGGGCGTGAGGCCCTTGATCTCGAGCGTGCCGTTGACGCTTCCGTTGGTGAGGTCAACCCTGCGCGCGCGCGCATTCTCCTCGGCGGTTAGCTCGCGACGAGCGTGAGGCGCGGGAAGGGACGCACGTGTCGATCTTGACGGTGACCTCGTACGAGTTGCGCCCGCTGCGCTGGACGCCCGCCCAGGTTGAGCCCGGGTGGAGTGGCCCGCGCGACGAGAGGAGGGGTGCCTGCGAGAACGCCTCGGCGGACAGGAGCGGGTCGGTCTGCGGCGTCCAGTCGAAGGCGGCGTCGGGCATGGCCGTCTCTGCGCAGGTGTGCTCGAGGCTGGCAGAGGAGCGGAACGAGCGCAGGGGGCGGCGAGCGCGAGGAGTCGGGCACTCGACGTCTTCGGCGCGATGACGATGAGGGACGCTCGAGGAACCCGCGCGCAGGGGTCGGCGAACAAGCGAGAGTATCGGTGGCTGAGCTGCGCGTCCTGGCGAGGTCTACGCGTGCGTGCGTGCGCTCTCTGCGGCAATGCTCGCGAGCAGGAGTCAAACGCAGGATGAAGACCAGTGCGGGGCCGGGCGAACGGGATGTGGGGGAGAGTGAAGCTCGCGTGACCTGCGCCCTGTTCTGCACGTTCGACTGAGGCCGGGAGCGCAGGGGTGATTGCGCGGGAAAGCAGGACGAGCGGGAAACAAGGGAGGGGGAGGGCCGATTGCAGCCTATTGAGTCGCCGGGCGGGAACAGAACAGACGACCTCGCAGGTTCACAGCCGACTCGGTCCGCCCACGGGAGCACCACACTGCGCACAGGGTGCCAGGGTATACGCTGGACAAAGAATGGACGCGCGACGAGCCCTCCTATGCAACCTCTCCTTTGTTTGAGAAGGTCCCGCTGGACCTAGAACTCCATCATGTTCAGGCTCAGCAGCCCCGTCGACCCCGTTCCCTTGTACCGGTGATATACAAGCACGACCCCGTCCTCGTCCTCGAGCAAGCTCTGCCCGCCCGGCCCAAAGACCGAGTCGTGCGAGGTCATGAGCACGTCCATGTGCCCGTCCAGCGCGGCGCGCCCCTGAGAGTCGAAGTAGGGTCCGCCGAGCGAGCGCGAGGTCGCGACGCGCATGTTATAGGTGCTGTTGACGCCTTGGCAGCACTGGTCCCACGAGGTGAAGAGGTAGAAGGCGCCACTGCGCTGTGGCGGCGGAAGGGCGTGTCAGCGCCCGGTTGCGGGAATGGCGCAGAGGCTGAGGGCATACCTCGTACAATCACGGGGCCTCGATTACACCCGCGCCAGGCCGCGCAGCAAGGTTGGTGAATTCGTGCGAGGCGAGCATGCCCGTCTTAGGATCGATATCGCCGAGGAAGATCCCCTCCCAGTATGAACCCCAGACGAGGTGCCATGAGCCCGCTGAAGAGATGAAGAGGCTGCTTCGAGCAGGTCAGCGATTGCGAAAACGTTGAAGGAAGAGGACGAACTGCGCATCGATCGCGTTGTACGGGTCGCCCTCCCTCGACTCGAGCACCTTGCCCTTATCGCTCCAGCTACCCGGAAGGCCCGTCGAGGAGGTAGCCTGCAGGTAGCAGTGAGTGGGCGGGGCGGGGCGGGGCGCCAGGCGGGAGGACGGGACGCACAAGCCATATGGCGCTCTTCTGCGTACCGTACATCGATGTGCTGTAGTACACGTAGTAATGTCCTTCGACATACGAGATGTCCCTGTGCATTTGGTGCTGTCAGTCTGCGGGCCTCTGCTGATAGGCGAGCAAGACGCACGGCGCCCACACGTCCTTGTTCCCCGCCAGTGCTAGCGCCGCCTCAGGCGCGCCATCCGGAAAGGCCTCGCCGATCTTGATCCACGTCAGACGGTCGGAGCTGCAATGGTCAAGTACGTCGATGGGAGGTCAGTTGCGCATGCTGGGTGATGTGGGAAGGAAGAATGGACGAGATGAAGGTCGGTATGGTCTTTCCGCTGTGCATGTCACCCTGAGTTCAGCGCCGGTCCTCGGCAATAGACGCGAGCGAAAGAGTGCTCACGTTCCGACCAGCAGATAGCTGCCATTCGGCATCTTGACGACGCTCGGGTCGTGCTGCTCGACTCGCCGGGAGGATCAGATCACGTGTCCTAGACAGAGGACGCGCTGGAACGTACGATCTGACACGGGTGGGAAGGGTCAGCGCGAAGGACTGCGATATGCGGCAGATGGGAACAGGCGTACCTCGACATCCTGGGTCAGTTTCGCCGGCTGTGGGTAAGCCCGTGCGAATATCGCTAGTGCCAAGAGTACCGCTAGCCGTAGAAGCATTCCGGGAAGCCAGAGAGCAGGGAAAGAGCAGGGAAGCGGATGACGAGACAGGAGATGGAGGGCGCCGCGGAACGTCCGTGGAGGATCCGGTGCAGTGGAGCGACAGAGGTTTGGCGCACGACCCAAGTTACAAGCCGAGCACGGAAATGCGGGAACGCATAGCGGAATCGCATCGCTTACCGCGAGGTCGACAACATGTGAGATCGCTCGGAAGCGTGGGATGAGGACGAGGAGAGGAGGGCGAATGGATGAAGACTAGCAAGGGACGGCTGTGCTGAAACATTGTCCCAAGCTTCAGCCAAGCAGTCCCACGCATCAGAAAGAGCCGACCAGCGAGCGCGGCGAAGCCAACCCTGTCCTCATCGCTCGGGGCGACCCTCGCCCTCCGCCGTTACCCGCTCGTCGCCTAGAGCCGCGCAGGATGGCCTCGCCGCTGCCCTCGCCCGAAGTGCTCCCGCTCCTCGGACCGTCGACCCTCTCGCCGACGCGCATCTTTGTCTCGCTCGTCGTCCTCCTCGCCTTCCTCCTCGTCGCCCTCGTCTCGCCGCGCCGTCAGCCCGTCGCCCTCAAGGCCAAGCGCACCAAGGGTGCCAGGACCATCCTCCTCGCTGGCCCGCTGGCGAGCGGAAAGACGGCGCTGTTCTCCAAGGTGCGCCTCTCGCCCTCCCCCACTCGCGTGCATGCGCTCACCTCACCTCTCCCGAGATTAGCTCGTCTACGGCCACGCGCCGCAGACTCACACGAGCATGAAGGAGAACGACGCCGTTATCAAGGCCAAGTGGGGCGGCGGGGCGGAGTTTGCCGAAGAGAAGGGCGGGAAGGAGCAGCTCCTTGCAGGGGACGAGGTGCGTCGGCCGCACGCCGTCCATGTACAAACTGGCCGCTGATCGAGCCGGCGCGTATCTCTCGCAGGCCCCGGCTACCCCCCTCCCCATACCGCTGCACCTTGTCGACCTCCCCGGACACGCGCGCCTGCGCACCCGCGCTCTCGCGCAGTACCTCCCCGCCGCAGACGGCATCATCTTTGCCGTCGACGGGCAGAACGGGCTGGCGGGGAAGAACGTGCGCGAGGCGGGCGAGTGCGTCATACAGTGCCCTACGCACTGCCCATGCGAACGGGCTCTCTCGCGTCGTGGGCCCTAAAGCCCATCGACCTCGGTGTCACTGACACATCCACCCACCGCAGGCACTTCCACATTCTCCTCTCGCTCCTCTCGCTTCTTCCCTCATCGGCTCCGATCCCGCCCCTCCTCATCCTCCTCACCAAGTCGGACGTCCTCCCGTCCTCGCAGTCCTCCTCCTCGGCGCTCGCAATTGACCGCGCCAAACCCCTCCTTCTCCGCGAGCTCGAGCGGCGGCGCCTTGCCTCCTCCGGCGCCGGGAGCGCCTCCTCCATCGCGGGCGCCGCCAAGAGCCCGCTCAGCGCTGGCGCCCGCCTCGAAGGGCTCGAGGCGATCCCCTCCTCCGGCTCTGCGTCCCGCGGCGCGTTCAGCTCGCTCCTCTCCGCGCTCGGGCTCTCCTCCTCCTCCTCTTCTTCGCTGGTGGCATCCGGCGAGTCCGCCTTCGTGCTCGGCGCTGGTGGCCTCCCCAGCGACGAGTCCGAGGCGCTCGCGGCCGCGGCGGAGGACGTGTGGGCGTTCGAGGGCTCCGCGAGCTGGGAGAAGATCGAACGCGCGGTCGGCGTCCGGATCGAGTGGGCCGTCGGGAGCGTCAAGAGTGCGAACGGGGTCGAGGGCGTGTGCGGGTGGGCGGAGGAGTTGTAGCGTGCACGTAGAGGCGCAACGGGTTTCAGCAAGCTGTACTTCCGTGCATCTGTGCGTGTGCGTGTGCGGAAACGGGACCGGCTGCGGAAGAGGGTGTTGACGGGGTTGATTGCACCGCGGAAGGAGTCACCGGGAGGAAGGACATCCGCGAAAGATGGAGAGGAGGGAGGAAACCATAAAGACCGGGAAGTGGGTGTGTGAATGCCCATTGAAACATGGTAAGGGAGGAAGAGGGATGCAGATGCGGCGGGTGAAAGACGAAGGTGGAGAGGGAAGAGGGCGCGGGGAGAAGTTGTCGGCTTAACGCGTGTTGCCGTACTTCTGCTGGTAGTCCTTTTCTCGCCGGAAGAGAAGCTGAGCGGACGAGTACAGGGGAGTGAGCGCAGAACAGCGGCGGCGGGTTGGGAAGGTCCCGCTCGAGCGGAGGAAAGACGCACGACGTGCGGCTCCGGCGCGTGCACCTCGTAGTGCTCCCACCCCAGCGACTGAGTCTGTGCAGGCGCGACATGAGGCGGGTCAGTCGCGCTCTTCCCCTGTATGTGAGCAGACCAGCTGTCCGGAAGCGGGACGCACGATGCCAATTCCCCGCCACTCGTCCTCCGTCAACAACCGCATAACATTCGTGTCGGGTTGAAAGTACTGCATGCAGCAAGCGAAGAAGGTTTGAGCACTTGCCATGAGGTTGGAACAGAAGGGAGAAGGCGCACCTCCTTCGGGACTGGCGGGACGATTCGGAGGGAGTGGGTCAGTAAAGCGGTCGCCACGAGTGGTAGCAAAGGATTGGCAACATGGCGTGTCTGCCGCAGGATCTTTCGCTCGCTGTGCGCGAATCTCCCTGTCGTCGAGCTCTCCAGCGGGGACGCGCGGAGAGCGATCGACGGCGTGCGCGTGAAGGGATACGCGCGACTCACTAAGCTTGAGCATCTGTCGCGGAAGGAGTACGTGCCTGTACATACTCGCAGAACATGGTCAGCATCTCCCGCGGCAAGTCGCGCGAGGAGGGGCAAACAAGGTGGGAGATAGAGCGTGCGTACCTGTACTCGTAATAGTCGTCGGAGTAGCGATCCGAGTAGTGGATGCGGTCCACGAGGTCCTGGTCTGCGTGCGTCCACGGTCAAGGCGGGTCAGCTCGCTCGCGGGGGGAGATGGGGCGAGGAGGAGAACGGCGAGGACGCGGTGGGGCGAGACGGGGAGAGCTGGAGGAGGTTGAGTGCGCACAGTCCTGGTCGTTTATGGGCATCGCTGCACGCCTGCTGGTCTGCGTTCGAGGAGAGCGAGGGCGAGGGCGAGGCGCGCCGCGACGCGACTCTTGCCGTCGTCGCTCGTCCTCGGCCAGATCCCGTCGCTCGTCTCGCTTGCGTCTTGCTGGGTTGCCGAAATCCTAGAGAACATGAGTGGCTTCGACCCGTGCGCCCCTCCTTCTCCCGCTCCGTCTCGCACGATCTCCACTACGCCTCCCTGTCCTGACCTCATCTCATGGCCTGTCCCCAGCGTAGCGTTCCGCGCGAACCGCCAAAAGGCCATCGGTGCGCAGACTCCTCCTTATCTCGCTTCCTCAACTCACGCTCCTCAACTCACGATCCTCCACCCGCAGACAGCATCGTCGGCGACACCGCCGCCGTCGCCGCGTCCGTCCCCGTCGTCTCCAAGGCGCAACCCGCACCTAAGCCCGCAGCGAAGAAGAAGAAGACCGCAACGAGCACGGCAAAGACAGCCGTCAAGCGTGCTCGCGACGACGCGGATTCCTCGAGCGGTGGCGATGTGAGGCGCAGCACCCGCCGCAACCCGGCGAGGGGCGCCAAGCTTGTCGAGGACCCGGAGGAGCTGCGCAAGCATCAGGAGGTGCGCCGCCTTTTTCTCCCATGCCGGAGTAGAGGGGACGCTGATGTCTGCGTGCGGGCGCAGGAGCAAGAGCGCATTGCGAGGGAGGAGGCCGCCGCGCGTGAGCGGCAGAAGCATGGCGATCGCGCGGTAGAGGCGCGCGAGGGTGGCGTCGTCGACGCACTCGGTCAGGACTCGCTCAAAGACAAGCTCAACGAGCTCTCGCTGTATGACATTGGCGCTGAGGAGGGACTGCCGACGTGGGAAACGGGGAAGCGCCCAGCGCTAGAGACGGACAGGCTTATGGAAGTTGCCGATCCGTGGGACCTGAGGGCGTGCGTCTAGCTATTTTCTCTTCCGGAGAAGAGGGGCTGACCAGAGGCTATGCCCCCAGGATCGTCAAAATCATCCCTGAGCGGATCTACTCGATGGTGGTGCACCCGGACCCGGAGAAGGACATAGTGCGCCCCAACATCCCTCCTGTACCTCCCTTGTCATGCTAACTGCTGCTCTCCCGCGCACAGGTCTTTGCTGGTGACAAGGTCGGACACATCGCCCTGTGGGATTGCACGGACGCGGGCAAGCGCAACCCGGATGCGCCCGCCTCGGCGATCCGCAACGGCGCGCAGACCGCGGGTGACGAGGACGAGGAGGATGACGATGCGCCGGACGAGCGGGTGTGGGGGAAGTGGTGGCACTGGAAGGCGCATCACGACCAGAGCGTGTCGTGGCTGCGGTTCCGGCCGGGCGAGCGCAAGTCGGTGCGTCTTTCCTTTCCCCTCCGCCGCTGTCCCCACGTGCGCATTTCTGCATCGGTTGCCGCTACAAGCTGCTGGTTGCTGACCCGCTCGTCCCACTCCTTCCCCTTAACCTTCGCAACTCCCTCTTCCCGACTACAGCTGTATTCGTCCTCGTACGACGGCACCATCCGCGTCACTCACTTTGACAAAGGCACCTCGGAGGAGATCCTCGATGCCGGCCAGTGGAACGATGACACGCTTCTTCACTCTTTCGACTTTGACCCGACCGGCAACGAGCTGTGGGGTGGGTACCGTTTCTATCCCTGCCTCTGTTTCGCCTCGCAGGTGCTGACTATAGCTTGCGTGCGTGCAGCCTCGGACGACAACGGTGGGCTTATCTTCCGCGACATGCGCCAACCGAAGGAATCGGCGACGCGGTGGCGCATCGACGGGTACAAGGGTCGGTTTCTCCCTCTTCGCCTTACCCCCGAGCTCCGTATTGATTTCTCGCGCGTGCCGCAGTCGGCTGCGTGTCGATCAACCCGGCCAACCCGAACCTCGCGGCGACGGCGCACCTCAAGCGGTACATGGGGTACGTTCTCCCTTTTACGACCTTCCCAGCGCGCGCTTGCCACCTTGTTCGCCTGACACCTCTTCCCCCTCTTCGTCTTTCGCTGCCGTCCCGGTCCACCGCCGCAGCCTGTGGGACCTCTCCGCGCTGCGCAACCTCGACCCCGAGACGGACTGGCAAGACGTGCGCGAGGCGGCGCTCGTGACCGGGTTCGAGAGCAAGTATGCATGCTCCTCGGCGTACTGGGACCCGACGGGGACGAGGGTCGCGAGCACGAGCTACGATGACCAGATCAGGGGTGCGGCCCCGCTCTTCCCCCTTTGCAACGGGACACGAGGCTGACACGGGAGCGTCCGCAGTATGGGACGTTGAGCCCGACAAGGCGGTCAAGAGTCTCAAAGGTAAGGTATTCAACCCGAAGACGACGATCGCTCACAACACGCAGGGTGCGCTCTTTCTTCATGCCCTTTTGCCAAATGCTTTCCCTTCTCCCGTTCTCTCTTCCCTCCCTTGCGCATTCCCGATCCTGAATCCCTGCTGACGCGCTTGCGCGCACTCCTCCCCTTCTCCCCGCCCCTCCCCTCCTCGCCCGCAGTCGGCCGGTACGTGACTGTCCTCCGCGCGCACTGGTCCGCGGTCCCGACGCTCCCGCCGCACCTCTACGTCGGCAACATGCACCGCACCATCTCGCTCTACTCGCCGTCCGCGCCTTCAGCCAAGGCCGCCTCGGTCGCCGTAAAGACGTTCGCAGACGACGCCCTCACTGCTGTCCCGGCTGTGACGGCTGCACACCCGACCCGCGCGGGGAGGTACTACGGCGGGGCTGCGAGTGGGAAGGTCAGCTTGTGGGCGGAGGTCAGGGACGAGGATGAGTAGCGCGAGGGGAAGAAGGCGGAGGTAATGCGCGACCCGCTGCTCTCGCTTTCACTGGCGACATGAGCATGAAGGTAATCGGGAAGCAACAGATTATTGGCGGAGGGCACTACAGATTGACAAGCGTGGGGGGGGGGAGGAGGGGGAGGGACGGAAGAGCAGGAATGGACGAAGCCCAACAAGCGGGGAACGAGCACGAGACGTAGACTAGACAAGGAGCGCGCCGCCTAGCTGTACGTCTTGTCCTTGACGGGCACGTCCTTACCTGCAAGCGGGCGAGCGAGGCCCGGTCAGCGTGAGACGAACAGCGCAACACGCGGAATGCGACTCAGGGCGACAGGAAAGGGAGTGCGCACCGGTAAGCTTCTTGAAGACCGAGCGAACGCCGTCGGAGATCTGTGCGTAGGTGTCGTCTTCAGCACCGCACCTTGCAGGTCAAACCCTTGACATCGCTCGGCCCCCTCCTCCTCTTCAGCCTTGAAGCCCTTGATGCGATGACTAGTTAGTTCTGACGCACCTTCTCGACGGTCGAGTTGCTCTGCCCATGGCCGCTCTTCTTGAGCAGCCCGCCGATGCCCTTGTCGAGCCTGTGCGCGTGCTCGTCAGCCTCTATCGTGCGACTCGCTCGGCCCCACTTCAGGAGCGGGACTCGACGCACGCGTCGCCGCCGCCCGTCGCGCCCGTCTGCGAGGTGGCGACGGGGACGCCGGTGGTCGTCGCGGTGCCGCCTCCAACATCGGGGGCAGCAGCGGTGGGGATTGCGGCGGACTGAGGGCGGAGCGGCGAGGAGGCGGGAGGGGCAGCGGGCAGGAGGGGTCAAGGTGACGCTAAGAGGCACGGGCAGGCTTTCACGGAGCGCACCATGGTCTGCGCGTGCGTGCAACTGAGCTCTGAGGAGAGGCGAGTGAAGGGCGGGAGCGAAAGCGATGGATCTTCGCGAGGGCTCCCAAAGACGGCAACACGAAGGGGAAACATGGCGCTCGCCATCGCAGCGAGTGCAGCAGGCTCTGGTCAGTCTTGTTGGGCAGTCATTCGAGCTTGCTTCCCTTGCCCTGCTCATGCTGCTCATGCCCTGAGTCGGGAGGACCGAGTTGCGCGTGATTCCCGTCGAGGTGGGGTGCGCCTCACGCGAACCGTAAAAGCTGCACCTCGTCCAGACGTCTGTGCAGCGCCTATCGATGCTGGAAGTGAGGCTAGATATGCTACAACGAGTTACCCGAGTTACAGAAGTAATACTCCGCCTCCTCACGACCGAGTCTCCCCCTTCCCCCGTCCACTCGCCCTGCACATGACATGCACGCTCAAACACCGTACGCGCAATTCTTGCCGACAGTGTGGCGTTGAAAGAACTCGGCGGGAATGTGGAGCGTCGAGATGTCCGTGTCGTCCATGTGCTGCGGACTGAGGCACTGCTTGACGCAGTAGCCTTTGTACCAGTATGAATCGTAGCTGCGGGGAGACAGTAGTAGTCACTTCACCTGAAAAGTTTGACACGACGGAAACAGATAGGGAAGAAAACGACTAAAACAGTTAGGGAACGTACCAGACAGACGCCCCGCCGGAACCGTTGCAGGTGTACGCCTGCCCGCTTCCGTTGCTGCACGTCCTGCATAAGTTCACACTCTCTGCAATCCCAACCATCCCATCAGCGCTGCTCAGGCATAGAGCAGAGTAAAGGGCGCACTATCGAGGTACGTCGCAGGCTCCGTGCGGAGGTACGACCCGTCGGCACTGAGCAAGTCGAACGCCGGACCGCATGTGGGCGGCGTGACGCAGGATTGAGTACCCGAGACCCATGCGTCGTAGCCTCCTTGGCCGGGGCTGATGAAGAGCGAGGAGCGTTAGCAGAAAAAGGAACAGGAGGGAAAGAGGAAGAGGAGAGGCGGCGGAGCGCACCAGGGGTCGCACATATTGACTATGCAGAGGAGGCTGGTCAACCATATGGACAGAACTGGGAGAGAATGGATTCCAACGCACAAGGCTGCGTGAGCTTGTCGATGCCAGCGCCGCAATCCTTGACGCAAATGTGTGCGTTCAGGTTGATATAGTACCCGTCCTTGCACACGAGGGGCTTGCCGTTCGGGTCGCAGTACGAGACGCCTGCACCGCACGAAACGACATGGTTTTCTATAGGCGGAGCAAGGGCTAATCAGCGGATCACGTTGAGCAGGGGAAGGGGGGTTAGGGTTACCGGCGTTGCAGTACGTCGCCTGAGGGTACTGTTCTTCGGCGATGCAAATGCCTCGGTACAGACAACCGGTCGTGCTGCATTTGCTCCCAGTCAGACGAGGCCGTCAGCGGGCAAAGGGAGGAAGACGAACCAGCTGGTCGCGCTCGCCCTCCCGCCATTATTGCACGTCTTGAACTCCGGCTTGAAGCACTTCGAACACACGTTCTCTGCATTGGCGTTACCGGAGTGAACATTAGCTGGACGTCGATGCAACAGTGGGGGAAGACCGAGACGAACTGCTCGCGTCGGCCCAGGTGCTCGCCGGGCAGTTAGGTGCCAGCAAGCACTGCTTGTCCACGGTAAGGTAGTATCCACGAGCACTGCGGATGTACACAAGGTCAGCCTGATCTGTTAGAAGGTCGACGGGGAGAAGACATCGCACCAGGAAGTCGCCTCCGTCGCGCTTGTACAGCCAGTCATGCTGACCGGGCAGGCCGCGCACGATCCGTCTGCCCGCTCGTCTGGGTCAAATCGGGTAGCGCGGAGAACGAGAGGGGAAAGAGGCTGCACCTTCGCTCGCATAATACTGGCGCTTGCCGCAGGAGACGGCGTTTGCTCCGACGGCGAAAAGCACGAAGGAAGCGATAGCCACATTAGCGGAACGAGCAAGCATGGTATCCTACAGTCTCGACACAGCAGTACGAGCGGGTAGGGAGGCAAGCGAGCAAGCACAGGGGGCTGGCTATTACCCAGGCTGTCCATCGGCAGCCCCTCGCAAGCGGGCAGGCAATCGGCTTCTCCTGCGTAGAACTAGTACATTCTGATCGTCCTCGTGTGCGCCATCAATGACGCTCTGGAAGCGGTGCAAGCGCGAGAGACCCGAATGTGGCAGGAGAGCGGAGATGAAGAGGGGGCTGGACGCGCTCAGCTGGATGGGGCTGGACAGAACGCCGCGACGTTGATCCTACGTCTGGCTCCTTCCAGGTCTTTTCCGCGTGGTTCGACGATCTTTCGCTGAAGTGGCAGGTGAGGTGAGCGGGACACAGCAGACCCTCGCGCTTTGAGCGAAGGACGCCACGAGTGTATTCGGCTCAACAGCGCCGTTTTGCAAACATAGACATGGGTATGAATCTACAGACACGAGTGAGATACGAGAGGGGCGGCGGGGGGAATCAAGTCTACAGGCGAGAGGTGCGAAGGTACGTCTTGCAGATGCGAAAGGCTGTCTATAGCTTGGCCGGAAAAAGATCCGAGTACTGCAAAGCGTGTAGAGCGTGAGCACGGCAATTTAAAGGACAAGGAGAAGGAGAATTGACGTACCTCGGCAACGGGATGCGCATGCGGTGCCTTCTTGCGCTCGCTCCTCCACTTCTCCCGGTCCTCAATGAGCGTGTACCCCTGCGGTACAGGCAAGTTCCGCAGCTCCTCGACCTCGCCCACGAGGAAAGCGACCTCGTCATCACCGCGGTCGTGCGCACGAACGAGCTCCTCCGCGACACGCTTCGCATCGTCGACCGTCGGCCGACCCTCTGCGAGCTGCTGCATCTGCGCAGGGTCGGGTTCGATGCCCAGGTGGGCAATTGCGGGCGCGACCGAGCCGAGCGCTTCGGGCGTGACGCGCTGCGAGTCGAGGTGGATCGAGAGGCGGTGGAGCGGGCGCTCGGGCGAGTCGAAGAAGTACGTGTGGAAGAACGAAACGATGTCGGCCTTGGTGAGCTCTTTAATCGTCTCGGCATCGCGCCAGCGCTGCTCGAAGTCGTACCACCCGGTGTGGATGTCAACCCAGAGCGCACTCGACCTGCCAGGCGCAGTCCGTCAGCAGCAGCTCCTCAAAATCCGAGAGAAAGCGCGACGCACTCCTGCCACATGTTCTTGTGATCCTCAAGCTTGCGACTGATCACCGCCTGCTTGTACTTCTCAAACTCGGCTTCGCTCATCTCGTCGAGCTTGACGCGGAAGTCGTCCCAGAAGGCGTTGATCCGTGACTCGATGAACGGGCCGTCACGCTCGCTCTGGACGATCACACGCAGGCCCATGAACGCGATGGACTTGCGCGCGCCGGAAGACACCTGCGCGCCCTCCAGTCGTCAGCGCCAGTGCGACTCGAGGGGGACGGTAGAGACGTACGATGTACCCCAACTGCTGCTTCCCGCGCAGATCGTCGAACAGCGGCTCGCTCATCATCGTGCTGAAAACGCTCAGGCGGACGCGCAGCTCGTCGTCGTACAAGTCGCCCACGTACGTGAACTGCTCGACGGCGGTATTCGCGTCGACGGGGTTCGGCACGGGGCGACGCGCGAGCCACTGGCCTGAAGCGGGCAGCGGCATATCAGTACGCGTCGCAAGAAGGCGGAGGGGAGGGATCACGCACCAGGCGGAACGACCAGCGCCTGCCTGCTCTTCAGCTCCTCCACACTGAGCGCCTGCGGCTTAAACGTCTCCTCGACACTCCCCGCCAGCGCGAGCGCCTCCTCCCGCGTCACATTCCCGTGGACGAGGCTCTCGATGTGCATCCGCCCGAGCACACGCGCGATGTGCGCCTGCAGGTTCGCAGGCGTGACTTCATTCAGGGCGGCAAGCTTGTCCTCGAGCAGGTAGGAGACGGCCGTGGTGAGGTGTGCGCCGTCGACACCGACGTGCTGGAACGGCTGCTCGAGGCGGAAGTTCTCGTACAGCCTGACAAGCTGCGCGACATAATTGTTAGTAGGCTTCTCCTCCTTGAGGAGGAGAAGGTGATCGCACCTGGTCATGCACGAGCGCGAATCGCTTCTCATCGACCTGATACTCCTTCATGCGCTTGACGATAACGTCGATGAGCACGGGTAGCTTGTCATTGTACCCATCGAGGGAGAGGAGGATGCCGTCCGCCGCCTGGTCAAAGTTGTAGCTCAGGCCGGCGAGCTCCGCCTCGTACGAGTACTCTTGCAGTGAATCGCGGATCAGCTCGGTGAACATGCGGGTTTGCACCGACGCGAGCGCCGAAGCGTCTATCTCGGGGCTGCCCGCGCAAACTGTCAGCGGGGCGGGAGTGGCTGGGAGCTGAGGGACGCACGAGCGGAAAAGGAAGAACGCGCCCGCGCGCGGAATCAGCCATCGGTCGTCCTGCTTATGCCACACGCGCGAGACGGGCGTGTTGCGGAGATTGTGCGGGCGACGGGCAGGCTGCGTACAGGATCAGGCTCGTCAGCAGCACGCAAGGTGAGCGGGAGAGACGCGCACGCACAACTTCTGCCTTTTCCTTCGCCTTGACCGTCAGGTCTTGCGGAATAAGCTCATTTGGCGCAGGGAGGGCGAGCTCGGGGTACTCCGCAGCGTCCTTCCCAGACTGCGTGTAGAGTAGCGTCAGTCTCCGGTTTGTAGGACGAAAAGCCACGGGCCCACGCACGGCCAGAATCTTGTCTGCCATCGGCTCGATCGTGTACTCGGTCCCGTACCACTCCTCCTTCTCGCCGTACGTCCTCCCGCCGACCTCCTTCTGGCTCGCAAGCGTGATACGGCAGTTCTGCGGCGTCATGCTTGCGAGCATCTGCTCGATCTTGGCGGGGTAGAACTCGCTGCAGATCCACGGCGCCGAGAGGACCTTGCTGCGCGGGTACGGCCTCGCCATCATCTGCGAAAGCTGCGAGACGGTCGACGACGGCGGCGATTTCTCCTTGAACCGAAACGCGAGCTGCGAGAGCTGCGCGACTTCAAGGAAGGCCCATTCCGCAGGAGGGTGCGCGCGGAGCAGAGCGATGTACGCGAAGATGACGGACGCGACGTCCTCATGGTGCTCTGCGAGCGCGAAGTCTGTCAGTCCTGCACTTCGGCAGGGTGGGAGTCATCGACGCACCGAGGCCGTCCTTGGTGAGGTCAACATTGACCTTGAAGAAGTCAAACCCGTTCGCGCCGTTGTGGCCCGCACCCGCGCTCATCCCGTTCGCCCAACCGCGCTCCTTGAGGTAGCTCAGCACGCTGCCCTTTCCCTCGTGCCCGACGAGGTGGCTGAGGAACGATCCGGGCTTGGACGCATACAGCTCGGACTCGTCCTCCCAGGGGAAGGACAGCTCGAGCATGCGCGTGTCCTTGACCGTCTTGACGAAGGTCGTCTTGCCCAGCTCGGCGGCGGTGAGCGGAGAGCCCGGGAAGGAGGGAGGCGTAACGACGCGGTTCGGGACGGCCGAGAATTGCGAGACGACGAGCTCGGTGGTCGCATCGAGCGAGTCTGCAAGTCGTGAGGGTCAGTATCGCGAGTCGTTTCGAGCAGAAGAAGCGTGAGCGCACCCTTGGCGATGACCACGAGCTTGCAAACGTTGGCTGAGTAGTACTTCTCGCACCATTCGATGAGGCGCTGACGGACATCGATGCCCTTCTCGCGCGGTGTATCCCAGAGCGTCTTGCGGTCACCGGTGCCGAAGCGCCAGAACGCGTGCTGGCGACTCGAGGTGCTCTTGTCGAGCTGGTACAACCGCCACATGTCGCTCTGGAGGTTCTTCGAGTTCTCCGAGTGGACAGCGTTCGCCTCGCGCTCGGTGCAGGATGGGTCGAAGAGCGGCGCGATGAAGAACTGGGCGAAGCGGTCGAGCGCGGGCGCGAGGTGCTGTGGCGCGACGTCGAAGAAGTAGTTGGTAGAGTCCATGCCGGTGAACGCATTCGACGACCCGCTGTGCTGCGTCAAGAACTCGGTGTAGTCGTTCTCCGCCGGGTACTGCAGTCATTCCGCCCGTCTCATCAGCACTCGTCGTCTCCCTCAGCGTAATCCACCGTCGGCGCACCTTCTCAGTACCCATGAACATGAGGTGCTCGCAGAAGTGGGCGAGGCCGGGGATGTCTTCCGGGTCGCTGAGGTGCCCGACCTGGACGTCCATCGCGGCAGCGGCCTTGTCCGTCTTAGGGTCCGAGACGATGAGAGCCTCGAGACCGTTCTCGAGCATGATGACCCTGCGCGCATCCGAACAGTGAGCTCCATCGGAAGGAGTGAGCAAGGAAGGAAAGGGAGCGCACCGGTACTCGCGGTCATCGTTCTGGCTACGCTGAAGCTCCTTGGTGAAGTAGGCGTAGGCGGGTACCTGTCCTTTGGCGTCTACGCGGGTCCAGTCGGCTCCCAAGTGGTCGAGTGCGTTGCCGGGCTGGGTGACAAAGGCAGAGGGAGCGTCGGGGGTATAGTTGAGATCGGTGATGGTCATGATGGACCTGCGCAAGAGGAGAGGGGTGCGCCTTTGGAGTATGGCGTTGCGCAGGAGCGGAGCAGGCGGGCAAATGCGGCTGTGGGGGGAGCGACACGCCGGAACGACGGCGGAGGACGAGAGGGAGGGTATGGCGAGGAAGCGAGCGAGTGGGCGGACTACTGAGCGTCCTTGTGGCCGAGGACAGAGTCTGGCAGACAGCCGCAGCATCAAGGCGGCGCTTGAGCGACAATGGCCGCTTCTGACCTCTGAGGAGCGGTCGCCCGCACAAAGGGGCCGAGGCGTTATGTCTCCGCGGATCTACGCCATGGCTCTTTGCCCTGCCCTTACCGTCAACCCGGACGGTTTTGGGCGTATGTTACGCATTAAGCCCTCCTCACACCCATCGCCAGCAATGAAGGACCTCAACCATCGGAAGCGACCTTGACCGCGGAGAGAAGAGCTCGAGTGTAAGCGCCAGACGCGGTAGCGAAGCGGCGATTACGGGGATGTCTCGATGGGCGCTCAGCTGAGCGTGAAGACGGTGTATAGGCGCGGATTGCACGTATAAACGTCCTAGCAGAGTACAACTCTAGCCAGAAGAGAGAGAGAGGGAACCGGAGGAACGAGGGGTGCAGAGGAGGGGGACTGTGCGCGTACGGACGCGGACAGGAGCAACGACGGACGGTGTGAATAGAACGAACGGGGACTAAGCAAAAGGGGGTAAGGAGCCGAGACGGAGGGGCGAGCGAGGGGGGGAGCGAGCGACCGACGGGTCGCCTCCTGACATCGAGAGGTTAGTCATCACGCTACAAGCGCGAGGCAGCGGGAGGGGAGACGCACTCGTCGAAGCTCGACTTGATCCGCCCGTCGAAATGGTGCCGCGGCGTCCTACGTCGTGCGAAGCTGCACCGCAACTCAAGTCGAGAGTCAGTCCTCGCCGCTCGTACGAGGTCAGTGATAAGCAAGGATGTTGAGGTTGTCAACGCTTGCATGTAGAGAACAAACTATGTAGGCGCGTGTGTCAGCGAAACCTTCTTGTAAGGGAGGAGCAGCGGAACGAACATGTATGGTTCGAAGGAGGAGGCGTGCAAGGCGCACCGACCTCAGCCGAGGCGAAGACAGGCATCGAGCGAGGGAGGGAGGGGCTGCCGATGCGCTGAACTGATCTTCTCTGGCTATGAGAGAGATAACAATGATTCGAGTGTGGAATTCAACAGGATGGGACGGGGAGGATAGCCTAAAGAAGAGAGAAGAGAGGACGAGCTACAACGAAGTCCTCTGTGCCAGTTGAACAATTGATCTACCTTCGAGTCCGAGCAGGCGCAGTCCGGCTGGAGGCTGCACGGAAAGGGATTCAGCACCGCTTCGTTCGAAAGAGAAGAAAGGAAAGGGAAGGGAAGGAGAGGGAGTCGACTCAGCTGGTTAGGGGGGGCAACGACTCCTTTGCAGAGCTTGCACTCACCCCCCCAGAGAACGAAGCGTATAGGGAGGAGAGAAGAGCAACGACCCGCTTCTTCGGTTCCGCCTTCTCAACCCGGCCGCGCGCTTTTTTCAGCGCAAGGTAGGTGTCCAATGACTCCTTCGCCGTGACCTCGAGCTCCGCTTCAGGTTGCCATTGATCCTTGGCCGCCAAGTAGCCGAGGTAGCAGACGCGGAAGAGCCGCTTGCCACGGACCATCTTGTCCTTGACGAGCCTCTCGATGAGGTACTCCACCTTCGCGCCGTCCGCTGCAACGACGACCGGTGGAGGCGAGGCGAGAGCGCGAGAGGGGAAGCGCTTGTAAGGCCGGACCCTTACAACGATCGGACGGAGTGAAGGATGGACAACAGACGAGTGAGATGAGGACAGGGGGACATGTCGAGTGATGGCGCCGGGTGCGCGGCCGGGCCTCCTGGGTTTCTCCTCTACGCTCTCGCTGACGAGGAGTACCCAGGTGCGCAGTAGCTTCCATAGACGCTCCTCTACGCTCTTGCTGACGAGGAGTACCCAGTAATACCAACTGTGCACCACTTCTACCGTTTGGCGACGAGCGAGTGTTGGGCGACTCGAAGCCGCCCTTCCACCTATTCATTCAGCCTCTTCGCTCTCTAAACCTTTCACAGCAGGAGTGAGACGAGGCGCGAGAGCGTGTTGTGCGAGTGCAAGTGCTTGTGATGCAAGAATTCCCGCTTTGACTCGGTTGGGGATGCGTTGCGCTTCAGCTGGACGAAGGAGGTGGCGGAGTGCAAGCGTTGGTGCGCCGCAAGGGCGGTAGACAATGGAGCGCGTCCAAGTGTGTAAGCCAGTCCTGCTTCTCGTGATTTGCGCTTCACTGGCTCAGTTGGGACAGCACACGGCTACAGCTACGGCTAGTAAAACACAAGCGCGCGGATTTCGATACTCTGGCGGGGTGGGGCGTCGGCGGGAGCGGCAGGGTTGACGAATGCTGAATGTGGCGTGAGCTGCGACATGCCTGGCTTGTCAAGCGAGTCGTAGATCTTAAAAACGACGCTGTGAGAGATCATGTAAGCGAGCGGTTATGGAGGAGGCTGGACGAAACGCACCACTCGTCGGGAGTCTGGTCCGAGAGGAAGTACCACTGCTGCGCCGGGTTGTGCAGGATGCTGTAGTTTTCGCCCTTCCGGTTGCCCTCGTTTGAGCTGCAAATCGAACTATGTAAGCCCTGTGCGTGAGGAGCACAAAAGGGAAAGCGCACAGGATCAAGTCAGTCGCGCGGAGATCCTTCTTGAGGTCGAGCGTGCGGTAGTCAGCGTAAGCAAGGGGGCAATCCTGAGCAGGATAGGACAGGGGACGCCAGACGTTGACGATCTACATGCGGGAATGTCAGTAATGCTGCGGCGGGTAAGCGGGAGGAACGCGAGAATGAGTAACGCACTTGGCACCTCCCCTTGCTCAGCTCCTCCGCTTCGTCCCCCATCTCCAGCATAACCCTCCGCGCTCCGGTCGTCGGTGTGTTGTCATTATGCGCACGAGCGACGGGGCCGGTGTTCTCGGGTGTGCGAGCGGTGCCGGCGGCAGGAGCGTCGTGCTTCTTGCGGCGGATCTGGGGCAGGAGGGTGAGCCGCAGGAGCATGTGAGCGAAGAAAGAAGCGCACCGTCGAGTTGAAGACGTGTACGCGGGTTGCACCGGGCAGGGTAGCGAGAAGAAGCCTGCGGTATAAACAAGGTCAGCGGAAGGTAAAGGAACAAGGGGGAGTGCACGCACTCCTGCATCTCCTTGAAATAGGCCTGCTTTCCCTCGTCCGTCTCCAGCGCTTCGAGCTGCGCGCTCTTGTGTCCGACGATCTGCGATGTCATGTGCGGGTGAGGAGCGGAGAGTCAGCCGCGAGAAGTGATATTGAGGTGGTGCCGAGCGAACACACCTCAAAGCCGCTTTTGGCCACTTTGTACTGCTCCGCATATCCCTCAACAGAGCGCAAGTCGGTAATCTCAAGCTGCGAACGTAGAGTCAGGGGGTCAATCTGCTGTGCAAACGAGAGGACGTCGTCGTGGACTTCGGAAGGGACTCACCTCAACTGGGTACGGCTTGATATTCGTCGCAGGCATGCCAGGCGGCGGTGCACCTAGGCACGAGAACGGCTTCTCGCTTAGCAGCGGATCGAGGAAGTCGATGCTCGCTCTGACGGTCGCAAGAGTCGGTTTGAGAAGGCCAGGCATGACGGGCGACTAGCGAGCGGGTGACAGCGGCGAGCGGGGTGAGCAGGGCTAGGTGTGACTCGCTGGTAGAGCAGGGTAGAGCAGCGAGAGAGTAAGGAGCAGGCGGACATGCGATAGATTCGACTCCGCCGTGCCTCGGCCGAAACGCTTCACCGCGTCGAGCGCTCCGCGGAGAACGCCTAGAGCATTAGGCAAAGTAGCAGGTTGCACATACTCGATTACCTTCGTTGCAGATGTTCACGCCGCACTCATACCGACCCCGGCTCACTACCCGTGTTCCCGCGGGAGAAGGGCCAGTCTTGTGCTTTAAAGCCATTGTGCTGACGCTGACCCGCGCTGAACCGGTCGCGCTGGACGAGGGCCCGCGACCTCATCGGCACCGCAAACCCTTCTTCATCTCGCCATCACCCGCCTTTGCTCGTATTGCTCAGAGTTACAGTCTGCAACGTGGAGTCCGACGCGCCTGCCTCGTTCTCTGCACTCCCGCCAGAACTCGCCCTTCACATACTCTCGTTCGCCCTCGCCGCCGACCCTTCCCCGCAGTCACTCCTCGCCAGCTTCCTCCGCGTCAACCGCGCCTGCTGTGCCCTCGCCACCCCGCTCCTCTACGCGAGCCCATGCGTTACCTCGCTCGCTAGGCTCGACGCCCTCCTTCAGGCGGTCACAACTGGGGGTCATGGTAGCGAGGTAAAGGCGTGCAGGGTCGAGGGCAAGGTGTTCGCCAGCAAGGGCTGGGGCGTCCGTGTCAACCGCGTGCTGAGGGCGTGCAGACGGATCGAGCGGCTCGAGTTGGTGGGGATTGACGACTTGCGTGCGAAGCACCTCGTCGGCGAAGGAGGTGCGTTGCGGCGACATCGCCTCCTCGCTTGCGAAGCTTCCGCAATTCCTGCAAGCTCAGACTGACGTCGACACTTTACCCGGCCGCAGCGCTCACGCACCTCAGCCTTCTCAACTCGTCCTTCTCGCCACACTCGCTCCCCTCGCCGCCTTCCCTCACCGCATTCCTCTCCTCCCTCACGCACCTCACCCTCGCCAACGTCGGCCTCCCGCCCCCCTCGACGCACATGACCGATATCCTCGCGATCAGCGCTCCGCATCTCGAGCACTTGGCCATCTCTAGCCTGCGCGATATCGACGAGCGCGAGTTCCGACGCGCTCTGGGCGTGCTTGTCCGCCAGGGCAAGCGGCTGCGCAGTGTCAAGCTCGGCTTCCTCACCAACGAGCAGGTGCGCGCCCTTTGCGCGCCGCTGCTATCCGAGGCGGAACATGCGGTGCCGTCCCTGCCCACCCCGCCGGCGAGCCCAACCTTTCCCTCCTACGCATTCAACGCTTCGGGACGTCCTGCGAGGAGTACTCCAGCGCTCTCGCTCCTGCCCGCCCTCGCCCACCTGACCTTCACCCTCCCACTTCCCACCGCACCCGTCCTCCTCGCGCTTCCCCCCACCCTCGAAGTGCTCACGATCCGCCCGCCGTACGCCCGTCCCTCCGCCGCCTCTCTCGGCGGCACGACGACCATCTTTGGCACGTCGCGCGCGTCGCTCCTCCGCGTGCTAGACCGGCACCCCTCCCCGGCCGTGACGCCCGCTCCTGTGCCGACGCCGCGCCCGGGCACGCCCGCCCAGCAGGAGCAGCAGCAGCCGCGTAGGCCCAGCTTCACGCTCGAGCAGCTCGAGGAGGAGGAGCGCGTCTTCGTTGCGGTCGAGGAAGCGCTTGGCGCGCCCCACCCCGGAAGCGGCGCGTGGGTTGCGCCCCGCTTGAGGGAGGTTAGGTGGGAGGGTCGGGCACTGAGGAGTGCGAAGACGAGGGTGGGAGAGCTGCTGGAGAGGAGGAGGAGGGCGGGAGTAGGTGTTGGTGGTGGCGATGAGGAGGCGCGGTGAGAGGGAGCAGGCGGGGAGTGAGCGGCAGGAGCGAGGAGTATGGGGCTTAAGGGATGCAGGAGTTGCCGAGGGAAGAGAGCAAATGCAGCGCTATTTGATGTATCTAGTGGGGTTCGCATGATGTCCCCTGTACGTCTGGAGTGGGGAAGCGGCGCCGTCTCTCTCGAGCGAGCTGCCGGGAGGATAAGCTGACGACAATGTCGCTCGTGCGGATCGTCGGAGCCCGTAGAGACCTGGAATGAGAACCATCGAGTGCGTCTGTCCCGGCCATTTCTACCTGCTCGAGCATCAAGCGAGAGGTCATGAGCAGAGAGGGGCGCGAGCATAGTCTGCGCCTGTCAACGTCTGCCTCGTCGCTCCTTCCGTTCGCAAATCGCTCAAGAGCAGTCAGGATGTCTGGTGGAGTGTCGGGCCAACCCGTCAAGGTGCGCTCCTCCCTTCCCCGCCCTCCGTCCCCTCATCAGCCTCGACACAGGCGGTGCACCACGCTGATGTCTCGCCCGCTCAGAGCACGCCGCTCGTGTGTGCAGGGTGCGTGGCCATTCCTCCTCATGTCCCTCGAGCTGCGCGGCTGAACCTCTTGAGCTGGGCGCAGTCACACGCGCCCCGTTCCCTCGATCCACTTCTCGCCCCTCCTCCCGCCGACGCCTACTGCGCCCAATGACCCCAACTACCTCCTCATCTCGTCTTGCAAGGACGGCAAGCCCATGCTTCGAGACTGGTGCGTTACCACGCTTGCTTACCCCCCGCTCGCTCTTCCCGCTCACGCACACGAACGGGCGCAACCCAGGTGCGGCGACTGGCTGGGGACGTTCACGGGCGACAAGGGGCACAAGGGTGCGGTGTGGAGCGCACGGCTGAGCCAGGACGGGAGCCTTGCTGCGACGGGCAGTGCGGACTTTACGGCGTGCGTCTCTCGCTCGTGCCCCTCTTTCTAATTCATCCAGCTCACTCGCTCCACTTGCCCGACGCATCGCAGGAAAGTGTGGGACACTCACACGGGCTCGTGTCTTGTCACCCTCCCGCACTCGCACATAGTCCGCACCGCCGACCTCTCCTCGTCCTCCTCTGCGCCCCCATCCCCAAACCCGAATCCATCGTCCCCCGGCACCTCTGCCGCCCCGCTCCCCTCGCAGCTCCGTGTCCTCACGGGCGGACACGAGAAGCGCCTCCGGCTGTGGGACCTGAGCCGCGCGCCGCGCGACGGCGGAGAGGCGGATCCGACCGACGGGGTGGACGAGTTCCGTGCGCCTGGGGGCGGGACGGCGCACGCCGGGACGGTCAAGAAGGTGCTGTGGGACGAGGAGCGGCAGGGTGCTGTGAGCATGGGCGAGGACCGGGTGCTGCGGTGCGGCTTTTCCTCTCCCCACCTGTGAGGGGACCCTGACCTGACGAGGAGGGAGGACCCAGGTGGTGGGACCTGCGCACGCTCGCGCAGACGCACGAGATGTCGCTCACTGACCAGCCGATCACGAGTCTCGAACGGAGCGTCGACGGCGAGCTGCTCTGCGTCACGGCCGGGAAAGAGGTCACGTTCCTCTCGCTGTCGACGTGCGTCCCCCCGCTCCCCCTCCCTTCTCCTTCCCCGCTCACCCTTGTGCACACACACACACACACCGCGCGCAGCCGCACGCCCTACCTCTCGCACAAGCTCGCCTACGCGCCCTCGTCCGCGTCGCTGCACCCGTCGCGCGCGTCGTTCGTCACGGGGTCAACCTCGGACGAGTGGGTCCGCGTGCACGACGCCCGCAGCGGGACCGAGACCGAGGTCGGAAAGGGGCACCACGGGCCCGTGCACTGCGTCGCGTACAGCCCCGATGGAGAGTGCTACGCGAGCGGGAGCGAGGACGGTGAGTCGATTCGCGTCGCGGCGTGGCGCTGCGTAGCGTCCGGGCGCCGCCGTTTCGCTTCCTCGCCGCTCCGGCTGCATGAGAAGCGTGTGCGCTGACTCGCTCGTTACGGCACCACACAACGCAGGCACGATCCGGCTGTGGCAGACGGCGCCCAAGACGTACGGCCTGTGGCGGTACAACCCCGAGGACGGGACGGCGGCCGAGGCGTGAGGAGCGGAAGCCGAGCCGAGCAGAACGGGCCGGACGGCATCTATATTCCAGCGCGCGCAGGCGTAGTTCGCATCTCGCTCGTTGTCCGCAAACCCAGGCCCAGAGAGAGGGAGGGGGAGAGGAAGGGGAAAAGTACAATGCAGCTAGTGAACAGGACAAGCACTCGAACGGCGCGCGAGAGGGAATAGGAGGAGGATAGACGCGAAGGGGAGGAGCGAAAACGCGACGGACAACGGCTCATGCCTCTGCCTCGCTCTTCCTCCGCTCCTTCTTCTCCTTCTTGGCCTTCTTCCTCGCCGCCCGCTCCTCCTCCGTCTCGCCTTCGCGGTCGCGCTTCTTGTCCTTCTTGTCCTTCTTGTCCTTCTCCTTGCCATCGACCACCACCTCCTCGAGCGCGTGCTCGGCACTCGACCCCGCCGGGACGGGCACCGCCTCGGGCGCGACCGGCTGCGGCTGCGTCGGGATCTGCTGCGCCGAAGCGGAAGCGGGGACGCCCTCGCCCTGGACCGAGTAGTCGACGTACTCGGCCTTCCACGCCGCGGGCGTCGCGTCGTTCGCGCGGCCGTGCTTGTCGAGCTTGCCGTCCTTGACCTGTTGCGTGCGTGCGCGGGTAAGCACCGGCCCAGGGGAGTGGGGGAGGGGGAGGGGGAAGGGGAAGGGGGGGAGGGGACGCACCATCTTCTTCTTGTTCTGCGCGACGGGGCCGAGGCCCCACTTGCGCGGGTACAGGTCGCGGTCCATGATGCAGCGCTTGACCTGTGTGCGTGTGCAGGAGAGAGAGAAAGGAAGGTGAGCAAAAAGTCCAGGGAAAGGGGGGGGGGCGGGTGTGTGAACGCGACGCACCTTGGCGACGACGCCGTGGTCGCAGGTGCTGAGCTCGACGGTCGTCATCTGAGCGATGCCGATCGCGATGGCCTCGCCCTTGGTGGTCATGAGGACGACCTCCTCGTTGAGCTCGATGTCGGCGTCGTAGCGGAGCAGGCCGGGGATCATGAGCTTGGCGCCGTAGCAGATGGCGTTGACGGCCGAGTCCTTGACGACGATGCGCTTGTAGCCCGTCAGGAGCGACTCGAGGGGGCGGATCACGCGGCGGAGGTACGTCTCTGCGGGCGGCGTGCGTGAGAGCGGGTTAGTGAGCGTCGAGCTAGAGAGCGCGGAGGGGGCGCACCGTCGCGGGTGTTGTCGTAGAGCCACTGGGCGTCGAGGACGTCGTGCATGGTGACGATCTCGTCGTTCTCGCTCATCGCGCCCGAGCGAACACGGCGGAGCTCCTGCATGTGGCCGCCGACGCCAAGGAGGAGACCGAGGTGGACACAGAGGGTACGGATGTAAGTGCCGGCCTCGCACGAGACCCAGAAGACGCCGAGGTGGCGGTCGTTGTCAAACTCGATGAGCTTGCAGTCGTAGATGGTGCGGATGCGGAGCTGGCGCTTGACGGCCGAGATGAGGGGCGGGCGCTGGAAGAGCGCGCCGGTGAGGGTCTCGATCGCGCGCGCGAGCTGCTTCTCCGACTGGAGCGCGCCGTGGAGACGGAGCACGCAGACATACTCCTTGCCTGTTTCGGTAAGAGGCCTGTCAGAGATGTGTGCGGCGGCAAGAGGAGCGAGAGGAGGGACGGACCGGCGCCCTGCTGCGACTTTACGAGGCGGGTAGCGCGGTCGATGCAGACGGTCAAGCAGCCGGTGACCTTGGGGTCGAGGGTGCCCGAGTGGCCAGTCTTTTCGCAACGGAGGATGCGGCGGATCCAGGCGACGACCTCGTGGGACGAGGGGTTGGAGGGCTTGTCGAGGTTGATGACGCCGAGCTTGATGTAGCTCTTGAGGTCACGCTTGAGCGGGGACGAGCCAGCAGGGATGGGCGTGAAGTGGGCGCCTGTGCGAGCGCGAGCGGTATGCGTGAGTGAGGCTGTGTCGATGCGATGGGAGTGGGAGGGGAGACGGACTGCGGACGAGGAGTTTGTCGTAGTTTTTGAGGAGGAGAGGCCAGTCGTTGGTGTTGAGGACGGGGGCGCTCGACTCGGGCTTGATGGCGTAGCTGCACGCGCGGGGCGACGAGGCGAGGGTGAGCGGGGGGTGGGCGAGGTCGAGCACGGTCAGACGCGGAGGAGGGGCGGAGGAGAGGCGCAGGAGAGATGCACGCACTCGCCAGAGACCTGTGCGGCGGACATGGTGGTGCAGGAGGGCGGGCTCGGGCTGGGAGTGAGGCTGTGGGAGCAAGACTCTTCGCTCTGTGGAGGAGCGGCGGGAGGAGGGAGCACCGGAGGGTGGGAGGGGAGCCTGAGGTACCCGCTGGGGGGAGGGAAGGGAGGGGAGAGAGAGACTAGGGTGTCTCTGGCGGCACTCGAGCGCGCAGGCAAGCAACAAGCACGAGCGACGGGGGGCACGCGGAGGAGGAGCGAGGCGCGAGCAAGTGTACCGGCGAGCGTTGGCCTCTCCTCTCTCTTCTGTCCTCTGTCCCTGACCACCGCAGCCCGCCCGCTTCTTGCTCGTACTCGCTCAGCAGGTGCGCACCTTCCTCCCTCCACTCCCACACTCGCACCCCGCGCTGCACCCTCACCGCGCCCCCCTCCCCCCTCCCCGTCGTAGAGATCGAAAAAGCTCACCCTCGCCTCGTCCCCTCTCGCTCTCGCGCGCGCAGCAATGGCCCCCTCTGTCGTCTCCGTGGGTAGCAGCCCCCAGTCGCTTTGCTGAAGGTCCAACCCCGACCCCCATCCCCGGGGGCGGGCGCGACGTCTCAGTAGGCGCACCTCGACCCCGTAATGCTGACTCGCTCGCTCTCGCCGCCCCTCGCCCGCCCCGTTGACCGACTACTGCAGCTCAAGAAGAAGGCCGCGGTCAAGACCGCCCCGCACAAGTTCGTCATCGACTACTCGGGCCCGGCCAACGACAAGATCGTGCGCACCCCCCACCCTCTGCCCTCTTCACGCACAACTCTCGCTGACCATATACGCTCTCCTGCTCGCCCTGTACGCCCCGCGCGCCCCCGCCAACCCGCCGTGCAGTTCGACGCCGCTGCGTACGAGAAGTTCCTTGTCGACCACATCAAGGTCGAGGGCAAGACCGGCCAGCTCGGCGACGACGTCAAGCTCCAGCGTGAGGGCTCGGGCAAGCTCTCGGTCACGTCGACGGTGCCGTTCTCCAAGCGCTACCTCAAGTACCTGACCAAGAAGTTCCTCAAGAAGAACATGAGTATGGCGCGCACTCTTTCCCTTCCATCTTGCGACCTCACTGACCTCTCTACCGTCCCGTGCAGTGCGCGAGTGGCTCCGTGTCGTTTCGACCTCGAAGGACACCTACACTCTCCGCTTCTGTGCGTCCCTCCGCCCCTTGGTTCTCTATCTTGCGCTCTGCTGACTCCCGTCTCGGTCTCGCCCCCTTCCCTGCACTTTCTCTCTCACTCTTGCGCTCTGCAGACAACCTCTCGTTCGACCAGAACGAGGAGGCCGAGGCGTAAAGGAGATGCGCGTGCAACTCGCCCCATCCACCTTCCTCGTGTCCCCCGCGCCAGTCGAGAGAACCGGGCTTTGCTGCGTTGCTTGAGTACGGAGTGAACCGCTGCAGGTGTTGATCAGTGGAAAAGGCATGAAGTGCGGTGGTCGCCGGAGTTGAACCTTCCCTCGCCGCCTCTTGGGCCCCCCGCCTCCATTCGCTCTTCTCGCTTGCGCCTTCTCGCGCCTTCTTGTATACTATGCTGCCCTCGTCGTCTTCCCCCCTTTACGAGGAGGAGCAGGGCCTCATTTCACGTGTCGCGGAGGAGACGGCTCGCTGCGTCCTCGTGAAAAGGCGCCGGCAGAGCCTCGACAACAGCGGGATCGTCCGGCGCTTCGCGCTCACTGACCCAGGACGAGGGCACGCGTGACGCGCCCAGGAGGCGCACGAAGCCGCCGAGGAGATTGCGGCGCCGGTTCTTCATCGAGAAGGACGACGCGCCCGCCCGCCGAACAGGTCTCGCCACACGCGACAAGCCAAACTCCTCCTCTCTTCCCTCGCCCGGACACGGGGCACCTCACTCGGTGCAGCCGGACGGTCTCGGATGGAGCAGACGCGCGTGAGGAGACGTGCCATTGCCGGGCTTGCGCGTGCGTTAACGACGGGACTGGCGTTCTCACTGCGTCGAGGCGGATCGCTGCCTTCCCTGAACCCTCCCCGGCTCGAGAGTTCGCGCGTGGTTGCCCAGCGAGCGCTAGAAAGCAATGCCCGTCTCGCGAAGAGCTCCGCGGATTAGCCGGGTTGCCGTCCCTGGCCAGCACTCGAGTCTCTCCCTCTTCCCCTCACATCGCCCTCCCCGTCTGGAGGCTGTGCGAACCGCGTACGCGCCCGTCCCGGTTCCCTTCGAAACCTTCACCCCGAGTCACACCGCTCCATGGTCTCGACGCCGCTCGCCGCCGGCGATGTCTTCCCCTCGCTCGCGCACTCCCGCGCCGCCGCGTACCGCTTCGCAGCGAGCGAGGGCGTGCAGCTAGTCGAGCGGGCTGCCGCGGCCACAGGCACTACTACCGCTGCAACCAGCCCCGGAAGGGCGCTGCGGCGAGCCAGCGCACTCGGGCCGTTTATAGCTGCTCGTACGTCTTTGCCGTGAAGGAGCGCCGCGAAGGGAGCAAGGAGGTCGAGCTCTACAGCGTCGTCCGCCAGCACACGTGCGACCAGGAGACGCGCGAGGAGGCCCGCGCCAAGGTCGCGGCCCGCAAGATGCGCGCCAAGGCGCAGGAGATTGAGCGGGGCATGAGCCGTGCGGGACCGGAGGCGGCGTCGGACAACGAGGACACCGACGAGGAGGAGGAGCGGGACCAACTCGCTGGCGCGGACGAGGACGAGGATGAGAATGACTCGGGCGCGCGCACCTCTCCGTCGCCGGAGAGGAGGGACGTCGGGATCGCCAATTCGCGTGGCAAGCGCTTGCGGACGGTCAAGACGGGCAATTACAACTGGGGACCGGCAATCACCGTCTCGTCGCCGGCGCTGCAGAAGAAGCAGGACGCACACGGCAAGTTGACGGCGGACGAGCCCAAGGAGAATGGCAACGAGGTGCCGTACCCGCCGCCGCACGAGCTGAAGGAGGAGATCGAGGAGCTGCTCGAGGTGTGATGCCGATTTTCTCGCTATCGGAATGTGCTGATGATGACCCCTGCCGCCCCGCAGGACGGCACGACCTCGCTTCCCCAGCCGAAAGCCTCCTTCCCGTACACGGCGGACCTCCTTGCCCGCCTGTACGCCCACGCACAAACGTCCGGCTTCACCCTCAAGTACACGACGGGCCGCTACCGCATCGGCGCCTTCCGCCTCGCGTGCGCGCACGGGCGGATGCCCGTACTGGCTCGACGGGCAGAGGTGCGGCGCGAACGACTGGCGCCTCGCGGACAAGTGCGAACGTCACAAGCACGGCGATTCGGAGACGCAGGGCGCTGAGGAGCTTGACGGCGAAAGTGCGACGCCCCTCTCACCCGTCCAGCAGGGCGTCGAGGCGCCCGCAGGCGATGCGCCCGACGCGGCGCTGGAGCCCGGGCAGTCTGTCGCGGGCCCGTCCGCAGCGGTCGAGGACGGCTTTGCCGACTCGGAATCGTCCTCATCCACTGCTGCCGACTACAAAGTCAAGTCGAAGCGCCCTCGCTCGAGCGTGCCCCCGCCCGCTCCCACGCCCGGTGACACCGCCAAGCGCGTCCGCCTCACCTCGCCCACGGGCGCGCCACCCCCCGATCCGTGCACTAGGTCCAACAGCGCGCCTGCCGCTCCTCCCGTCGTCCAGCGGCAGCAGGAACCGCCCCCGCTCGCCTTCCTCGCTGAGCTGCAGGCTTTCCTCCGCCGGTTCCTCCCTCTCTCGGCGACGCACGCGCCGCTCCTCTCCTCCGCGCTCTTCGGGGCCGGACTCGATACGCCAGCGAAACTCGCGTGCCTGCTCCACTTGGACAGGTCGCAGCTCGCCGGGCTGGCGGAGCTGACGCGTCCGCCGCCGGGAGCGGAGGAGGCGCGCGACGATCCAGACCGAGTGGAAGGCGTCGCGCTGAGAGGGACGGAGGAGGTTGCCGGCCGTCGCTTAGCTTGACCTTCTCAACTCGCTGTCGTTGTCGCTTGTCGCGCTGCTTGGATATACGAGACGAGTGCATGAACAGCCAGACGGAGAGATACGCAAGATGCTAGAGATGATGGCGCAGGATGGTACGAACAACGGAGGGAGGCGAAATACGAGAGAGGCGAGTGAGGGCACGGCGGGAATCTGGAGAGGTGGGAAACAGTCGATACAGGGCACGAAGGGGTGGTGGCACAGATGGTACGGCAGAGAGGGGCGATCGATCAAGCAAGGCGCGGCGAAGGGAGCGGCTTGGGCTTGGACGGGTCGACTACCTTGATTTCGTTCTCGTGCTTGGCCGAGTGGTAGCGCTCGGCGCCTGTGCGGATAATCACGTCAGTCGGGAAGAGAGAAGAGAGGCAAGGTGCTCGAACGCACCCATCGACTTGGCCGAGCGCCTCGCCTCCTCCGCGAGCGCCTCCTCGTGCGCAAGCTCCTCCGCGCACAGGTCGTCGTCGTCTTCCTTCTCGCCCTCCTCCTCCTGATCTTCCTCCTCCTCAGTCTCGCTGCCCTCGTCCTCGTCCTCGTTCGTAATAGGCGACGTGATCGGCGTGTCGTCGCTGCCGGGACTCGCCGTCGACGAGCTCGGCCGGCTCGGCACGTCGATGACGAGCGCAGGGCGCGTCGCGCTCAGTCCGCCTACGACCGAGGGCTGCGTCGGCGTCGAGGGCCGGATCGTCGACGCCGTCGAGGTGGTCGAGTCGATCGTGCCGGAGCGGGTCGGCGGTTGCCTGCCTCGGCGCAGCGTCTCGAGCTGGCTTGGCAGCGGGAGCGACTGCGGCACCCCATTCGTCGTAGACAGCGCAGCTGCAGGCGGCTTCTCCCCTTCCTGCGCCTCATCGCGCGCCTCGTCCGCCCCACTAGCGTCCGCGCCCGCCACGCTCGCCTCCTTCTCCCTCTCCTCCCGTTCCCTCGCCTCCCGCTCAGCCTTCTCGCGCTCCAGCCGCCTCTTCTTGAGCCACGCCATCCCGCTCCCGTCGTCCTCATCCGCCGGCGCGCCCCTCCCTCCGACGCCCGCGCCGCCCCACTCGCTGAACTTGGGCTCCTCGACTTTGACCGTCGGCGGTCCGATCCCGCGCGACCCGCCGGCATGCCTCGACCGCTGCGCAACGGGCGGGTAGTTGGCGCGCCGACGGGCCGAGGACCGCGCAGGCGAGGCATAGTACACCGGTGCGCCGGACTGCGATCGCGCGGCGGGCGCGTCGCCGACCTCCCATGTCGAGGCTTTGCGCATCGGGATGCCGGTGCTGCCCCGTGTGCCGCCAGGGGCAGGCGCGGCGGAGGACGAGACGTCGACGGACGAGCGGCGCGAGAACTCGGACTCGGCGCTGCTCGTGCGCGAGAGCGCCTCGTCCCCCTCTGCGCCCGCGCCTCCGCCGCCGCCGCTTTTCTTCTTCTTGCTGCGGCTGCGGCCGAGCCCAAACGCCTTGAGGAGCTTGCTCGACCCGCCGCCACTGCTGCCAGCGCTCGCGACGCTTCCTCCGGCGGGCGCGTCGCCGGCGCTGCTCGACAGACCGACCGCGTCCTCGTCGGCCGACGCCGCAGAGAGGTTGCTCCGCCTGCTCGTGCTCGGCGAGAGCCCCCACATCCCGCCCGCGAGCGTCTCGCTCCAGCTGCCCCACCGCCCGCCGCGCTCGTCGTCCTCATCGAGCGCGAACTCGAGCGCGTCGTCGCCGTCCTCGTCGGGGTCGACGTCCGATCCGACGCGGACGAGGCGCGTCCGCTGCGCGTCGCCGTCGCCCGAGGCGTCGTCGTCGACGACCCAGACGTTGCGGCCGGTGGAGTAGCTGCGAGGGCGGATCTCGGGCAGGGGGGCGAAGCGGATCGTGCTCTGCCGCGGGAGTTTCTGGTCCGTCGCCGGGGCCGGACTGGACGCGGCGTGCCGGAGCGGGAAAGACGGGGCGGCGGGCGTCGCGGGCCCAACCTGAGAGTACGACGACGACGTGTCGGAGGGGTGCCGGTCCAGGGGCGGACGTGAAGTGTTGTCCTTCGTCGCGGAGGAGTCGTCGAGGTTCGAGTGGGAGGAGGCGGCAGAGTGGACGCCGTAGAACGAGGAAGGGGGCGACGAGGCAAGGTGGCCATTCGACGGCGGCGAGACAGGGCTGCGGGTGGGTGGTCCGGTCAGGCCATTGGTGCTCGAGAATCGTCGACACTGCAACGAAAAAGAGAGGGAGACAAACTTGAGCAGAATGCCCGCAGGCGGCGGCGATCCAGTGCTCGTAATCCTCGAGCTAGTCCTGCTGAGCGACGCGCCTTCATCGTCGTGTACCTTCGCCGGTCCTGGATCGAGCGAGAGCGTCTTTGCGAGCCTCGTGCGCGAGTTGCTGCGTGAGCGGGGAGCGCCCGCAGAGCGGTCCTCGTCGCGGCCGCGGTCGCTGCTGCTGTTGTTCGCGCGTGAAGAGGACGACGCCGAGGACCCAAAGGTCATGGCACGCATGACGGCAGCCGCCATGCGAGTATGTCAGTGTCGGCGGCGCGGGCTTGCTGAGGGAAAGTGGCCGCTTGCGCGCCCTGCGAGAGTTTGGCCAGAGGTGGGGCGCAAGGGAGCGGGAGACGTCAGCTCGAGCGCGAGTCGACGGCAAGGCTGCGGAGGAAGAGCACGCACGGAGAAGAGTGAGGAAGAGCTGCGGACCGTGCTGCCTCTGCGTGTGCGCGCGAGTGAGCGTGCGAAAGCGCGCCTCGGGTCGGCGATGAGGACGGCGGCGGCGATGGGCGGCGCGGGGCGCGAAAAAGCGGGAGGGAGGAGGCCGGAGGAGTTGTGAGTGTGAGCGTCTGCTGCGTCTCGTTGGGACAGGCGTTCACGGGCGTGGCGGGGCGAGAGGCCCAAGTTCGGGAGATGGAGCGGGCGACTCGCGGGAGCCTTGGCGGGCGAAGGGGCCGGCGTACGTATGTGCGAGCGGGTGTGCGTGTGCGGTACGTTGAGCGCGAGGGTGCTTCTGGGCGTGCGGGTGCTCGATCTCGCGTCAAGTGCGGAGGGAGGAGGAGAGCGCGAGGGCGAGTTGGCCGGAACGAGGCGGTGCTGCCAGTGCTCCCTTCGACCGGCACTCGACTCGACGCAACGTGTGCCTCCGTTCAGGCTGGGCCCGATCTAGCGTCGCACTCGAAAGAACGAATGCAAAGCAGCGTAGAGGCGCACACTCAGGGGACGTCCCCACCTGACCACACCTCGCCGACCGACGATGCATGGCCTGGACCCCGCCGGACCTCATTGCGCGTGAAAGCACGCCGCTCCCGATCAGAGGGCTCTCTCCGCTTCCCCGCCGCTCCCCTCACTGTGCTGTAACAGGACACCATCCACGAGCGCACAACCACCTCGTTGCGTCCTACCGCACCTCGACCACCCTCCGCTTCTTCTCCAGCTCGAGCGCACGCACCACCACCTCCTCGACCTCCCTCACACGCTCGGCGCCGATTTGCACCGCCTTCATCACGTCGTCCGCCGCGAGAGGCGCGCCGCCCTGCTTCGAGAGGACGCAGATCTCGCTCTGCGCATTGAGCGCGAGCGTGAGCGTCCCCGTGCATAGCTGCTGCTCGAGGTGTGTCGGGTCCAGCACCGCCAACGAGCTGCGCATGGGGAGAGAGTCTCAGTGCGCGAGAGTATGCGAGAGGAGCGGAGAGTGGGACGCACTCCTCGCCAAAGAAGGCAAACGTCAAACACGTCGGCGAGTGGTGCACCGCCAGCGGCACCGGTACCCGCTCCGTCATCGAATGCTGCGCAGAGCCGTGCCTCAGTCAGTTTCCCAGCCATACGACATAGACGGTTAAAAGAGACGGGTATGCACGATGGTGACCTCTTCGCCCACAACCGTCGCGTCCGGTCTCCGGAAGTGCCGCAGCGCCGTCATCGCCGCGATACTTGCGCAGTCGAGCATGTTGCCCTCGTCGTCAAGGAAGTGCACATCGACCCGTATAGACCAGACCTGCGGACACGCGTAGGGCCGTCAATAGCGGGAGAGTGGGAGAGGCGAAGGGATGGAAAGTACCTTCTGCCCCGCTACAATGCAGAGCGCCTCCCGGTCGACAGCGTTACTCCGTCGCAGCGCCTTTTCCAGTAACCGCGTCATGAGCACCTCGTCCTCGGATGCACTGTATGTACTCTCGGGAGGTCAGCAGTCGGTCGTGAGGGATTGGGAGGAAGAGCGCACCGCCCCGCCTCGTACGCCGCGCTCGCCATGGGGCTGATCTCTGTCGTGAGATTCAGGAAGCCCTCGTACGGCCTGTCTGCCTGCGGCTTGACCACCTCTGCCGAGACCTGCGCGACGACCCTGCGTGGAGTCGTCCTCGTCAGCGCTCTCCTGTCTCTTTGCGCGCCGCTCCGTCAAGCGAGTAAGCGCACCGGGTGTCGCCCAACCTGCACTCGACCCAGCCGAGGTCGTCTGCGAACTTGAGCTGGACCTGGCGGAGGTCGTACATGCCCCTGCCATCGAGGCGGATGCCCTTGCGGAGGCAGCGGTGGACGAACTCGGCCTCGTTGATGCTGGGATCGGGCTCGCGCGGCATCCTGGCGGCACTCTAGCGCGAGATGCGCGCGGGCGAGATGAGGAGGGGAGAGGCGAGAGCGGCAGAAGCGCGACGGCGGCACGCGGGAAGGGCGCGCTGGTTCGTGCTCGCGTGATGAAGCGCTGTAAGTGGACCTGTGCAGTCAGGAGCTTGCCCGAGCTGGAACGTCGAGCCGTGTCGCGGTCGACCTCGAGCCTCCGCGCCTCGCTCGTCTCGCTCCTCCACATCTCGTCCTCATCTCCGAGGGACCCGTTCGCTTCGTGGCTGCTATCATTGTACACTCGGCTACCGCCGCAGCTTTCCAGCGACACTCCCCGCTGCCGGCAACCCCATCTCCGCCCCACCACCGCCGCACCTCCTTCGACCGCTAGGAGCTCGCTCTGGAGACCACTCAGGACCTGAACGCTCTGCACAAGCATGTCTGGCTCAAGGCAAGAGGACAGGAATCAAGCGGCGACCGTGTACCTCGTGCGTTCGCTTGCTTCTCTTCCCAGAGGAGCCTCACGCAGGCGAATAGCACCGTTCTTACCTTCGCATGTTTATACGCAGGGTAACCTTGATGAGCGGGTCACCGATGCTCTGGTCTGGGAGCTGATGCTGCAGGCGGGACCGGTCGGTGCGTGCGATCCCTCCGTACCCCTCTTGAGCCCCCTTCTCCCGCTCTGGCATGTCTGCGTCACCCGGTGCGCGACGCTGCTGGAGGGCGCAATCACAGCAGCATACCGACGGATCTGTCGTCCATCTCGTCTGCTGGGACTGACCCGCCACCTGCGCCCGCAGCAAACGTTCACCTCCCGAAGGACCGCATCTCGATGACCCACCAAGGGTACGGGTTCTGCGAGTTCCTCACCGAGGAGGACGCCGACTATGCGTGCAAGATCATGAACCAGATCAAGCTCTTCGGCAAGCCTATTCGCGTCAACATGGTGCGCCCTTTTCCTCTCCCTTTTGAGCGGGAGCACGACTGACGTTCCCGCATACACAGGCCTCGAGCGACCGCAAGCAGCTCGACATCGGCGCCAACCTGTTCGTTGGCAACCTCGACCCGAACGTTGACGAGCGGATGCTCTACGACACTTTCATGGCGTTCGGCACGCTCGTCCAGCCCGCCAAAGTGCGCCGCGCCTCTTTCACTCGTCGCTGGCCATCCACTTACGGCCTCTTCGCAGATTTCGCGCGACACGTCGACGGGCGCGTCCAAGGGCTTCGGCTTCGTCTCGTACGACTCGTTCGAAGCCTCGGATGCCGCCATCGAGGCGATGAACGGGCAATTCCTGATGAACAAGCCCGTCACCGTCGGCTACGCCTTCAAGAAGGACGGCAAGGGCGAGCGGCACGGCACCCCCGCCGAGCGACTCCTCGCCGCCCAAGCCCGCAAGAACAACGCCTTCCCCGCGCCGCCCCCTCCCCCGCCCGGCGCGTTCGCCCCGCCCCCCGCTGCTGCCGCTCCCGGCGCGTACGCCGCGCCCCCGCCGCCCCCGCCACCGAGCGCAGCAGCCTACGGGCAGTTCGCCGCACTCGGCGCGCCGCCGCCCCCGCCTCCGCCGGGCTTCGCACCCGTCGCGAGCGCGTACGGAGCGCTGCCCGGTATGGCCCCTGTCGCGCACGCGCCGCCTCCGCCCCCGCCCGGCTTCAACCCCTACGCAGCAGCGGGGATCCCGCCGCCTCCGCCTGGGTTTGCGCCCGTCGCAAACGCCTACGGTGCGCATCCCCCGCCACCGCCGCCCGCTGGGTTCGCGTGAGGTTCACGCGGTTGTTGCGCTGTGCTCATCGTGGTGTGGTTCAGAAGGCGTGGGCGTTGAAGTTGCCCTTGTACCGCACGGCGAACCGTCATCGCGAAATGTCACATCTAGTCCTTCTCGCCTTGCCGCGTCGCGAACCGGGATCATGCGAGAACGCGCTCTACGGCGGCAAAGTTGCAGGTGTAGGTAAAGACAACAAGCGTGAACAAGGATGCGAGGGGGGGGGGATGCTACGGATGGGGGAATCGAACACCTGAACAAGTGGGATAGTATGCCTCTGCCTACTCCTGCATCGCATCGGGCGAGGAAGACGCCTCTGCCCGCGTCGGAGACGGCACCTTCTCCTTCTCCGTCCCCTTCTCCACCGGTGCTGCCGACCCACCCGACCCCGCCGTCGTGGCCGACCCCGTCTCCGTCGGCGTGAGCGGCTGCTCCCTCTGCGCCGCCGCCGTTGTCGCCGCCGCCGCCGCCGCCGAGAGCGCCGCAGTCATCCCCCCGGGCGTGAGCGTGCCCGGGCTGGCCCTCCCGGGCACCGCCGCGGGCTCCGGGCTCGGACTGCTCGGCCCGCTGCGCCGCCCCGCACTGCTCGTGCTCCGGCTCGACACGCTCGAGTTCTTCCTGCTCGCGCGGCCGAGGCGGCTCGTCGGGAGCTCGAGCTCGAACGGGAAGCCGGGGCCGGAGGGCGGCGGAGGGGGCGGCGCCGGGCCGTAGGAGACGGCGCGCCGGGCGCCGGCAGCGTTGAGCGCGTTGACGAGCTCGGGTACTAGGATGGGCTTGCTCACGTAGCCGCTGTGCACGTTTGCACCGGGAAGGGTGAGCGGGAGCGAGAAGGAAGAGAGGAGGAAGAGACGCACTCGGCGCCGGCTTCCAGGCAGCGGATGCGATCCTCCGCCATGGCGTTAGCGGTGAGGCAAACGATGGACGGGCTGCGCAGGGCAGACCATCAGCGAAAAGCAGCGTATGACGGGGGGCGATTAGGACGCACCGCTGGTCCGCGTTGGGCATCAGCTTGATGATCTCGGCGGTCGCGGTGAGGCCGTCCATGCGCGGCATGTTGAGGTCCATTCTGCGGGCTCCCACGTGAGCAGGGTTCGGGGACTAGGACCAGAAAGGACGCACAGGATGAGGTCGTAGCGCTTCTTCTGCGCCTTTTCGACCGCAACGAGCCCATCTTCGGCGAGATCGCACGTGTAGCCCATGCGTTTGAGGAGGTGGCTGATGACCTTGACGCTGCAGAAAAGGCAGTCAGCACGGCAGAGAAGGACAAAGCGACGAGAGGATGCACTTGATCGGGTTGTCCTCGGCGACGAGAATGGCGAGCGGGTTGCGCGTGGCGAGGTTTGTCGGGAACGCCGGGCTTGTAGGCGCAGGAGACGAGAGGCGCGGTGACTCGCCTGCGGGGAAGACAAGGCGGAGTGTGTGGTGCAAGCGGTTCCGCTTGATCGGTTTGATGAGGAACTTGCAATCGAGCTGGCGCATCTCTTCGTAGATCGGCGAGCCCATGCGAGTGAGGGCGATCGCGGGCGAGTCGAGCCCCTTCTGGCGGAGGCGACGCAGGAGAATTTGCGCGCCGAAAGAGGGGAGGAACGCATCAACAATAATGAGGTCGTACGGCTGGCGCTTGTCCGCCGATTCGACGGCCATCGCGTACGCGTCGTTGACCTCGGTCGGCGCCTGCGGGATGAGCCCAAACGACGTGAGGAGCTGCGTAAGGACGAGCCGGCTCGTCTTGTTGGAGTCGACGATAAGGACGCGCTTGCCGACGATGTCGCGGTTCTCGCGCGGCGAGTACGGATCCTTGCTCGGCGGGTCGAGCGAAGGCGCCAGCCATTCGATGGTAAACGTTGAGCCCTTCCCGAGCTCAGAGTCGACGGTGAGGTCGCCGTGCATGAGGCGTGCAAGCTTGCGGCTAATGGCGAGGCCGAGCCCGGTGCCGCCAAAGTTGCGCGACGTCTCGGCGCCCTCGGCCTGCGAGAAAACGCGGAAGAGCCTGCCAAAGTTCTCCTTGGCGATGCCGATGCCGGTGTCCTTAACGCTGACCTTGCAAAGCCGACGGGGACAACCCTCCTCGTCCTTGCCTGCTGGCACCGACGTCGCTGTGACAACGATCTCGCCCTCCGAGGTGAACTTCGTCGCGTTGGAAAGGAGGTTGACGAAGATCTGGCGGAGACGGGCGAGGTCGCCCATGATGAAGATGTCGCCCTCCTCGATGACGAGCGCGAGCTCAACCGACTTTGTCGCCGCGCGT
Source organism: Rhodotorula sp. PL61-2 (assembly GCA_028828645.1). Classification (NCBI taxonomy): domain Eukaryota; kingdom Fungi; phylum Basidiomycota; class Microbotryomycetes; order Sporidiobolales; family Sporidiobolaceae; genus Rhodotorula; species Rhodotorula sp. PL61-2. The sequence goes on along the minus strand of JAPZQE010000056.1, from coordinate 280,904 downwards.
TCGGCGACCATGTCCATCGACGACTCGAGGACGGAGCGGAGCTGGACCGACTCAGACGTGAGCTCGAGGTGGTCGAGCTCGATCTTCGAGTAGTCTAGGATGTCGTTGATTACGACGAGGAGCTCCTGCGACGAGTTTTTGATCGTTTCAACGTAGTCGGTCTGCACAGGCGTGAGCTGCGTGTCGAGGAGCAGCGACGAGAGCGCGACAACAGCGTTGAAGGGCGTGCGAATCTCGTGCGACATGTTGGCTGCGGAGGAGAGGGCGTCAACATCTTTTGAGAAGCCGGACGAGCGGGAGAACGCACCGAGGAACTGCGACTTCATCGCTGTTGCACTCTCGGCAATCTCCTTCGCCTGGCGCATCTCGGCCTGCGCGCGCTCCTTCTCCGCGACCTCGGCCTGCAGTAGCGCCGCCTTCTGCCGGAGCTCGATGGTGCGGTCGGCGATCTTGCTTTCCAGGTTGCGATTCGAAGCCTCGAGCGCGCCCTGCGAGTGCTTGAGCTGTTTTTTTTGCAGATCGCGAGGTCAGCCGGGGATCGTGAGAGCGAGAGATGGAGGACTTGCCTCCTGGTTCGTCTTCTTCAGGTCCTGCACCAGGCGCGCCTTCTCGATCGTCGACGCGGCTTGCCCGCTGATGAGCGAGAGGATCTCAAGCCTATCGGGCGTCTACGCAAAGAAGAGCGTCAGCGAAAGACGGGAGGAAAGGCAAGCTTGAGCGCACGAAGGCGTTCTCCATCTGCCCACTCTCCATGTAAAGAACGCCGATAACGCGCTGTTGGCTCGGAAGCGCAAGGCAGAGCATCGACTTGGGCTTGCGATGGTGCAGGTACGGGTCTGGCATCGATTCGCCGAGCGTGTCGAGCGTGTTGACGACCATCTCCTTCGAGCGCGCGACGTAGTTAATGACGGAGCACGGGTCTGCGCCAGTAGCTCGTCAGTGCTGCTCCCTTCGAATTCAGAAAGCGGACTTACACCGCTCGGGCTGAACGTCGATCGCGTCAGTCCGACGCAGATGTTGTACCTCGCTGGAATCGGAGCGCGCGACAGCCTCCGCACAAAGCGTCCCGCCCTTGTCGAGCACGAGAAGGCAGAGCTCGGCGCCGGCGGTGCGGAGGCACAGATTGAGCAGCTTGGAGACGACGCTGCGCGGCAGCAATAATCAGCGAAAGTGGCGCGCGATAGTACGGCGAACGCACCCATCGACCGAAAGCTCGCCAGAAATGACGCTTGACGCGGTGACGACGGTACGGAGGTCAAGCTCCGTCGCCAGATGCGAGCGCGAGTAGACGTCCGAGTGGTCCATGCTCCTCGACTGGCTGACCATGTCGGTATCGTGCGGCTCCGAGTGCCGTGACCCATGCGAACCGTGCGAACCATGCGACGGGCGACGTTTCTTCTGCGCGCTTGCCGCCTCGTTCATCCAGCTATGCATCGAGTGCAACTCCTCACCCTTGCCCGTCGACGAGGACGACGCATTATCGATCGACTCGGTCGACGACGGACGGCCGTTGATATAGTCGGTCGCTTGCGCCGTGGTATGCGGTGGCGGCGTCGGTGTCGCGGCGACACGCGGACCGGCGAGTTGCGGCTTGGCCGGGAAGAGATGCGGGTAATTGGCCTCCATCTTGGCCGCCTTTGGCACGCAGCCCCACGCCGTCCAGTGCGCATGGGCCTCGATGAGATAGCTGCAGGCGAATGGAGCGTAAGCGGGCGCGCTCCGGAAAGACGAGCTGAGACGAACCCGGTGCGGAGCTTGACGTTCGGAAGGCAGTTGGCTGCACGTTCGTTCATGCACGCCGCGAGGTGGATCGCCCTCATGCCCGTCGCCGCCTCGATCGCGACGTCGTACGCGGAGAGCGCATCGGACGCCGTGCCCTGCACGTGGATGCGCTCGGCATCGAGCCAGAGTTTGAGCGGGCGGAAGTTGTCCGGCTGGCTAATGGCGAGCTCGTCCATGAGCTCGTGAGCGGCCTCGAGAATCTCGCGCTCAGTCGGCTCGAGCGTGTGGTACTCGTCGTACAGCGCGATAGCCTCGAAGAGCTGGAAGAAGACGGTGTACACGAGTCCTTGCCCCTATTGCAGCGCTGGATCAGCAGGGCGCGCGTGGGAGGAATTCGAGAGCAGCGCACCCCGCCAACGTTCTCGCGCCCGAGCTTTCTCGACTCTTTAGCGCGGACCGGATCGCCGAAGAAGACGGCGATCATGAGGCGGAGCATGTGGAACTCGAGCAGCGTGAGCGCGTCTGCGGGGGTAAAGCAGTGAGAGGTGAGCTACTTGCTCGGATGAACGATATGCGAGGGGACTCACAGTTCTTCTCGCTGCAGGTGTGATAATCGGCAATGCTGAACGCCTCGCCATCGAGCTCCCGCGGGTCGGAAGCGCGACCGAGAAGGCACAGGACCGCCTGCTGAACAACGCCGATATCTGGGAGCGAAGAGTAAGCATCCATCGCTATATGGCAGGAGGGAGAGAGACAAACAAGTCGTGCTGAGCTCGTTGCGAAACTTGCGGACGAGGACGGCGTAACGCTCGATGTTGCTGCCAATCTCGGAAAGCGAGATGCCCGCAAGCAGGCTGTAGGCGCAGAGCTCACCGCAGCCGAAGCCAAGGTACTCGGCGTCGCGGTACTCAATACCTGCACTGGCCAGCACGTTAACTCCGTTGAATGACCGATGGGCGGAGAGTGGGAGCGTACCGAAAGCGACGGACTGGCGGAAGGTCGGCAGCACGTCGTTTATCGCCATTGCCCAGACGGCGACGTGCGACGAGTAGACCTTGTAAGTCGGACATGCGAGGGGGCTCCCGCCGTAGCGCTCGAAATAGGCAATCGCAGCCTTGCCGTACGCAAGGCTCTCGCCGGGCTGGTTGTACCGGGCGCGAACGAGCACGGCGTGCAACGTGAAGACAAACGCCCCGGCGTCGCTCGAGCCGTGTTGAACCGATAGCTCGAGCGAGAGGGACGACAGCGCGCCCAGCAGGTCGATCCGGACGAAGTAGACGGGCGGGACGAGCGCAGCAAGGATGGCCTGGCAGCCAGCCGCAATCGGGTCGGTCATGAGCGGCGCCGAAGCCAACGCCTGCGAGCACAGGGCGAGCGTGAGTAATAACTCGAGCATTAGCGGGTGCAAAGGAAGCTCACCTCGATCGCGTCAGTGCTCAAAGCGAGCTTCTCGCGCGTCTCCTCAACCTTGGCGTCCGCGTCCTCGGTAGTCTCAGGCAGCACGACGCCGACCATGGCGAGGCCCTCGCGGCCAATCTGGATCGCCTTGACCGAGTCGCCCGTTGCTGTCGCGCAGCGGATCGAGCGGGCGTATACACGCAGCTTGTCGACATCGCTCTTCGAGTGCGCAAGGAACACGCGGACGTACTCTTGCGCGGCACCGTAATCCCTGCAGGTGTCGCCGCCAGGCGTTAGCAGGGTCGAGGCATACTCAAGGGGAGAGGGGCGTACGTTAGGCTGTATTCGACCTCGATGAGCAGCTCGACGACCTTGCTCATCAGCTCGTGCTGCGCAACCCAGCCGCCCTGGCCGAGCAGATCCCAAGCGATGGCGAGGTAGTTGCGAGCCGCCTCGAACGCGGTCGACTGGTTCGCCTTTTGCCCGGCGAGGTAGTTGTAGTACGCGAGACGGTCGCGCTCCTCGGTCGTCGTGAGGATGTCGATGCCGTGATTGAGCTGCTGGACAAGGTCGAAGATCGCGTTGTGCACCTCTTCCTCGGTCGACTGCTCGACGATGCGCTCCCCGATGGCGTAGTGGAGCGCGCTGCGCTCGTTGACGGGAATGAGGGCGTAGGCAGCTGTTCGCGAAAGAATCAGTTTCGGTTGAAGCGAGGCGATGGGAACGAACGCCGAATCACCCTGCTGCGAGCGATCGTGGAAGAAGCGGTATCGCGCCGGGACAGGCGGCTTCTGCACGATGGACGGCTTGCGCTTCTCGAGTCGCGGCCGAAGCAGGCGGTTCTTCTTACCGCCGTTCATGCTCGCCCTCCTGCCCGCCGCCGCGTTGCCTCCAGGCCCGTCGATGCTACTCCTCCTGCTCGGTGGCAATCCACTGCTCGAACCGTCGATGTCCATGAGCATGTGCTTCTCCTCTTCGGCGCGCTGCTCGGGGTCGACCGAGATCTGCCCGAAGGGGACGAGCAGGCCCTCCTGGACAGCGTCCTGCACGTCGCGCGAAAACTCCTCGAGCGAGCGGTTCGCCGCCTTGGCGAGCGTGTGCGCGTCGAGCTCCTCGTTGCCCAGGCATGCGGCAACCTTGAGCGCCTCCTGCGTGCGAGCGGGGTACTTGGCCATCTGCGCGAGGAGGAGCTCGACGACATTCGTCGAGACCGACTTGCTCGAAATGAGGTCGAGATCGTACTGCCACTGCCCGCGTGCAAAGTCGAACGTGAAGAGTCCCTCGGCGTTGAACGCCTTAAGGAGCTGCGCAACGAAGAGCGGGCTGCCAGACGTCTTCTCAAGGACAAGCTCACTCAAACGCTGGACGTTCGCATCGACGCGTTCGGCTGCGCTCGACGTTGGCGTCATTGCGGCGGTAGACGGGTTCCGCAGCGCCTCGCGGATGAAGGCCGAGACGTTCTGGATGTTGAGCGGCTCGAGTGTGATCGTAAGGTCGACGTGCGGAAGCTTGGCGAGTAGCTCAGTCTCGACGACGTGGTTGGGCCCGACCTCGTTGTCGCGGTAGCAGCAGATGAGAAGCATCGGGTTCGCCATCGTGCACGTGAGCGGGTCGTCGTCGTCCTCGCTGCCGAGGTGCGCGAGCGAGCGGATGAACGCGAGGTCGGAAGCAGTCGACCACTGCAGGTCGTCTGCGTGCGCGGTCGTATTGTTAGGCGAATCTCCGCAAAGCTAAGCAGCGCAACGCGGCTGAAGGGAAGGCATGACGGAGCGGCGCAGCGGTGTCCAGGCTGACGCACCGAAGACCACGACGAGCGGTTTCCCCGCCCTCGCGAACGCCCTGAGCACCTTCTGCACCAAGCCCTGGAAGCGCTCGTTGCTCTCTTGCGGGCTGAGCACCGGCACGGCGGGCTGTTCTTCGAGCCATCCGGGCTCAAAGACGTGCTCGAGCGAGGGGAGGACGTCGGCAAGGATGCGGCCCTCTTTGCCGAGAGCGCGGGAGAGGCGTCGCCGCCAGACGGTGAGCTGCGCTTCCGACTCGGAGAGGAGCTGCCGGAAGAGGCCGGAAAGCGACTGTGTGATGGCGAAGAATGGGACGGGCGACTTGATCTGGTCTGCGCGTAGAAAGCGGATACGTCAGTAGACGTCCTAACTGCGCAAGAAGCAGCAGGGAAGGAGCGCACCGAATTTGACGGTGGTAAAGTGCCCGCGACACTGCACCGCCGGCGTCCTCAGCGTCTCGATCAAGCTCGTCTTGCCAATACCAGACCCGCCCTTGACGACAGCGACAGCCGGCTTGTTGTTCGCCTTGACGCGGTCGAAGCTGTCGCGCAAGCGGCGGATGCTGTCGTCGCGGCCGAAAAGCTTCGACGCAGGCGGAAGGCGGAAGTACGCCGCCTCGTCGATCGAGCCGGGGACGAAGTCGGCGCCGAGGTTACCGAGGTGCGTCGTCGTCACGCTGAGCGGCGAGAGCGCGCCGCTCTGCGACGAACGACGCGTACCCGCCGAGGAGCCCGCAGCGCCGCTCGAAGGCGCGCCTACGTTGCTCGCGATGAGATCGCGCACGCGCTCGAGGTCAACTACGAGGCCCTGGCTCGTCTGATAACGCGCATCGGGGCTTTTCTCGAGGAGCTTGGCGATGATGAGCGAGAGGGCATGCGGGATAGAGGAATCAATGCTGCTCATGAGGGCGGGGCGCTTGGCGATGTGCGCGTGGACGACCTCGAGCGGGTCGAGCGAGTCGGCGAATGGCACCTGGCCTGTGAAGATCTCGAATAGCGTTGCGCCTAGCGAGTAGTAGTCGCTGCGGTAGTCGGCCGTCTTGCCCACTCGCCCGGAGCATTCGGGCGCGAGGTACGGCAGGCTCTCCTCCTTCATACCGCGCTCGCGAATCGGCAGCGCATCGCCCTCGGTCGCAGCCCCGACGAACTGGAATGCGCATGAGAAGTCGTGTAAGTGCACCTCGCCGAAGACGGAATTGGAGATGGTCGTCGGGCGGATCGAGCCGTGCACGATGCCGACCTTGTGGATTGACGCGACGAGGCGGACGAGCTTGATCGCGTTGTCAATGGTTCGAATCAGCGAGTGCGGGTCGTGCCAGTACGGCGGAGAAGGACGATGGTGCAGCTTGTATGTCTCGGACCAGATGTGCAGGTCCTCGTTCGCGACGACCATCATGGCCTATGTGCGGACTGGGCGTCAGTGCTCAGCCCTTGCATTGCGAAAGCGATCGCAATGCGACGACTCACCCCGTACCGCCCGCTCTCCCTCGCGATGACCTTCGTGACATTCGCGACGCCTGCGTCCCTCAGCCGCGCGAGCAGAGCCGCTTCGGCCTTGAACTGCGCCGCAACGCTCGGGCGGGCGGAGAGGCTGAGCTTGAGTGCGACGTGCTGGTCGCCGCGCGCAGTGCTGATCGCGCGGCAGGCAACGACGTCGTCGTAGTGGACGCTGATGATTTGTACTGGAGGCGCGCAATGAGTGGTCAATGCCGGCGGAGAAAGCGCCCAACAACGAGGGAACGCACCGTCCCGGTACCCCTCAATCCGCAGCTCGTCGCCCGGGCCCGCCGCTGCCGTGCTAGCCGTTTCGTTGCTATTCGCGCTCGTCAACCGCGGTCGCTGCGGACCCCTCCTGTCCCTCGCGCCGTCGCCGCTCAATGACTCGCGGTGCGCGCTCGACAGCGGGAGGGATAGCGTCCCTCCGTCGCTCGCGAAAGGCTGCGCGAAGGCGATACCGCCCGGCCCGACCATCGCCCCGCCGCGTGAGCTGCTTCCTGCGCTCGCGTCCGAGGCGCTCCCCTCGCCTATGGGCGGTAGAGTGCCAGCGCTCGAGGAGAAGGGTGGAACGCCGTCCCGATCGTTCGCGCCGCTTGGTCGGGTTCCGCTGCCCCCCGCAACATGCCCGCCTGTGCTGAAAGGTGCGCCTGAGGGGCTCAACGCTCGCCTCGATGCGTGCGCGCCTGCCGGAGGGAATGCGCCAGTGCTGGTGTGGTTGGGAAGCGGGGGCTGGTGGAGGAGCGGCGGTGAGGAGGACGAGCTGAGGGGCGGCGGCGGGAGGTTGTGTGCGCCCATCGCAGCGGCAGAGCTCGACAAGCGCCGCCGCTTCTCGGCCGGAGGCGCCATCGCTGCCAGGTGGAGCGCCGGCCTTTGTCGCGGAGGGCGGGGTGGGGAGGAGAGAACAGCGACGGGTCGGTTGCTGCTTCTTGAAAGCGCTTTGCCTATGAGCGCTCAGCCGTGTGGGCTCGCAGCAAATGTGCTCGAGAGTGTCGAAGCGTGTCAAGACGAGCGGACATCCTCATTGCTCGTCCCATCCGATGCAGCTTCCTCTCGATCACCATCGTCTAGGTGGCTGCCATCGCGGCGATGTGTATATATTGCAGATCGTGCGCGCTTCACGAAGGGCGGAAAAATCCGAAAGCGCGACCTGCCGCTTCCTTGTCGAGAAGCGACCGGAATGCAAGCCGTGCGCCGGTACAAGTCTGGGTGGTTGCCTCACCGTGCGCTACACAAGTTACTCCGCATCGCCGCCCGCAAACAGGCCAAAGTCCTTGATCTCGAAGGTCCGCACCGCCTCCTCAAACACCCTCCTTGCCTCCTCGTCGGCACGCTCCTCGCCCGTCTCGCCCATACGTATGGGCCAGTTAACGCACAGCGTCACGTCGGCATTCCGCGAGGGGATGCGCCACACCGCGAGCTGGATCAGGACGGTGTCGGCTTCCGAGGCAGGGCGGTTGAATTTCGAGACGGTCTGCTGCCCGACAAGGACGGCGGGGCCGACGAGGACGGGCTGGCCAGGGCCCTGCGGACGTGGTGCAGAGGGCGCCGTGACGGAGGAGACGGTGGAAGAAAGGGCAGAGTTGTCGTGAGCGAGCGAGGAGAAGTGGAAGCTGCGGGAGCAAGCAAGGTCAGCAGCAGTGGCAGAGTGCGTGATTTGCACGCTCCCGGCTTCTGCACGCGTGCGATCAATGGACACACCGTGCTGCCTTTTCCAGGTCGTCGGCGCTGCCCTCGTCCTTCACCAGTTCGAGCACCTCGACGATGAGGCTGAGGTCCGACTCTGGGGCGAGGAAGACCTCCTGCGTGTCGGGCACTTGCCGCAGGTCTCTGTTTACGGTAAGCAAATCAGCGCGTGCGCCCGTGGCCGCGTTGACCGGGACGGGACTGACGAAGCGTCAAGGAAGGTGAGCGGGATCGAGGCGGCGATGGCGCCTCCGTAGAGCGGGCGCGAGGCCATGTTGTCTTTTTGCGCAAGACTGAAAGCGGACAGCGGGAGCTCGTGGACCAACTGAGGTGTGGGTGCCGAGCAAGCCTGGTCGACGTCGGGGCGAACCGATGAAGATGCGACATTCCACCTCCATTGGAAGGATTCGTCCAGGGCGGTCTTGATCATGGAGATACACTCACAAAGCCTGTCAGCTAGCTCAAGCACACAGAAAGCGCTGTACTCACTCTCGAGGATGTCTCATCTTGCGAAGCGGAAGAGAGGACGTGGGAGCGAGCGAGTCCGGCTCTCTGAGCGGGTCTGGCTCGTGCAGGTTCACAGGACAGCGCCAGGGAGAGAGTGCACGCGCGGATCTGGAGCAGTGCGCGCGGGTCGGGGGACGAGACGCGTCCAGTCGCGCGTCGAGGCGAACACGGTCAACATAGGACGCGCGCCGTCCTCGCTCCCGCTCCTCCCTCCTTCTCCCCGCCGAGTCGAGCGCAAGCTCGCTGGATACCCTTTCTACCCGCACCCACCCTCGTCGCCCACACGGCAGTCCCTGTCTCGCTTCCCTCCTCTCTTTCGTCGGACCCCCCTCCCCTCTCCAAACATGACCTCGAATCCGCCCTCGACTCCCTTTCCGCCCGTCCAGCACGCCCACCTCACATACCAGCAGTCGCACGCTCAGTATCCTCCGCAGCCCTTCCACTACCAGCAGTCCGCACTCCCGTCCTCGTCGCCCTCCGCCTTCGCGTCCGCTCCTCGCGTCCCCTCCGTCTCGCCGCCCGCGTCCCTTTCGAGCGCACACGCGTCCATTCTCGCCGCGACGCAGCCGACGATGCAGGGCACCGCCGACAACCCGCTCATTCCGAAGAAGCGCCGCCGCACCACGCCCGCCGAACTCGCCATCCTTGAGCACGAGTTCAAGGCCAACATGCGGCCGGACCAGCTCGAACGCGCGCGCATCGCAGAGCGTCTCGGAATGACGGCGCGTGCTGTACAGGTCTGGTACCAGAACCGTAGGTACGTCGCGAGCAACTCTTTTCTCGTCGCCTCCCCTCCTCCCCACTCTTGAGTGAACATGCGGGGCTCGTGTCGCGACCCGCGCGTCCCTCGCGTTCGCGTATCCTGTTGTCGTCGTCGATGTCAAGCTGACGAACAGCCTTGCACGCATCTGCAGGCAGAAGGAGAAGAAGGAATCGTTGTGCTCCTCGTCGATCGCGTCGAGCGGATCCGACCCGCGCGACCTCGACGGTGTCATCCTCTCGTTCTCGTCGTCGCCGCTTCCGTCGCCTGCTCTCCCTCTCCACGCGACAGCGTCGACGGCGTCGACACCAGGCGAGGCGCCCAAGACCGTCCTTCTCTCGAGCCAGGAGCTCTACAGTGCCTCGCCGGCGTCGTCGTCCGCCTCATCCTCGACCGGCTCGAACAAGGAAAACTCGTACTTCCCGCCCATGCTGCCGTCGACGGCGGCGATGCCGGCGTCGTCATCCGGACGCGTCACGGCACCGGCGCTCCTCGCTGCCTCGACCGCCGTGGCTGCTGCCCCCGCACCCCCGCAGCCGTACGTGTACAGCTACCCGTCTGCAGGCGCATCCGGGGCGCCGTACGCGATGGACACGGGCCTCAACGCCGACGGCACGCCGAGCGTATACATCCACCGTCCGCACAACGCGTCCATCATCGCGGCGAAGAAGCACGTCCGCAAGCGCCCCCAGGGCTCGCACGCCCCGCTCGCGCGCGTGCCGTCCCTCCCGCATGCATTCGTCTTTCCGCCGAGTCCGCCCAAGCCGTCTAGTGCCGCCGCCGCAAGCGCGAGGACTGCAATGACCCGCAAGGCGAGCCTCAACGATGTCGCCGCGCGCCAGCAGAAGAAGGCCGCTGCGACGGGCGGGCTCTTTGCGCATGCGCAGGGGGAGACCGTCGCTGCGGCCGCGCAGAGGCGTCGCTCGTCGACGCCCTCCGTCGCGCCCAACGCTGCACCGGTCGCGGCTGCAGCGTCGACAACCAGCTTCGGCGCGGACGAGCTCAAGCCGTTCTCGCATGCACAGCCGTCGTCGCTTGCGGCCCTGACACCCGTGAGCAAGGCCAAGGCGAAGGACGACCTCCTGCGGCACATGGAGAGCGATCCGCCGTCCGCCTCGTCACCTGCGCCGCTCACGCGCCGGCGCATGATGGCGCACGAGGCGTCGCTCGACGCGGTTGACAACGAAGACGAGGACGAGGAGGACGAGCTTGCCGCGGTCGAGCCGGAGCAGCCGGTCCTTCCTACCGCGTCGGGCCGACGCCGCCCTGCCGTCGCGCGCTCCCTCTCTTCCTCATTCCCAAGCAGCACCTACCCCTCTGCGCCGTCAACCTTCCCCCGCGCCCCGACCATGGGTCGCACCGCTTCGCTCGGTTCCTTCCCTTCTTCTTCGCACAGCCGCGCCTCGACAAGCGCGAGCGCGTCGGGCGCACCCAGCGACAGTGCTCTCTCGCTCAACTCGGACGCCGTGTTCGACCCCTCGTCCTCGTCCGCCCGCGCAGGCGCAGGCCGCTCCTGCGCGGTCGAGGCCCTCGGACGCAAGCGCGCCCGCATCCTCGAGGACGCGGCGGCGCAACCCCCCGCAGGCGCCGCGGCACCGGCGCGCGTGTCCACCCGCCCGTCGACGTCGGCGTACGCGACGCAGGCCAAGGCGCTGGGCCTCGCGGCGGGGCGCGGGCTCGGGCTTGGCCTCACGCTCGACCTCGCGGCGGGTGGGCGACGCGCGTCCGAGCCCTCCGCGGCGAGGAAGCGCCGGCGCGTGTCGGCCGAATCGGCGACGACGGCGACGACGGACGATGACAGTCTCGCCGAGCTGAGCTTCTCGTCGACGTCGACGGCGAGCACAGCCGATTCGCTCGTCACGGTCGCGGACTCGCCCTCGACGGGGTACTTTGCGCTCGTCGAGGGCGCGGCGGAGAAGACTGCTGCGGCTGTGGCTGCGGGCGGAACGGGCGCGGAGAAGACGCAGGAGGACGAGCAGCGCGAGTGCGCGGAGCTGCTCCTCGGACTTGGCGGGTTCTGCTGAGTGACTGCACCCGCCGGCTTCCCCTCATCCATGATACCCCTCTACACCCTCATCTATTGAACTACAAGCCGTAATATGTGCACCCCCAGACGTACCTAGGAAATCCTCACGACGATACCCCCTCATACTCTCCTGCGATCGCCGGCGTTTTGTCGAGCGAAGGCAGGACGACCATTCCCCTTTCTGTCTGGCGCTGTACTGTAGTGGATACCCTGCAACGGCTTCTACTCTTCACAGCCCGTTCATGTACACCGACCGCTGCTCGTCGCGCCTTCGCTCATGTGCTTCCCGCAGGTCCTTCACGAGTCAGCTTCGAGCGCCATGGTCAAGTTTCCCTTCCTCGTCCACAGTAGAGATTGCCTGATTAGGCCTTCATCTAACGAAGAGTGCGATGGGGGACGGGTGCGACGAAGCTGAGCGTCGAGGGATGCGTGAGCTGAAGCGAGCGACGCGCTGAGGAGCAGCTAACACTGAAAGCTCGCATGCTCTGTCGCGTTCATGAGAAATGCTGCTGGTGATACACACACGAGGTACTGCCGCTCCATCAACGCCGCCCTGCCCAGGCGTTCTACCACGACGCGCGCGACACGCCGGGGATGTTGCCCGCCTCGGCCGCAAGCTTGAAGCGGTGCTGCATGCGCTCGTCCCGGTCAACCGAGCTGCATAGGATCACAACGTCGGAGAGAGGACGCACGCGGCAGAGGCCAAACTCGCTGAAGACACCACCGCCGCGACCCGTCTCGACGCACCGGTTCTTGACCGCCGCTGGCCGGGTCTGCGCGCGCGCGTCGTGCGTCGTGTAAGCCTCTCTGGTAATGCCGCATGAGGAGAAGCAGCGGAGGAGGACGCACATTCCGCGGGAAGGCATTGAGCTTGAGCATGGCGGCGGAGCGGACCTTGGGGTCGATGGTCTCGTTGCGCATGATGTACAGGTATGCGCGGCGCAGGAGCTCGTTGGCTGTGCGAGCGCGCAGGCGTCAGTCAAGGCTCAACAGCGGGAGATGCACTCGAGCAGCGATGAGGAGCAGAGGCGTTCCTCAACACGGAGAGCAGCCGCAGAAGTGGAGGACAGTAAGCTTCAGACTGACCGGCGACGGCCTTGCGGGCGTTGAAGTCCTTGAGGGCCATGTGGCCGGGGAGCGGGCGCGGCATCTTCTGCGGGCGATGAAGATGGCGAGGAACGCGGGGTCAGCTGGTAAGACGCTGTTGGTCGAGACAGACGGTTGTAGAACATCGGTGGAGTGCAAGCAGCTCACTGGCTCTGTCTTACGCGAGGTCAGCGGGAGTCGCGGAGAGGCGAGCCCGGCGGTCCTCCTCTCGGCGAAGGTCTGCTGCCGCCAGTCGCTCCTCTCGCTCGGACTCTGATTCTCTCTGCTTGAGTCAAGCTGGAACGCTTCAACAGCTTTCGCAGACTCGCCCAAGTCCCGCTCCGAGCCATGTCGACCCTCAGTCTCCAGGACTGCATCAATCCCTCGCGCGCCGCCGTCAAGCCAAAGCCTCAAAAGAAAGGCGCAAAGGCCAAGGCCAGCCGCGGCGACGTCGACCTGCCCGAGTACATCTCGCCGGAGCCCAAGACACCGATGGAGCGCCGCGAATGGGATCGCATGAGCTCGAGGATGGAGGGTACGTCTCCCCTTGTCCTCCTCGTGCCGCTGCAGGCTGATCCCTCCTCCCGCAGGTTTCCACTCGTATTGTACACCGTCAACGTTGCGCTCCTGAGAGGGCGCATGCTGACCCGCTCGTTCCCGCAGTCCGCCTCGCTTTCAAGCAGCTCTTCGAGCTCTCGGACGGCTCGTTCGAGAAGCGGGGACTGTCCGTCCGTGACTTCATGGGCATCGCAGAAGACTTTAACCATCATCTCGAATTCCACCACGGCATTGAGGAGCGGTGCGTGAGCTGGACCTCTCCCCGAAGGACAATGTTGACCCGGTACTTCCGCAGCCACATCTTCCCCGTCCTCGCCAAGCGAATGCCGCAGTTTGCAACGGAGCACCAAGAGGAGCACGACACTATCCACGAGGGTGCGTGCCGTCTTTGAAGCCCTGCGCCGGCGAAAGTAGCTTGTTGACCCGCCCTTCCTCTGCTTACACCGCCCACGACAGGCATGGCCAAGCTCGAGGTACGTTCTGCTCTGCACCTACTACCCCGTGCCGCTCTCTCGTGGTGCAGTCTGCTGCTCCCGTTACGAAAGCTCGCCCCCTCGAGTCTTTGCAGCCGCTGACCTTCCCGACTCCGGTCTCCTTCACCTTGCACCTCTTCTTGCTCGACTTCCCGCGCCTCTTCGCAGTCTCTCATCTCCAAGTACCGCGCCGACCCATCGACCTACTCGCCCGACGAGTTCAGGCAGAACCTCGCATCCTGGGGGCCTGTGCTGTTCTGGCACCTCAATGCAGAGGTCGAGAGCCTCAAGCCGGACGTTCTGCGGCGCTGTGCGTCTCACCTTCTCTTCTTCTCTCTTCTCTCGCTGCAGGACTGACGAGGAGGCGCAGATTGGACGCTTGAGGAAGTTAGGCGGTTGCCAATGTAGACCTCGCTTGCATCTCTCCCCTTCTAGACGTTGTGCACCTGTAGATATCTTCTCGCATCGAGTTGTTGCAGCCTCTCCTATCGCATGCATGTGCGGCTCTTGCAGGGCTGGTGTCGGGGCGAGGAACCGTGAAGCGGATCCCCTTGGGGCGCAACCCTCCACCGCCATTCTGCAGTATGCCCTCCGCGTCCTCCCGTTCAATCGATGCGTGAGCAAAAACGGTAGTCACGTTGATCTTCGGCGCCGGGGCGCAGTTCGTCCTGTCGACAAGCTCATCCGGGACATGCGCGCGGGTACGCAACGACAGACTGCGCAAGGGAGCGGACGATCAAGAAGAGTCGACCTTTTGCTCGATGAAGCGTGCTTGGATCCGTTCCGCGTCCTTGCGTGTGCCCGTTTGCAGGCCCCCGTGCACGAAGCGGGCGAGGAGATGAGAAGCGGATGAGAAGGAGAACGAGCGGATGGGAGCACCGGAACGATCAGGGTCACGCATGCAGAATCACAGAGAGCATACGAGCACACGCAGCACATTGCTCAGCCAGCCGAGCGTTGTCGAGGTGGTCGTCAGAGCCAGTCTTGCTCGTTCCCCCTCCGCCGCTCACCTCGACCCGCTGCCTCGCGCTAGGGAGAGGCGTTACAGGGCGCCCAAGGTTCGCCGGTCTCGAGATGGCCACGCCGGAGCTGGAGCGCGCGCACTTGCACCCGCTCGCGTTCCCGCTCGACCCGCTCGAGGCGCTCTCGTCCCTCCAGCTCGCCCTTGTCCAGTTCCACCTCGAGAACGACGTGCCCGGGTTCGACGGCGTGGTCCGCGCGGCGAGGGACATCTGGCGTAGGCGACGGACGGAGGCGCTTGAAGCGGGGCAACAACTCGACGGCACTGTCCACCCACCGCCTCGGCCGCCTCCTGTCCTCGCTCAGCAGCCTGCGCCCGTCTTTGCGCCTTTCATACCGCTGATTAAGGCGGTCAGAAAAGCCGCGACGAACAGCGACCCGCCAACTCGCGCAAGTGTGGGCTCCCACCTCCTCGAGATGTTTCCGAAGATCTACGACGGCCCGTACAACGCGTTCAAGCTGTACTCGAAAGCCGCAGAGAAGCTGGGCATCGTCGAGCTCCTTAACAGCGTCAACAGCAATCATGGCGGACAAAGGATTCGCCTGACCGACAAGGTCCGCTCCGCCCCTCAAAGTCCACTCGGTGTCGCTGAACGCCCCGTCTTCCGCGCAGTACAAGACTATCTCGCTGTCAGCTCGTCCTTCACCGACGACATTACTTCCCCCGCCCCCACCGCCTCGCCCTTCTCTCACGCCCGACAATTTCCACCTCGCCTCCTTCGCCTTCCCCGTCTCGGAACTTTCGTCTCTGCCGTCGCACCAGCTTCTCCTCCCTCAGTTTCGTGATGACGTCTCGATTGGCGCTGCATCGTCCGTGCTTCAGCAGGACATAGAGCGAGTCTTCTGGCGGCGGCGAGCCGCGGCTATCGAACGCAACGAGCGATGGGAAGCTCCGGCGGTTGCGATTCGCGCATTGCACCTGACTTCTCCGGCGCCGCGACTCCTTACAGCAGGACCTTCTATGCTTCCGTCGGTTCCTCCGAGCCGTACGGCGCCGACCCCGGCGCCTCCGATCACGCCCCACTCGTTCCTTACTTCCCTGGATTACCCGCTTCCGCCAGCCGTATCGAGCGAGTTCCACACTCTCGAAGTACGTTACCTCCCGCCGCAAGCCATCCCATCCATCCCCGCCCTCCTTGCCCTCCTGCCTTCACACCTCTCGGCTACCGCGGCCATCCTGTACCCGCCTTCCCCGACTCCCGTGCCGTCCTCCTCCTATGGACCCGTCCCACCTGTTCTCGCCCGCCGCTCGCATCTTGCCTTCCGCTCGTCCGACCTAGCCGCCGCCGCGCTCGCACGCTTCAACTGCTGCGCCTTCCTGGCCCGGACGGTGCCGTCTTCGCCGTCCAGGCGGGTCCAATCCCGAGCGGCGTCACGCCGAGGTGGCGCTGGGGCGACGTGAGGCCAGACGAGCGAGAGGTTCTTTCGCGCATGGTGAGCGAGACGAACAGCAGCGAGGCGAAGAGGCCAAGGGAGGACGAAGCGAGCAATGACGCGCGAGTCGCGATGGACAAGCGCCCGAGGTTAAGCGCCAGCGAACAGGTGCGCCGCGTGGTCTTTCGCATCTCTCTGCGTGGCTTACCGAGGCAAACAGGTCGTCCGGCCGTCTGACCCCGTCCCCGCTCACCTCCTCACCTCGCTGGTCCCCGCCGTCCTGGGCTACAAGGTGGTCCCGAAGGACCTCCGCCAGGCCCACCTCTGCGACGACTCGTTTGTGTGGCGCTTTCACGCCGTCGCCTGGGCTGTGCAGGAGAAGACGCTTGGCGGGATTTGCCTCCTCTTCAGCTCGCGCGAAGACCGCGACGCGTTTCGCCGCTGGGTCTTTGCGGACGCGCAGCGCTACTGGAAGAAGAACACGCTCAACCTGCGCGACCTTTCCGTCGAAGAGACCGTGCACCTCGGCTGGCAATTTAAGGACTTCTCGCCCGGGTGGCGCCGCGAGCACGGCTTTATGCTTACGCCATCAACGCCCGATTCCGATATTCCCATCGTCGGCGAGCTCGGCAACGGCCCCGAGCGCCCGCCCGGCGCGCCGGAGCACTGGCTTGTCGGCTGCTTCGACTTTGAGTACGTCCTGAACGGGCAGCGCCCGCCAACCCGCGCGCCACCCGAGTTTGCTGCGCGCGAACGTCGCGCAGGCAGCGCGAGCTCGCTCGCGGCCCGCGTCAACGGCGCCGTCAAGGAGCCGCCCGTCGCGCCGAAGGCCGTCCGGCGCCGCGAGGAGTCGCGCGACGACGACCGTTTCGAGCCTGTCTCCACTCCGCCTCCCGCCTCAATGGTGGCGCCCGTCCCATCGCCCCTCCACGCGCGGGTTACCTCGTCCCTTGCGCAGCGCTGTGGGACGGCGAGGCCCTCCACAGCAGCGGCGCCTGCATCGACTGGCCCGACTCTCGCGCAGCGCCTCGCCGATTCGTCATCCGTTCCGACCTCTGCAAATCTCGCGCAGCGTCTCGGGTTGACGAGTCCGCCCGTGCCCGCCCCGCCGGCCTTGAGCGCCGACCTTACGCAATGCCTTGACGAGCACTTCGCGCCGGAAACGGCTGCGTCCACCGCGCTCGTGCAACGCCCCACTTCCGCAGTCGCGAGCGGACACTCTTCCTCGTCAACCTCCGTCCTTGGTTCCGCCTCTGCGGCGTCCTTCCCTCCGCCCTCGGCCCTCGCACTTGCCTCCCCGTCCGCCTCCCTGCCGCGCTCCTCGTACTCGCCGCCCCTCCCCGTCCCCTCGTCGGAGACTTCTCTCTCGACGTCGCCATCCATGCTCGACGCAGCGCGGCTGTACTCTGCTTCTCGGCCGCCAATCAAGCAGAAGCGCGCACGGAGGGTGACGGCGTGCGCGATGTGGGATTTTGAGGAGCAGCTGGACAGGGCGGTCGAAGAGGGGCTTGCGCATCTTGGGGAGGCTGCGCTGCTGGAGGATGAGGAGATGCGCGATCCGGAGGAGCCGCTCGACGCGTCCGCTGCGGGGATGGCGCAGGACGTGCAGACGCCGCCGATAGAAAACGCGGCGGCCGAGAAGGCGGGAGAGGGCGTTCCCATGCAAGTCGACGTCGAGTGCGGCGTGGACGGCATGGTCCTCGAGTTGCGCGAGGCTTCGCCTACAGCTTCACCCGCCCAGGAACCGGAGGGAGGCTCCCGAGTTGCGCATGCTTCGCCCGTCTCGACACCTTCCCCCGCATTCGAATCAACAGCTCCCGCCGCATCCGTTCCTATGCCTTCTGCCACAGCCCACGACTCGTCGACCGTGTCGCACCCACCAACGTCTGGGTTTGTGCCGGACGCGCCCAAACCGACGACCTCGCCCGCTGGGATGCACGCAACGCAATTCGCGCTGCATGAGGCGTCTTCCGCAACGTTCAGCTTGGCGACCGCTGCGAACGGCAGCAGCGGGAGCCCGTCTTCCCGTTCACCGCGCGCAGAGGTCGTCCCGCCAAGACCCGCTTCGACCGATCCCGTGCTTCCCGTCAAGCCTGATCCGTCAACTATGTCCGTCAGCAAGATGGGGGTGTCACGGCCGTCCTCCGCACCCGTTACGCATGCAGCGCCACGAGAAGTCTTGTTATCTGCACCTGCTTCGAGTGGCGCAGCCGCAGCGCAGCCCGAAGCAGTGCAGTGCGACCCCGTTCACACGCTCGCATTGCCGGATGCCGCTTCTTCGCCCGCCCCCTCGCGCCTCCCTTCGGTCTCTTCCTCCCGCCCCTCCTCGCAGCCCTCCTCGGATCCCCCGTCGGGCCCTTCGTCCCAGCCCTCCGTCTACCTTCCCTCGCGTCCCTCGTCCCAGTTCTCCTCCCACCTTCGCCCCTACTCCGCCCATTCTCCTCATCCGCACGCCTCGTCGGCCCCCTCGACGCCCACCTCCGCGGCCTTTCCCTCACCTACACCCGACCCGCACGCCTTTCCGCCCTCCGCGCGCAAGACCTCCCTTCCCCGTTCGTTTGCGCCAACTGTGGCAGCGGCAGCGGCTGCGACGCCTGCTGGGCTCGCGGGCCTGCCGCGCAAGCCGTCGTTCGCGGTACATTTACCGGGAGAGGGATGGTAGGCCGGCGCCGTTGCACTGCAATTGTCCGCTTGCCTGTATTGCACATTCGTGCGTATCTTGAGAGCACCGGAAGCTCTCGCAAAGAAAGCGGAAGGGCCGGGAGTTGCGCGCGTCTTCCCCGCCCGCTCTCGCTCGACTGATCCCGCCCAGGACACGCGCCATGCTCTTCGGGCCGCGCATTCCCTCGCTTGTGCGCTCAGCAGGGCCCTCGACCCGGCGAACGCTCGCCACCGCGCCCGAGATCGTCCCTCTCGCGTTCGAGAAGCAGGCGCCCCCGGGGTCCACGTCGAGCCGGGCGCCGCTCGTGGTGTTGCACGGACTGTATGGCAGCAAGCAGAACTGGCGCAGTCTCGCTAAGGGCATGGCTTCCCGTCTCAGTCGCGACGTGTTCACGCTCGTGAGCCCTCACTCGTCTTCATCGCTGGGTGGGGCCGACGCCGGCTGGACAGCGCTGACGGGCAGGAGCGCGCGCGAGACAGGACCTGAGGAACCACGGCACGAGCCCGCACAAACGCGAGTGCAGCTACGAGGACTTGGCCGCCGACGTGAGGGCGTTTATCCAGGACGAGCAGCGGTTAGACGACTGCATCGTCGTCGGGCATTCCATGTGGGTTCGCTTGCTTGCATTACTCCTATAGATTCTCACGCCGATTGCGCAGGGGCGGCAAGGTCGCGATGGCGTTGGCGCTGGGTGGCTGCGAGCCCTTGTCGAAACTCGTCGGTGCGCTTCTCCTCTCCTCCGCCCGCCTTTGCCCGGCTGACCGCTCGCACCATGCAGTCGTTGATATCGCTCCCGGCGTCGGCAAGATCTCGCCGGAGTTTCGCGCCTACCTCGATGCGATGAAGGAGATTGAGGAGGCCAAGGTTATGAGCCGGAAAGAGGCGGATGTGATCCTGCAGAAAACCGAGCCCGTGCGCCCTCTCTGCCTAACGCCGCGTATTGCGCGTGCGCTGCTCGGGCACTGAAACCTGTTCGTGCAGGACCTCGGCGTCCGCCAGTTCCTCCTCACCAACATGGACCGCGCGAACCCCTCCGCGCCATACCACTTCCGCCTTCCCCTTCACTTCCTCCGCAACGCGATCGACGAGATCGGCCACTTCCCTTACGCGCCAGGTGAGAAGGTGTTTGAGAAGCCATCGCTCTTCCTCAAGGGTGCGTCGAGTGCTTTCCTCCTTAGATGGCTCCTTGCGGTCTTCTCGTGAGGCGCACTGACAGGCCGTCAATCGTGGACGTGCAGGCAGCAAGAGCAAGTACATCAACTCGCGCAACATCCCGCTTATCAAGCAGTTCTTCCCCAACTCGCAGCTGGAAACGCTTGACGCCGGTCATTGGGGTGCGTCGCCGACGCACTGCTCGGGCAGCTCGAGTAGGCTACTGACACACGTTCACGCAGTGCATGCGGAGCGGCCGAAGGAATTTCTCGAGCTCCTAGACAGGTTCTGCAAGGAATAGACCAAGAGACGGCAAGACGCCGCTCTGCTCCTGAGCTCGTGGCCTTCGGTGGCCCCTCTATAGTTGCTCCTTTCTTCTCTTGTGTGCTCGCAAAGGCATGCACGAAATTGGACCCCGAGTGCTCGCCTTCCCCACCTGCGCACGACCCTCTCGCTGCGTGTCCGCGGGCGCTCCGGCCGCCGCCCCACTCTCCTGCCCCCGCCCGTGCCCCTCTTTCCCTTCCTTCCACTCTCTCGTGCTCTCCCACCTGCCGCTATGGACAAGCGCGTGTACGGCACCTCTGCTCCATCTCGCCGGCCTCCGCTTGTCTCGCCTGCGACCGCGTCCGCTCCCTCGCTTGGGTTCGCCGCCCCGCGCCCGCGCATCGCCACTGCCCGCGGACCTACCCCTGCGCACAACTGTGTCGCAAAGCGCGGGAGGTGGACGGAGCGAGAGTGTACGGCCCTTGCGCAGGTGGAGGAGAAGCATGGAGATGACTGGAAGGCGATGGTCGACGCGCTCGAGAAGAGGGGATTTCAGAGGAGGACGGTGAGGGCGCTGCAGCGCCAGTGGGACAAGATGAACGACCGGACGAAGGCGGCGAGCGGTGCGTCCTGTTCTCTCGTACTCCGCCTTGCTGCGCGTGAGCCGCGTTGACGCCCTTCCATCTTTCCTGCTCTCGTGCTCAGCAGCCGGTGCTCGCGGGGCGTGGACCGTTGCCGAGGACGAGCTCATGATCGCGCTGTACGAGCAACGCAAGTCCAAGTATGCGCACCATGTCCAGACCGGCGGGAGGCTCCCCTCCTTCAGCTGGTTGCACGCTCAGGCACAGTTCCCTGGTCGGTCAAGGCACGACCTCGGCATAAGGCTGTACCAGCTCAAGAGGAAGGCGTCGAGGAAGAAGCTGAAGGGAACGCGCGCGGCGCAGCTCCGCTCGGGAAGTAAGGGCGAGTGCTCGGATGAGGAGGACGCGGAAGAGCAGGAGAACGACGAAGATGGCTCGGAGGCCGGTGCATCGCCTTCATGACGCTGGGGCGCTTCGCGCGCTGACCTCGCCTCTTGCAGGACCGTCATCCGCCCCGACGGTGCGACAAGGATCTTCCTCCTCGGCATCGGCAGATGGCCCCTCCTCGCTTTTCGCCCGCCCCCCTTCGCCGGCGAGCACGCCCATGATCGACTGGCCCGCCGCATCAGCCGCCTCCTTCCCCTCGACAGCTCCCCTCGCCTCGCATCCCGTCGACGAGGTCCCGACTCCCGCACCCGTCGCGTTCCCGTCGAACTGGGCGGCAAACGTCCCAGTGCCGATGCTTCGTACGAAGAAGAAGCTGTGGGCGTAGGCGCACGCGAGCGGGACGCCGCTTGACGTACTTGAGAGAGGGCTGGCGGAGGAGGTTAAGGGAGAGACAGGTGAGGGGTTCGCGCGGCGCCAGGATCCGTCCCATTCGTATGTATCAGCCTTGCTAGCTTGTCTATGGTTCCGTATTTACTTTCAGCGGCGTTATCGATGAAGGCCTTCTCAAGTTGCGCACGCGCCGGTATACGCCTACCTGCGGAAGCACCCGCGTGCTTTCGACGCCTCTGAATAGCTGCTGCAAGTGCCCTCTCCCGCTCAACTTCTTCCCGCGCACCCACACTGCGCATGTCCCGACGAACGAGGCGCACTTCCCGCCTCTCCACCCTTTCCCCTTCCCCTTCGCTGCGACGTCCTTGCACCCGCCCTGCGCCTGTGCCTGCACTTTCCCCCCGCCACCGCCACCCTCCCGCTCGGCTTCCGCCGTCCCCGTCGGGCACGCCACCAAAGCGCCCGCGCCCGTCTCGCCGCGCAGAACGACAAAGAAGCGGCGCCGCAAGGTAGACCTGCCCAGCTCGAGAGACGGGCAGGAAAAGCTGCGGCGGATCGCGGGAGTGCTGCGTGGCGAGGGTGAGGGTGCGTAGGGCGCGGCCGGCGAGAGGGAGGGAGAGGGAGAAGCTGAAGGCTGCTTGGCATGTGACAGGCCTCGGGAGGCTGTAGAATAGCTGGCCGAGGAGTGGGTGGGTGGCGGCGCTTGCGCCGGTGTGCCCTTGTGAGCGTAGGCGAGGGAAGAGAGCGCGAGCTATGAGGAATTGACCTTCCTAACTCTCCTTTCCGCACCCCTCTCTTTGCGCGTCCGACGATCGAGATCAAATGAGGCATTGCGAAAGAGCGAGTGAGATTGATACTCTTCCCCCGATCCTCCGCTCGTACAAGCCAGCGGAGGAGCGGGGTCTTGATAGTGATGACAAGCGGGCGTGTTCTGCTTGGCGGAAAAGGGGAAGGAGGGAAGAGCTGGCTGATTGGGAGAGGAAAGGTAGTGGTACATGTGACAATTAGGCGAGACTAGAGAGCGAAGGTTTGGTATGGCCGGGAAAAGAGGGTAACGACGGCGCTTGTGCGGGGAGTGAGGGGAGAGGGAGGGAAGGTTCACTTTGTGAACCAGAAGGCGAGCGCGATGACGAGGTAAAGCGCGACTGGGCGCCATATCTAAGTTAGCGATCGGCAGAGAAAAGGAGAGCCGGCAGGACGCACTGAGAAGTAGGCCCTCGAGGTAGTTCGACTTGCCGTCCGAGACGAGGATGTCGACGAGGAGGACCGAGACGAACAGCACGATCGTCTCAAAGTTCCTGGGTACAGAGCGTGTCTGAGCGGCTGTGCGATAGACGGGGGAGGGAGGAGGACGCACTCGAAGAAAAGGGTCAGGTCTTGGTTGATAATCCAGCCGACGATGACGAGGATCGGGATCAGGCCGACGCCGATCTGCACACGGAAGTCAAGACCGTGTCAGTTACCTCGCAGGACCGACTCGATTGCGGCAGTGTCCGTGTGGGCCAAAGCGGGCTCCGCCAGAAGAGCCACCTGCCCCCTCCTTCTCAGCCCGTTGCTAGCGAGAAGAGCAGCGCACCTGGATCGAGCTTCCGATCGCGACACCGATAGTCAGCTCCATCTTGCCTCTGCGTGGCGTAAAGAAGCGAGGTCAGTCCGCCGGGCTAAAATCCCGGCGTTGGCTATGTCAAAGGATGGGTGGTGCCTTACTTGGCTGCGCGCAGGGTGAAACGAAGGTCAGTTTTGCCGCCGGAAGAAGGGCGAGAGAGCCGAACGCACTAGCCATCCAGATTGACGTGACGTGCTCTGCGCGCACATGCAAGAATGTCAGCAGACATATCTCGCGGCATCTTGCGGAGAAGGAAAGACGAGAGCAGGGACGTACCTGCCGCATTTCCGACGATGGGCAGCAAGATAAGCCCGATGAAGGCCTTTGGGATGCTGTAGTCTTGCGCAAACTCGTCGATTGCACCAACGACTGCTCGTTGCCTCGTCAGCGTGGTCCCATAGTGGGAAAGAAAATACCGCACGGTAATCTGCGCAGAACGACGTGACGACCGTGACGGCGACGAGCGCGCCGACCGCCGTCGTGATGTTCATCTTGGCCTCCTCTTCCTCATGCTCCGAGGGGTCCTCGAACAGGTAGTGGTGCGTGCGGAGCTGGAAGAAGAGGTCTGCATGGATATCGGAGGGGTTAGCGAGGGAGGGTATGGGCGAGAAGGGAGGACGTGCAGGAGGCATAGCAGAAGAGGAGGATCTGCGAGCGGATCACGTATTGTGAGTGTTAGCAATGCGTCGCAGAATAAGCCCAGGTGCATGCGCGACTCACGATGGCTGTTCCGCGCGAGAGCTTGAGCAATCCCGAGATATCCGTTTTCTTGCCAAACTCGTCCAACAGACTCAGCGCGCCGGGGCCGTCGTGGCTGAGCGTTCCGTCGAGCTGGTTCGCGCGGTATGCGGCGGGGATGACGAGCGTCGCGGTGCCGAGCACCATGAGGGACGAAGAGGCCTGCGCGGCGGTCGCCTGGAAGGTCTGCTCCTTGAACTTGATGCCGCCGGCCATGAAGCTCATGCCGAGGACGAGGAGGAGGTTCGAGAGGATCGAGCCGAGGAGCGAGGTCTGCACGATGCGGAGCTCGCCCCGCTTGAGCGCGAGGACACCGACGATGAGCTCGACGGCATTGCCGAACGTGGCGTTCAGGAGGCCGCCAATCGTCTGGCCCAGGCGAAGTGAGCACTGCTCAGTTGCATCGCCGAGGAGGGATGCGAGGGGGACGATGGCGATGAACGAGATGATGAAGTCGGCAGTGGACCCCCAGCCGGCAAAGTGGCTTGCGAACGAGAGCGGGACGGCGATGAGGAGGACGTTCAGCCAGCCCGAGAGGAAGAAGTTGCGCAGACTCTCGATGAAAGTCGGGGAGCCGTGCTGGGCGATGTCGTCCTGCGACGTTGCGAGGAAGGCGGGCAGGCGCGGGTCGGGGAGGCCGTTGGGCGAGTGCGGGCGGTCGCGGCGCGGCGAGGGCGAGAGAGAAGGGCGAGGATGTGCATTGGGGATCTAGGCCGGTCAGCGCGGCGTTCTGCACCGAGTGTGAAACCCAACCTTGCCTGCTCCCCACGGGCGAGCGAGCGGGAGTGCAAGCGTACATGGAACGAGTGCTGGTCCGGCGTGCGGGCATGGCGGCCGATGAGCGGGGTGTGTTCGTCCGAGCCGGGGTGTGCGACCGTGGCAGAGTTGGCGGCGGGGGCTGTGCGGGCGAGCGAGCGTCAGGGCTGATGAGGACGACGGCCGGCGGGGAGGAGGCAGGCGGGGGAGCGCGGGAGGCAGCCTGGGCGCGGCGCGACGCACCCATCGGAGCTCACGAGTCCTGGCGAGGCAAGTGCACGCTCAGCAGGCAACAGGCGAGGAGAGCGAGAGCAGCGGACAGCGCGAGTCGCTCGTTCGGTGCCAAGTCCCCCCTGCAATGGCCCCCTGTCCCGCTCGCCTCTCGTTCCCTTCTCTCCCTGCACTCGAACTTGCGTCTTGTCATGCACAACAGTCTATGCACAACGTTCTTGTCTACCGCCTCCATCCTCTACTTGGTCCCCACCGCCCACTCTCCCCACCCTCCCCTCCCACGACCGGCCTTCCTCGCCTCCTCCTCACCCTGCCTACCCGTCCCTTCCAGCGCCCACTCCCTCACCCTCTTTGCCGCCACTTGCGCTGCCGGGCTCACCCACTCCGGCACAAGCGGGAACGCATGCACCTCGCCCTCCTCGCTCACGAGCTCCACCTTGACCGGCTCCCGCCCTTGTCCTGCAGCGGTGGAAGAGTCGGAGCTCGCCGTGCCGGACGCGGCGCGCAAGTTCTCGGCGAGGAGGAGTACCTCGAGGTGGAACAGCTCCGCCGACCCGGTGGTGAGTAGCACCCTCAGTGGGGCCTTCGCCGCTCCTCCTGCGCCGACGCGTGCAACGGGGAGGTACGCGCATGCTATGCGCGTCAGCGCAGGCAGTGCGCCCCCCAGCGCCGGCGCGAAGAACGGGTGCGCCGCGCCGAGCGCGTACACGCTCCCGTCCCCCTCCTCCGGCCCACCGCGCTTCGCCAGCGCGCGCCGTACCACCGGCGAGTGCACATGCTGCAGGAACAGGCGAATCGAGTTCGTCGCCATCGACGCGCAGATGATGTCGTTCTCCCCCGCTCGTTGTGCAGAGCGTCCGTACGTCGAGGCGGTCAGGTCCGCCCAAGGGGAGTAGAGGAGCAAGCCGGTGGGGAGGACGAGGGAAGGCGAAGGGGCGAGAGTGGCAAGGTGCTGCGTGAGCATAAGCGAGAGCGTCCCACCGGCGGAATCGCCCGCAAGGAGGATGTCGCGGTAGCCGAGGGTAAGGATGAGGTGTGCATAGACGGCGAGGGCGTCTTGCAAAGCGGCGGGAAAGGCTTGCGAGGGTGTGACAGCTTTGCGGAAGTTGGCGCCTGTGCGTATAGGTTGGCGTGAGTCAGAGGCTTCAGTTACGAAGGCCGAGAGAGAGCAAGCCGCACCGACAACCCGCAGGCCGGTCTCGCGTGCGAGCTTGAAACAGCGACTGCCCTCGGTCGGATTACCGGTACTGTATGGGAGGCAGTATGTATGAGTTCGTTGAGCGGGAAGAGCCGGCGGATAACAGAGGACAGCGGGACGAGGAAGAGTCGAGTAGCGAGGAGGTAAGCAGGAAGTGCAACGCACGTAAAGCCTCCTCCGACAAAGTACACGATCACCCGTTCTCCCTCGTCCCTCGCACGCCACCTATCCTCGCCCTCCTTGCCGACCGCACCGCCCTCCTCTCCCTCGCGCTCGAACCAGAAGCACGGCACCGCCTGAAAGTCAATCACGCCGATTGGGTCGAGTACGTCCCCCTGTATCCACCCCTCGTCCTTCGCTCGCTGCGGCAGCTCCGCGTCCGTCACCTCGAGCCGCACGCGCGCGCCCCTCCCGACGCGGACGGTAAATTCCTCCAGCGCCCAGGCCCAGAGTGGGATGCTGCGCGGTTCGCTCGGCGTGAGCGCACCGGGCAAGCCGACGTCGCAGACGGCCCAGATGAGGCGCCGAAGGAGCGGGTAGACCAGGCGCTGTGCGGGCGTCCAGCGCACCCAGTGCGGGTTGGTGAGGGGAAGGACCGGGGCGACGAGCGGGAAAAGGGAGAGGCCGACGAGAGTCAGGTGGAGCGGCAACGTGAGCGTGAGCCAGAGCAGGCGGAGGGCGCGGTATGCCTGCGTGAGGGGGGAGTCGGCCGAAAGACGCCGCTCGAGAGGCGGGATCGACGGTGTCCAGAAGGACGGCTGGGTGCGCGGGCCTTCCCAACCCATCGCTTCATGTGTGTGAGTGTTGGCGGCGGAAGAGGATGGGAAAGGAGGCCTGCGATGGGGAGGACAGGGTCCATCGGTCGACGTCAACTGATGAGGACGAGGAGGAAAAGCGCACCGCCTCGTTCGGGTCCAGCGCTCCGCAGCCGCCGCTGAGAGCACTCAGAAATCACGATCAACACCTTTCTCCCTCCACAGCGTCGTGTGGGAGTAGCGAGGTCCGAGATGGCGGGGGAACTGCCGAAGTCCGAACGACGCGCGGTCCTCAGCCTCGTCTCCCTCCTTGCACGCACTTGCGCACGCAGGACAGACGCAGAAAGGTGCGCATCTCCTCCACGGACAGGTTGGAGCTGCGCAGATCCCGTCCCTCCCTCCACCTCATCACTTCCGCATCCTCATCTCCTCCTCCACATCCCACTCGCCCCTCGTTGCGCACTCACGCAGATGTCGCTCCTCTCCGCCGTCCTCCCCACCGACTACCCCTACGTCGTCGCCGTCGGCACTGTTGGCGTCTACGTCGTCCTCCAGTACGCCGGCATCAACGTGTCGAGCGCCCGCAAGGCCGCCGGCGTCAAGTGTACGTTCATCTGTCATTGCTGCACGATATGTGAGGCAATCAGAAGCGCGAGCTGACCGACGTACGCCTTTGACCCTCCTCGCTCGCCCGCTCCCCACTTCGCTCCTCCGGCTACAGACCCCGCCCCGTACGCGGAGAACTCCGTCGCGGAGCGTGACCAGAAGGCCAAGATCTTCAGTGCGTTGCCTGTCCTTCAGCGCCTGCGAGCACAAGTGCGAGACGGTGGTACAGCGAGCGCGGTGGCACGACTGACCCTCCCAACCCCTCCTTGCCTGCAGACTGCGCTCAGCGTGCCCACGCCAACACGCTCGAGGTGCGTCTCTCTTGCCTCCATACGAGTACAATTGTGCTGATCCTCTTGCCTCACCCCCGCCGCAGAACCTCCCCATCTTCCTCCTTTCGTTCGTGTCCCGCTCCTAAATCCGCCCCGTCCTCACATCAACCCTGACCATTCCTCGCAGCCTCTTCCACACTGGCCTGTACCACCCGCGCTACGCCGCCGTCGGTGGACTGGTCTGGATCGCCGGTGCGCCCGCAGCCTCGTCTCTCCCTGTCCCGAGACTGACCGCGGGACGACCGATAACCAGGCCGCCTCGCCTACATCAAGGGTTACACGTCTGGCAACCCGGATCTGCGTCAGCGCGGGTACGTACTCGTGCCTCCCCCTATCTCCCGCGCTTCACTCTCTTCCCGCCCTGGATGCGCACGTTGACGCTCCCGTCCCGACTACAGCGTTTTCCAATACCTCGGCCTCCTCCCCATGTTCTTCTTCTCGTGCTACAAGGCCATCGCCGAGCTCCCGCTCCTCAAGTAGATGCCCCTCTTTTCGCAACACTCGCATCTCCCCCTCCATCTCCCCCTCCCTCTCGTTTGATCGAAGGAATGCTTGGTATTGTAACTCGCATCGCTTACGCACGCCATTGACTAAAAGCATCTGGTCCAATATTGTGTTACACGGTGATAGCGAGTGGAAAAAGTGCGAAATGGACGAGTGGAGAGATGCATGGAGAACAAGATGCGAGTAGCGACACCCCTTGCTATGCGTACAACACCGATTCCGTCTGCGCCCTCTCCGCCCTCTCCGCCCTCTCGCCCGCTCTATGCCACTTCGGATCACGCCCCGACCACTCCCTCCATCCCCAAACTCGGCGGCACAAGCTCTCTTTCGGCGAGCACCTCCGCACAGCGGTCGCATACGCGCGATTTCGGCTCTTCCACCTTCACTTCGACAGTAGGCGCGGGAAGGGGCGGAAGCGTGTGCTGCCAGCACCGCGGGCATTTCGCGAGCGGAGAAGGCGAGATGGAGAGGGTCGTGCCGGTGCCTGCACGTGCGCAGGGTGGTCAGTGCGGTTATGTAGGAAGGAACTGAGAGAGAGAACGTACTGGCGAGGGTGGTCTCGTACTTCCACTCTGCAAAGGCGGACGAGACGGAAGGAGGCGCCGAGAGGGACACGTCCGAGACGAGGAAGAGGCTCTTGAGGATGTCATCTGCAAGCCGGCGTGTCAGTCGCACGCCATATGGGGAGATAGAAACGGGAAACAAAGCGCACGGTGCGTCTCGAGAAGCTTGGTGGCGCCCTCGATGTGGAGGACCGCCTCGCTGGAACTTCCGATGCGCCTTCCACGTGCCGCCTGATGAGCACCTTCTCAAGTAGAAGAGGAGGAGAGGGATGCACTTGTCGTTTCGCGCCTGCTCCAGCAGGCCGTTCACCTCCGCCCGCACAGAGAGCAGCGCATCCATGTCCGCCTTGGCGCGGAGGTTGTGCCATCGCTTGTTCTGGTTGAGGGATATCAGTGCTCCGCCGCACTCGCAGGGAACGACGGGAGGAACACGCACCGGTGCAGGCCAGATCCGCTCAAACACGCTGCTCGCCTTCTCCCCCTCGACAGGGTCCGCCGTCGCGCCCATGCGGAAGTGGTGCACCTCCTCAGCGAGCAGAGGCGCCATGGGCGCTAGTACGGCAACGTACGTGTCGTAGACGGTCTGAAGAGTGCTGATGATCTTCCGCCGCTCGAGGGACGAGGGCGACGAGGCGTAGAGGGTGTCTTTCGTGACGTCGAAGTAGAAGGAGGAGAGGGTCGTGTTGGAGAAGGTCGAGAGGGCTTGGTATGCTGGGTGATAGAGGCGGTGTAAGTCCGGAAGTGGGGCGAAGGAGGGGAAGAACGGACCCTTATTGAACTGGTAGGTCGCGAACGCCTGTCGCGCGCTCTGGTCGAGCTCGTACAGCTCGTGCAGAATGTAGCGCTCGATCTGCAGACACTCGTATCAGCCTTGCCACGCGCGTCAGCCTTGACAACAAGCGGGACGCACCAGCCCCAGCTCCTCGACCGCAAACTCCTCCCTCGGCTCCTGCCCCAAGTTCCCGAGCAGGAACCTCGCCGTATTGCGGATCTTGCGCAGACCCTCGAACGTCTGTGCGAGAATGCCCGGGCCGATGAGGACGTCGCGAGACGAGTCGACCGAGGCAACCCAGATGCGGAGAAGGTCCGTCCCATACGCGGGCTCGAGCTTCTTGTCCTGCGCGGATACAGAGTTCGTCAGCAGCGACCGGAGGTGATAAGGAGAAGGGGGAGCGCGCCTTCCCGCCCTGGATGACCACCGAAGGGCTAACGATGTTCCCCAAACTCTTGCTCATCTTGCGCCCCTTGTCGTCGAGGACCATTCCATGCGTCACGACGTCGCGGTACGGAGCCAGCGGCGTCTCGCCCTCGCGCGCGCTCGACACCTTCGTGAGCAAACTCGACTGGAACCACCCGCGGTGCTGGTCCGAGCCTTCGAAGTAGACGTCTGCGAGCGGGCCATCCGACCCGCGCTCGCCGCACAGATCCTTCTCGCGCAGGAGCGTCCACGAGCACCCCGAGTCGAACCAAACGTCCATCGTGTCGGTCCCCTTGCGCCACTGCGTCCTGCCCTCGGCCTTCGCGCGCGCGCGCTCTGCCGGGAGGACAAACTCGTCCGCGTCGCCCGCCCACCAGTGGTCCGTGCCGCCGTTCCTCTCGAGCACACCGACGATGTGGTCGACGTTCTCCGGCGTAAGGAGGGGGACCTCCTTGCCGCCGCCCGGCGCGCGCGAGTACACGACGGGGATGGGCACGCCCCAGGCGCGTTGCCGGCTGATGCACCACTCGCTCCGCCCTTGTACGTACATCTCGAGCGTGCGTGCGCCGCGGTCAGGGTAGAAGGACACGCGCGAGAGCGCCTCGATCGCGGCGGACTTGACCGGATCGAGGTTTGCAAACCACTGCGAGGAGGCGCTGCGTCCGCGAGTGAGGGAGCGTTAACTCGGCGCGCACGATGACGGACTGGAAGGGAAGACGGACCGGAAGATAACGGGCTTCTTTGTCCGCCAGTCGTACGGGAACTTGTGCTGCACCTCGACCTCCTTCAGCAGCCTTCCCCTCTCCTGCAAAAGGTCGATAACGGCGCCAGTCCCCTCCTGGAGCACGTCCTTCCCCACCAGCCTATCCGCAACGTCCTTGTCGACCATCTCGTACAGCGTCTCGTCGAGCTTCCCTGCGCCGTCTACCGCGCAGAGCGTCTCCTGCGGGGGCAGACTGCGCGCAGAGCGGTACGCGCGCCACGCGTCCCAGTCCTCCATTCCGTGCGCGGGCGCAGTGTGCACCAATCCCGTGCCCGTCATGGCGGTGACATACGAGGCGGGGATGAGCGGGCGCGTTGGGCGTGCGAGCCCAGTAGAGGGGGAAGGGGCGGAGAGCGGGTCGCGGTAGGTTGCGGAGAGGAGGGACGAGCCGGGGAAGGAGGCAAGGGGCGTAAGTGAGGTGGAGAGGAGCTCGGAGAGGAAGGGGATGCGCTCGGAGGCGACGATGAGGAGCGAGGAAGGGGACGAAGCGGGCCGGACAAGCGTGTACGAGAGCGACTCGGAAGCGGCGATAGCCTGTACGCAGGCGGGTCAGGCGACGAGCAGGACAGCGCAGAGGAAGAGCATGCACAATGTTGCTCGGGATCGTCCACGCCGTCGTCGTCCACACCGCCAAGCCGACCTTCTCCCCCTCCGCCAGCTGCACCCCCGCGACCTCGAGCTCGCGCTCGAGCGATGCCCCGAGCTCCGCGACGGGGAAGTCGACGTACACGGAGCGCGAAACGTGGTCCTCGCGGTACTCGAGCTCAGCCTCGGCGAGAGCGGTGCGCGAGGAGGGCGAGTACAGTGTTGGCCGATGGTGCGTAACGATGAGTCCTGTGCAACCACGCAAGGTTAAGATGGACGTCAGTACGTTCTTGTGAAAAGGGAATGCTCGACAAGCTGTGAAACGCTGCAACGCACCCTTGCCTACCATATCCCGCACAACCTCGAGCTGTCGCTTCTCGTACGCCCAGTCCATCGTCCTGTACGGCTTCTCCCAGTCTCCCATGACTCCGAAGCTCCTAAACTCGGCGCTCTGGATCTCGATGCCCTTCTCGGCCTCCTTGCGCGCCGCGGAGCGGATCTCCTGCGCCGAGAGGGAGGACGCGGGCTTCTTCAGCGCAGAGAGCGCTTTCAGCTCGAGCGGGAGGCCATGCGTGTCGAAGCCGGGGACGTAGCTGTGCACATGAAACTGATAAGCGGCTGTCATGAGACGGAATCGACGGGAGAGCGGAGACGGACTGGACGCGGTAGCCTTGGATCAGCTTGGAGCGGTTGATCAGGTCCTTCGTAATCTTGTTCAACGCGTGCCCTGTGGTCTTTTGAGCATCAGTGCCACCTAACAGGGGCGAGACAGCCCAGGAAGGACGCGCCGCAGTGCAGGTGGCCGTTGGCGTACGGCGGCCCATCGTGGAGGATGAAAAGCGGACGGTCCTTCTGCTCAGCCTGCGCATGCGCTCGTACAGCGTCAGCGAAAGGTACGGGGGATAGGTGTATGAGCGAAAGGAAGCGCACCTGCCACTTGTAGAGGTCATCGGTGGTGCGGTGCCAGAAGAGCTTCTCGCGCTTGGCGGCCTCTGCGCGGAGCGGGAAAGCGGTCTTTGGCAGGCTGAGGGAGTCGGAGTAGAAGTGCTCGAGCGGGTCCTTCTGCTTCTTGCCCTTGCCCTTCCCCTTGCCCTTGCCCGCGAGAGGTGGTGCGGGAGTCGCGGGTCGCGGCGAGGTTGACGAGGACGAGCGGATGGGCGCGCTTGCGAGAGCCCAAGGGCGGACAGGCGCAATGCAAGCTCGCCTGGTCGGCAGCGCGCGGAGCGGCTGGACGAGCATGCGCGCCCGGATGGTGGTGGGGTAAGCGGAGGGCCGAGGAGGAGCTGATGAGGGGGAACAGCGACGGCGGCTCTGACGGGTGTGTGCTCGCGCGAGAGCGTGTCCTGGCTGCTCCTCGATCAGCTCGCCCAGCACGCAAGCGAGACTGGCTGGCGGACGAGGCGGTGCAGCTCTCGTCCGCCCGTGTTCCCTCCTCCGAGCTCGATCCGTCGGCTCGCCCTTCCCCGCCGCGCTCGCCCTCGCTCCGAGCTGCCGAGGAGCCAGTCCGTATCACTCGACTGCAGCCAACGCTACTCTACCAGCCGCAGCCATGTCGACGCCCCTCGTCGCTCCCGCAAAGCCCAAGAACGCCCGCTCCAAGCGCGCCCAGGATGCCCGCGCACCGCAACTCGTAGAAAAGCAGGCAAAGACGGCCATCATCGCACGCACCACCGGCATCTCGGAAAAGGTCAAGGTCGCCCTCAGCGAACTCGTGCGTTCTGTGCCACCCGGCCTCTCTCCTCACCCTCATCTCCCTCTTGCTGACAACTCCACCTCGTTCCCGTGTCCCTTTCCTGTCGCCTCTCGCCGTTGCAATCACACAGAACCAGCTGAAGAAGCCCAACTCGATCGCATTTTCCAAGGCCAACGAGGTTCGCCCGTTCGAGGACCCTGCCTCGCTCAACTTCTGGTCCTCCAAGAACGACGCATCGCTTTTCCTGAT
Source organism: Rhodotorula sp. PL61-2 (assembly GCA_028828645.1). Classification (NCBI taxonomy): domain Eukaryota; kingdom Fungi; phylum Basidiomycota; class Microbotryomycetes; order Sporidiobolales; family Sporidiobolaceae; genus Rhodotorula; species Rhodotorula sp. PL61-2. Next base: position 247,807 of record JAPZQE010000056.1, on the reverse strand, counting down.
CGGCACTCACACCAAGAAGCGGCCTCATGGCCTTGTCTGGGCCCGCTGCTTTGCCGGAGAGGTCATGGAGATGCTCGAGGTCGGCATCGAGGAGGTCATGGCCATGAGTAACTTCAAGGTGCGTCTCCGACCCGCGGCGATTCCGCTTTCTATAGGCTGACCCCCTTCATGCTCGCACACAGGGCATCAAGTCGACCGCCGGCTCCGTTCCCCTCTTCCACTTTACCGCCGCCGAGCCGCACGCCAACCTCTGGGACACCCACCCGACCTTCCAGCAGTTCAAGTCGATCTTGCTCGACTTCTTCCGCGGCAACGAGCTTGACGGCGTGTCACTCAAAGGCCTCGAGCGCGTCATCAGCGTCACGATCGGCGACCGCCCCGCCGATGCCGCTGGCGTCGAGGGCGCCCTCGCCGGCAACGGCAAGGGCAAGGCGGTCGAGTCTCTCATCGGGTCGTTCAACCCTTCTGCCGCGAACAACAACTACGATGAGGACAAGACGCTTCCACTCGTGCACTTCCGGACGTACACCGTCCACTTCATGCGCTCCGGCCTGCCCCAGCCGCGCGTCGAGCTGGCGCCCCACGGCCCGCACTTCTCGTTCTCGATGCGCAGGAGCCAGACCCCTGCGGCCGAGGTGTGGAAGCAGGCGATGAAGAAGTGCGTCTTTCTCCGTGCCTCTTTCCTTCTTCCCCGGGCTAACCCAGCTTGCGCGGCGTTGCCAGGAAGGAGAAGAAGTCCACCAACGGACCGAAGCGGAGCAAGAACCTCGACGTGAGTACTCCTTTTCGCTTCTACCTTCCCCGCTCGTGCTCACCCTTTCCCCGCGCGCTGCAGATCGACGATATGGGCAACAAGGTCGGCCGGATCCACGTTGGGCGGCAGGACCTCGACAAGCTCCAGGCGCGCAAGTTCAAGGGCCTCAAGGGCGCGTCGAAGCGGAGGGCGGGCGACGAGGATGGCGCGGGTGCCGCGGATGCAGGCGAAGGGGAGGGCGGCGAGGCGAAGAGGAGGAAAGCGGAGTAGGGACGAGGCTGGGACGGAGGTGGAGGTGCTTTGGCTGGAGGAGCGGGAGGCGCTTGTTGTACGATTAGTTCTGCTTTTCTACGAACTTGCTGAGCTGCTGTCTCGCGCGTTTGAAGCTTCGCAGCGAGCCGCGGACTTGCCGGTTCCGCCTCCTCTTCGTCCCTTGTCCTTTTCCCCTTCTCTCGCTTCTCGCTGCTTCCGGCCATCTCCTTGTCGCCGATCCAGGCTTTCAGGGAGCCATGCTGTCCAGCCTGTCGCCTGTGCCTCCCACCGTCTTCCCCGCGCTGGGCGACAGATTCTCGTCCGTCAGCGCGTTCAAGCTCGCCGCTTATCGGACTTGCCGTGAGTCCCTTCTCTCGCCTGTGTTGTGCCCTAACCCTTACGGGCCCGCAGTCGCGCGCGGCGTTACCCCCGCCGACCACGTTGGCGCCTCTGCACACGCCCACATCGCATGCCGCCTCACGACGCTGTCCACCGCGAACGCCATCTGGCCCGAGGGCGATCCCTGCACTTTCTTCGTCGGCGCAAGCAACCGCGACTGCGAGGGCTGGCGCGAGGTCGAGGTCTCCCGCGTGAACCTCGAGCACTCGTGTGACGAGGAGGCGCGCAAGGCGCATGCGTGGAGGAGTCGGGATGGCCTTGCGCGCAAGATCGCGCGCATGGAGGGGAGGCTCGCGGAGGAGGAGCGCGTCGACGAGCAGCGAGAAGAGGCGCTGCGTGGGGCGGGGCGGAGCGACGGTGGACTCGCGATGACGGGCGCGCGCGCGGCGAAGGTGCAGGGTGAGGCGAGGCGGCGTGCGCCGGAATCGACGGAGCAGAGGCGCCCTGCGCCGACGCATGATTCGAACAGCACGTCGAGCGCTGAGTCGGGGAGGGCTGACGACGGCAGCGACGGCGAGGATGGCGAGGCGAACGGGACGTGCTATCCTTCGGCCAGGCAGCTGAGGAAGCAGGTCGACAGCATGCTCCAGGTGCGTTGGGCGCCGGTTGTGCTGGGCCGGACTGACCACTCCGCCAGCAGAACGGTCACGTCTCCTTCCCTCTTCCCGGCGAATCTTTCGACTCGCCCTTCTCGCTCTTCGTCGTCCTCTATGCGTACGCCCAGCAACGTCACTTCTCCTTCTTCCGCGACACCAACTCGTCCATCCTCGGACGCGTCCGCCTCCGCTGTTGGCGAGGGCATCGCCGCCATAAGGAAAGGACCGGAGGAGTGTGCCCAGTTCACGTCGAGGCGGAGGAGGCCGGTGACGGGCACTGGATCATCAAGAGCCACACGCTCAACCACAATCATGAGCTTGCAGGCGAGTGTGCTCCTGTATGGGGCGGTGCTAAGGACGGGCACGCGAAGCGCCCGCGAACCGAACTGCGCGACTCGTCGGCCGTCGCCAGTTGTCGCCCTCCCAAATCTTCCGCCGCTCCCGCCCCTCTGATCGGCCCTGCGCTGCCGGGTGCTGCCCTGGCACTCCCGCCCGCACCCGTCAACAACGACCATGCGGTTCTTGCTGCCTCGACCGAAGTAACCGCCGTCCTCACTGCCGTCCTCCCCCAGCTCGACCCGTCCACATCGCCTCGATGGCGTCGACGCTCTCTGGTGCAGGACTCTCCGCTGCGCACGACCTCGTCGCTATCCTCTACCTGGACCGCCCGCTCATCGAGCTCATGGACGGTGAGGCGCGCCGGCGCGCAGAGGTTGATGGGCGGACGTGGAGCTTTGCCGGGTTGCAGGAGGTGCTGAGGGGTGCCTACGGTGGCCGTAGTGCGTGAACGCGAGGAGGAAATGCTTCATTGTCGTCCGACCTTCTCAAGTTGAGCTTGCTGTCGCGCGTGCCTGTACACTGGCCACTTCCGCAAGGTTTCTCCTGCTTCAGGGAGTTGCCAGCGCTCAACTCATGAGCTCAATGCGCAAAGCAAGTTGCTCGAGAGCTGCTCGCGATGCGTCCGCGGCGATCCGAGGGGTCCTTCGCGGCGAGCGCCGCCTCCTTTCTCCCTCCACATTCACCTCCCGCTTCTCCTCGCCACAGAGCACCTGAGCCTGTTCCATTCAGCCTGTCGAGCATGTCCGCCACAGCCGGACCTTCGTCCCGGCCCGCAAGCCTCCTTCCCACCATCGGCACTTCGTTCGAATCGGTGCTCGACTTGAAGCTTGCATTCTTCCGCGTGTGCCGTGAGCCGCTTCCCTCTACTCCGTCACGTACCTCAGCTCACGCAGCGTACGCAGTGCATGAGGGGGCTGAGGCTGTCGTTCAGCAGAGCGGCGCGACCGAGACGCACGTCCGCTGCCGCCTCCGCGCGGATAGCACCGTCATGACGATAGGGCGCGGCCCACAGTGCACGTTCGGCCTTCACGCGAGCTGCATCGGCATTGATGACCGGCGGATCCAGGTGTATCAGGTTGAGACGGCGCACTCGTGCAGCCCGAAGGTGCGCGAGCAGCGCCGCGCGACCGGCAAGGATTACATGCAGGAGAAGCTCAAGAAGCTCGAGGCCGAGCGTGGCGAGGAAGAGAACCGGAGGGCGCAGCCAGTGCAGGATGAAGGCGCGGCCGTTTCGAGTGACCACGAAGGGGATTCAACGGAAGACGAGGAGAACCCGTACTCGCTCAGGACCACCAAGCGCGCTCAGCCGTACATTTTCGCACCCTCCTTGAGATCGCAGAAGGCGCCGAGCTCGATACCGGCGAAGACGGCTGGCGAGCTCGCAACTAAGGCGGTCACGGCGATGCCGATCCCGAGGGCGCAAGAGCTTCGCTCGAAGATTCGCGCGTTGTTGACGGTGCGCTGCATGCTTCTTACGATATCACATCTGTCGAGTGTCGCTGACCGTTAAAACGCAGAAACGCCGCAAGATCGAGCTTCCCGAGCAATACGAGCCTTACCGCACAGTTGATGACCTCCTCGCCCAGCTCTACGCCTACGCCCACGTCGAAGGCATCACACTTCGCCGCGACACGCCTTCGACGCAAACGACCTCGTTCGTCCTGCGGTGCGAAGGCCCGCGCAAGGCCAAGGCGCGCTCCGCAGCTGGCGAGTGCACGTTCAAGGTAAGGGGCGAGCAGGCGGACGATGGGACGTGGAGCGTCATCAAGCATGTCATGGAGCACCGCCACTCGAGCGCTGGCCCGGCGGTTGGGAGGGGAGCGGTAGAGCGGGTGACCTCGAGCAGCGACGAAGGGGAAGACGAGCCGAGCAGCGATGAGACGGGCAGTGCGGGCGGCGTAGGCGGGTTCGTCCGCACCAAGCGTTCGACCTCTCATGCAGCCCCGACAGGCGCGCCGGAGCCAGTGCTTAAGCGCATCCGCCTAACGAACCCCTCGCTTTTTCCGCCCGCGCCCGTCCCGCCACTCGGTGGCACAGCGCCCCCTCACTCCGTCGCCTTCACCCCGTCCGCGGACTACCTCGGCGCCATCGCGCAGTACAGCGTCGCGTCCGCGTCCGCGTCCGCTCCGAACCCGTTCCCCCTGCCCGCCTCGTCGTCGACTGGCGGCATCGCACGCGGCGCGGCCGCGCACACGCACTTCTCTCCGACTGCTCCCTCGACACACGCGTACGCCGCGCCTGCACCTGCACCTGCACCTGCACCTGCGTCGGTGCCTGTCCTCCCCGCCGCGAAGCCCGCCGCGCACCCGTTCCACCCCTCCCTCCTCGCCCTCCTCGTCGCCTCTCTCCCGCTCGTCCCGCCCCCTACCCTCTCGCTTATCGCGAACACGCTCCTCCATGCAGGCGTCGACAGCGTCGGCGCGGTCGTCGGGCTCGTGCAGATGGAGGAGACGCGCGTGGGAGCGTGGATCGAGTGGCTGAGCACGCCCCTGCAGGAGAAGGGGAGAGGGTGGGATGCGAGCGAGGTGCGGAGGATGGCGGAGGCGGTGCGGGCGCTAAGGGGGTCGGCGAGGGCGGGGAGGTGAGCACGTGAGAGGCTGCGCAGAGGGGGAAGGCTTGACGGGATGGGCGGAAAGCGCGCTTGGTGACAAGTGGCAGTAGGCCGTGCACACTTGACGAGGCGGGAGGATCTGCGCGCAGGAATGCGCCGCACGGCTGGGGGACTTGGCTTAACGGACGAGGGGGCTTAGCTTGACGAGCGGGGACGGCGGGTGCCTCAAGGAGGACTCCTCACACTTCGAACAGCTGACGGCGCGAGCAAGAGAGTGTCGCAGCGAGAGCAAGAAAGCGTATGATGAGGTGGAACCTGTAATCCAGGGTTACAGGCAAACAACGAACAGCGCGACAGCGACAACGGCGGAAGAGGGCGTCTACTGCAGGAGGAAGTCGCGGAACTGCAAGCGTCAAGGGGGAGTCAGCGTTACTCAAAACGGAGAGAGGCGCGAAACGGATACGCACATGCTTCTGGTTGTTGCCCCTCTCACCGCGGATGTTCGCCTGCTTCTGGAAGTGCTTAAGCTCGTGGAAGTGCCTCGTCGCCTTGGCCGCCTCCTTCGCCTCGCCCTTGTTGCGAGCCTTGATGACCTCCCCGCCGCCGCGGCCGAAGCCCGCGCCCTTGGCAGGGATGAGCGCCGCCGAGTGGAGCGGGCGTGCGTGCGTCCGGTCCTTCTTCATTGCCGGGACGAGCGAGAGGAGCGCCTGGCTGTGCGCCGAGGGCTTCTTCTCCGTCTGCGAAGCGTGCGCGGGCGCCTTGAACGGCGTTCCGTCGACGTAGGGGAGGATATTCTGCTTGTACACGGCACGGTGCGCGCGGTGCCCAACACGCGCGCCGGACGGCAGCACGAGCTCGTACTCCGTGTCGCCGTACGTCACACTCGTGCCCGACGGAAGCTCGTCGTCGTCATCGTCCGAGTCGGTGAGGAGGTCCTCCGAGTCCGAGCCCTCCTGGTAGACGACCTCGACATCCTCGCCGTCCTCGCCGTCCTCGGCCATCTCCTCGTCGACGTCCTCCCAGCCCTCGGCCGCAGCCGACTTGGCCGCCTTGGCAGCGAGCCGCGCCGCGCGCTTCTCCGCCTTGCGCTGCTGGCGCAACTCGTAGTCCGGGTACGAGGGGCGGAAGTCGTAGAAGTCGGCGATGTTCATCTGCTCGTCCTCGGTATCGTACCGGAGCCGGCAGTGCGACTGTGGGTGAAGGAAGCGTCAGTGAAAGCTCAAGAGAGGAAAACAGTGCGCAAGTACGCACCTTGGACTGCATGTGCGCCCTAACCGCCTCGACGCCCTTGCTCGCGCGCCTCCGCAGCTCGTCCTCCCGGACATCCGACTCCTTGTTCAGGTCAATGTTGCCGCCGTAGCCCTTGCCGCAGCACACGCACACATTCCAAGTCCCGACCTCCTCGCCGAGGCGGCGCAGGAGACCCTCGAGGTCGACGAGATACTGCTCTTCGGGGATGACGAACGAGTGCGCCTGGCGCATGTGCGCGACGTTGTCCTGCGCCGAGGCGCTCGCGTGCGTGCAGAAGAGGCACGACGAGGGCGCAATCGGCGGCGCGTACTGCAGCCGCTTGGCGACGAGGCGGTCGAGCGCAGCGTCGCCGGATGACTCGAAATGCGATGCCTCGGCAGGGGCGGGTGCCGGGGGCGGGGCAGTCGAGGTCGAGGGGACGGGCGACGCCATCGAAACATCCTCGGCGGCGGGAGAGGGGGCAGCGGAACTCAGATCCGAAACCTTGAGCTTGGCAGCGGCCTTGAGCACAGCATCCTGGTGCTTCTTGGTCTTGACGTGCGCATCGTGGGTGGCGGCCGAGGCGAATGTCTTGCTGAGAAGTGGGAAGTGGCGCAGGAAGCGGCGAGGTCAGCACCAATGAGGAGATTGAGCAAGGAGGTCAGCGTACTTGCAGGCCTTGCAGGCCAGCTTCTTCTGCTGATCCTGAGAGCCCTGCTGGCCGGGGAGTTGCTGGGAGCGCTCCTTAACCTTGTCGTCGAAGAGCTCCTGGGTGAGCGGCGCAAGCCCTGCGACGCGGCGGCGGGCGTTGTAGCGGTGAAGCTCCTGCTGATAGTGGTTGCGCTGCGAGTGCGCGTCTGGGAACGCGAGCTGGCAGCTGAGGCAGGTGTACGGGTGCGTCGAGGAGGTTTCCATCCGGGGCGGCGTGCTCAAGCTGGGCGGGTCCAGTCAGTGGAAAGAGGGTCGCTGCCGAGGGTCTGCGCTGAGCAGAGTCTCGCTGAGCTCGAGAGTGGCGAGCGCGAGGAGCGGAGTCGAGGCGAACGTCTCGTCGAGCTCATCACTAAGCCGCAGACCTGCCCTTTACCTGAGAGGGTTCGGCTGCGCTGACTACACATACGAATGACTCCTTTCTTTTATTCAGCTGGAAGCGAATTTCCCCGGCTGCATGACATCGCCTCTCCTCCTCATCCTCGAGGTTGACCTCCGCCTCGACCCCCGCGATGCCGCTCGAGCTCGCAGACCTACCGCCAGAGCTCCTTCCCCAGCTGCTTTCCCCGCTCGTCTCTCGCAAGGACTTGTACAACGCCTCGCTCGTCTGCCGCGAATGGCGCATAATCGCGCAACAGCTCCTCCTGCGCCATGTCCGCCTCTTTGGCCGCGATCTCGTACGCGCTACTCTTTTACTCCGCTCGAACTGTCAATGACGAGCGTGCACCCGCATAGGCCATCGCCCCGCTGCTGTTCCACACCCTCGCCGACAACCCCCACCTCGCTGCATTCGTCCGCAAGCTGGAGATCCGCGTCTATCCGTTGTCGATGATCGTCCAGGAACGATTGGAGATGGAGGCGCTCGCCATTCGCATGCTCAAGAATTGCACGAGCGTTGAAGAGCTTGTTTGGACAAGGAAAGGGTCCCTCACCGACAGGTGCGCCCCTTTCTCGCTTTACCGCGTCAAAATGCTGATCGCCTCGACGCATCCAGGGTGTTCGAGACGATCAAGGCGCTGCCGCAACTGCGTTCCTTCGAGTGCAACGCACACACGAACCTCTCGCCTGGGTCGTGGGATGCAGACCACTTCCTCGACCTCCCACCCTTGCGCTCCCTCTCCCTCATCCTCCCCGACCGCAAAGTTGCCAACATCCTTCCCGCTTTCCTCGACAAGCAACGCTCGCTCGCCTTAGCGGCCACCTTCCGCAACGGCGAAGAGAACGTCCTCCTCCTCGAGGAACTCAGCATCCTTTGCCGAGAGTCGACCGTTATCAATGACCGCGTCGTCTCTGCGCTCTCGCCCTCCTTGGCCGACAGCCACCTCACCTCCCTCGCCTTTGCTGGCTGCGCGAAGCTCACCGGCACTCCGCTCCTCGCCCTCCTACCCAACCTCCCACACCTGCGCCATCTCGCGCTCGAAGCTTGCGCGCTCGATCCTTCCTTCTTCCCTGCCGCCGCACCACACCTTACCCTGCTCCGTTCCCTCAAGCTTACCCATCCCGGGCCACGCCACCCCTCCCTGCGCGCATTCTTCCCCGCGCTCGAGGCGCTCCTCGACCAGGCGAGGGGACTCACTGCTTTCACGCTGTACTACTCTGGCGCGAGTGCTGCCGGCCGGAGGGAGTGGCCCATCCTGCCGTTGGATTTTGTGCAGCACCTCGCAGGCGCAGTCGGACCCCGGCTGAGGAAGTTTGAAGTATCGGGCGTGCTTGTCGGCGTCGAAGCGGTCGAGCAACTCGCGCACGCGGCGACGGAGCTTAGAAACTTGGTGCTGCACCTGGGGCAGGAGTTTGACCTGGTCCGTCCCTTCTTTCCGTTTGTCGTGCAAGATTGACCCAAATCACATGCGATTCAGCCGCGCCTTACCGCCGCGTTTGCGCCCCTCGCTGCTCTGAGGACGCTGCATCTGCTTTCCCAGCGAGCGGATGTCTCGCCCGACGACGTCCTCATCCTCGCAGAGCAGTGCGCCCATTTGCCCGATTCATTCACCTTCTCCCTGCTAATTGCCCCTCCCGTAAACGCAGGTGCGCCCCGACCCTCCGTCAAATCGGCTTCCGCAACCGCGTCTGGCTCGTCAAGCGCTCGTACGCGCCCTCTAGGGAGGGAGGGCAAGAGCAGAGAGCAAAGGTCAGTCTAGCGCAATACGACCTTCCCTGGTTCCCCGAGGCGCTCCTCGTCGTGCGCACGTAGGCGTGCGTCCGCTCTCCTGATCCTCGAGGAAAGACTCGCTCACGCTTTCCGGGCGGTGTGCGCGCAGGTCCGGTTCGTGGAGACTGCGGCCGCGTTTGGCGCATTCAGGAGGAATAGGTACGGCGCGGAGAGCGACGTCGAGAGCGAGGTGGAGAGTGCTGAGGAGGCAGAGGGCGACGGCGGGAGCAGCGCGGACGAGGAGGTGTAACTCCGCTTGAAGCGCTCGCTGCGCGGCGGAGAGGGTAATAGAATGGAGGGATGGCAATGCAGGTTTATCCATGGGCGTGCATCCGACGGTGAGAAGTTACGGAACTACTGGTAGACGGGCCAGCTCTATACATGCGTGAGCGATGAATACCTCTTTCCCTTTACCACTCCTCGGCGCATCCGCCCCACCCGCCCCACCACTCCCGCTCGCCCTCCACCTCTTCCTCGGCAGCCGTGACGTACCTCACCTGCACACCTCGCTCCTCGCACGCAGCCAGGACCCGCGCGTGCGCCCGGACAAACGCGGCGCGGTCCGCTGCGCGTGCGCCGGGGAGCGGGTACTCCGCCGCGAACGGGAGGACGAGCACGCCCCCGCGCCCGGCGGGGAGGACCGACCCTGCGCGGATCCCGTCCGCAAGCAGCGCGAGCGCGTCCCCCAGAGCGCGCACTGCGGCAGTGACGCCCGCCGGGTCGGCGGCGATCACCCAGCGAAGGGTGGCGCGGCAGGCCCACCCGCGCAGCGCCGGCAGCGGGAATGGAGTGGCTAGGGCGAGTGCGCCCGTGCCTTGCGGGAAGCGAAGGACCCGACCTCGACCGCTGGAGAGGTGGTAGAGGGTGCGGGCGGTGCGCGCCCTCGGCGGGGGCGCATCTGCGTCGGGGACGAGGCGGAGCGTGCGTGCCTGTGCGAGGAGCGCGAGCGCCGCGTCCGCCTCGGCGGGGGAGGGGGCGTTCCGGCGGAGGATTTCGCGCAGCGTGCGCGGGCAGAGCGTCAGATGCATGAGGGCGGAGACGCGCAACGGGGCGAGATGCGGGATGGGAGAGGTGCCGGGATATATGAAGCGCAAGTGTGTAAGGTGCGGGAATGTCCGTGGCGAGGGCAGCGAGGCCCACATCAGGTCGCAGTGGTGGAGGGCGAGAGTGCGCAAGGAGGGAAGCGCGACGGGGCAGAGGAGCAAGGCGAAGGCCGGCTTATGGTACGTAAAGCAGACTTCAGAAAGAGAGAGATGCTGCAGACGCGGGAGGCGGAATGGCACAAAGGGCGGTGAGGCGGGAGGACCGATGCGGAGGTTGTGCGCGTGCAGCGAGAGGAGGTCTGCGAAAGGGTCATGTCAGGCGTGACTGCGGGATGGTACAGGGAGATGCGCACTGGGTGCGCGCCCGAGATCGGCGAGCTCGAGCGTGTTGGCGTCTATGAGCGCGAGCGAGGTGAGGCTCTCGCACAGGGGAAGAGCCGCCCGCAAGGAGGCCATCATGCGCCACAGCGACCCGATATACCGCTGCTTCGGAGAGTAAGTGATCCGCTTAACGTGGCGGAGGGCTATGAAGCAGTCGCTGCTCAGACAGAAGTCTAGCACGGGATGGGAAGGATGGGCGACGAGGAGGTCATTGTGCAGGAGACGGCGAGCAATCGGAGTCCAGGTTTGGCACACAAACGCACAAGTACAGTAGAAGGTCCTGCGCTCGGCATAGGCGTCGAGGGGGTCTAGGCATGACGGAGACCACGCAGCAAGCACGATCGGGATCAAATCCTCGGGGAGGCGTAGGCCGATGCGGACGGGTTTAGGTCTGTGGGTAAGCCATGGACAGAGTCTCTGTTCGATTCGCTGATCTAGATAGCGTGCGCACCTAGGGGCAGGCCACCACGAGCGGAGAGCGGTGACGAGCGAGCGACAGACGAAGAGAAGGGGCGACGCGAGCGAAGGATGGGGCGGAGAAGCGCGATCGAAGCCAAGTTGGACGCTAGCGGACAACATGGAGCGGGCCAAGCTGCGCAAGAGGGTGCACTCGCGAGAGCGAAGCTTAAGGGGGTGTTTGCCCCGTTCGACCTTCGCGCGGGGAGAAGGGGACGCGGCAGATCGTCCGCGCTATAACCCTCGTCGCCCGCTCGTGTGTGTGTGCTTGCCAGACAAAGGGGCAGAACGGATTCGTGGAGAGCACACGCCCGCTCCACTCCTCTCGCTTCTTCCGCGTCGCGCTCGCCCGTCGCGCACCATCAGCGCGATGCGCGCACCCCGCTCTGGCCTCGCCCTCGCCTTCGCTCTTGCAGCGGGAGCTGCCCAGGTCAGTCCATCCGCACGTTCAGCACACCCGGAGAAGCGCGTCGGCCCTGACGCGCGAGCTCGAGCTGACCCCCTCACCCTTCCTCTCACACCCTGTCCCACGATTCTGGCTCGTCCTCGTGCACAGGCTGCGAATACAAGCACCGGAAGCAATGGCGACACGCTCTACGCACCCGCTCAGCCACCGATCGCCTTCTTCTGGGCCACCTTCAACGAGTCGACTCGTACGATCCCCCAGTGCGCCGGTTTCCAGGTCTTTACGACCGAGAGCCCGACCACCGCCGTGCAGCCCTCCCTCCCTCTCTACTTCACCGCCGCAGCGGTAGGCTATCCGCCAGAGACCCAGCTCGTCGAGGGCGACATCGGCGGCCAGTTCACCTGGTCCGCCAACTACCCAGTCGTGCGTAGTTCTCCCCTGTATGCCCGTCGACACTCGTACTGACCTTTCGAAGCAGGGCACGCGACTGCTCTTTGCGATGACGGACTCGGGCAACAACTCGGGCGGTGCAGTCGATGGCTGTGCGTCCCACGCTCTCCTCTCCCCCGCTTCCCTTCCGTCTTGCCTCCCGTACCTCCGAGCTCACCCCTGCACACGCAGACACGATTGTCCCCGGTTCGACCAACTGCACACTCGCCAACAACACCGACCTGCCCATGTCGTTCGACATGTACCCCGAAGACCGGCCATGTGACGAGATTGTCCTCGACATCAGCGGCGGCGTGAAGCCGTTCGACATCTCGGTCTTTGCGCCGGTGCAGGGCGCGTATATGAACGTCACGGGCGTGAGGGACCGGTCGGTGAACCTGCGGAACGTGGTGCCGGCGGGGCAGACCTTCCATCGTGCGTCTCCTCCTTCTCCCTCAGCTTGTCCTGCTCACGCTTCCCGCCTACACAGTCTTCGTCTCCGACTCAAACGGCTCGTCAACAGCCGTCTCGACTGGCCGGACATCTCAGCTGAACCAGTCGGGCTGCACCCCCGCCGACCCGCCGAGCGACGGCTCGTCCACGCCAGTCGGGACGATCGTTGGCGCCGTTATTGGCGGCGTGATTGGCGCGCTGCTCCTCGCGCTACTCGCCTGGTGGTTTGTCCGGCGACGAAACCGCCAGCGGGCAGAGCAATATCGGCAGCAGCCGCCCGCCGCGACGAGCGAGTTCCGCACGGCGGACGGGCGCGCGCCTCTCGTCGAGCCCTTCCGCGTGCCTATGAGCGTCGTAACGGGCGCGGGCGCAGGCGCGGAGGGCGCGGCGGCTGGCGAGCCGTACGAGGACAACTCGCCAAACACCGACTCGTACGACAAGAGCATTATCTACCCCCTCTCGCCAGACCATCCCTCGCAGCAGCAGGCGCACTTCATGCACCACCCGAGCACGGGCGTCGTACCCGCTCCTCCCCCTCCACACCTGTACGACCCCGCCTCGCCGAACCCGTACGCCAAGTCGCAGCCGTACGACGCCTACGACCACGCGACGTACTCTGCCTCGTCGGGCGCGGCCGCTGCGCACGGGCATTCGTACGATCCCGCCTCGACATTGCCCGCAAGCGCAGGTGCGACGGAGTACCTCGCACCCTCTGCAGCAGAAGAGCCGGCGGAACCGCCCGCAGGAGGCGGGACGGACGGGCTCGCCCATCCTGAGGAGTTCGAGTACCGCCTCCCCGGGGAAAGCCCGACGGGCCCGCCCGGGTCGCTGCCGCCGTGGGCTCAGGCGCAGCAGGGTGCGGCGGGCGCGTATGCGCTTCCGCCGGGCGCCAGGCCGTACTAGGGAGGAGATCAGGAGGGCGCCCGCTGGCTCGGGCACGGCGATAGACTGGTTCCTTTCTGCTCGCAGCATCATTCCTCCCTGTGCATCTTTCTCTTCATCTCTTCTGCCAACCCCCACCACTGTTGCTCTTTCCGTTCATCGCCTGCCTCCTCCTCGTCGCGGGAGGGGGCACGGTCCCTCTCTTCCATCCTCTGCAGTTTTGTAGCGCCCCCCTATTCCCCGGTTGCTTAGGCCGTTCCTCGCTTGCTAGAAGTGCATCGTTGTATTCGTCTGCCTTCCAGTCGCGGCGGGTTATTGCGAGACTGCGTGATCGGCGCGGGAGAGCGGCTGCGGCGCAGGACTCGGGAGACGACGTGCACTCGCGTGTCCCCTCCCTCTCGTGCCAGGTCCTGTACACGAGTCTCCACTCCGGCAGCGATGCCAGCGTACACGCCGCTCCCGACCAGCGCGCACGACGGCCCCTCGGCATACGCTCCCCCGCACCGCCCCTCCTCCCCGCCGTCGTCGTCGCCCCTCTCGCGCCTCCGCTCCGCGCTGCACGCCCGCCTGTCCGTCTCGCCGCTCTCCGCCGCGCTCGACAGTTTCAAGCCACGCACCATCCGCCTCGCGGCGTACGCGCTCGCAGCGCTCGTCGTCGTCGCCCTCTTGGGAGCAACCTTCGGCGGGCCCTCCACCGGGCGCAGCGCGAGCCCGTTGGCAGGAGGCGACGCCCGCGGCAAGTGGGGCGCGTACTCCTCCTGGGTCGGCGAGTGGCCCTTCTCCTCGGGCGCGAGAGGCGCGGGTGAGGCGGAAAGTGGGGCCGGTTGGAGGGCGCTGCCCGAGAACGAGGGCCTGCTCGATCCGCCCCTGGTGAAAGACGAGAAGAGCGGGCTGTTGATGCCGCCCGAGGTGTACCCTGCGGCGCTCAACCCGTGAGTTGCGGCTGTTCCCTCTCATGAAGCGGCAGGGGAGGTGGGCGAGATGATCGGGCGGGGGGCGGCACTTGCGGCGTGGGGCGCTCTCTGGGGTGCTCTATGAGAATTGGAGCTAGGCTGGGTGAGCCATTGCGATGGCTGGATGCGATCGGGAGAAACACCCGGCAGGGGGTCACCCTGGCCCTGGCTGATCCCGACACTCTCCTCCGCAGATTCAAGCGCGCCAACGCCGCATTTGTTGCCCTCGTGCGCAACAACGAGCGCGAGGCGATGCGCGACTCGATGCGGCACCTCGAGGCGCGCTTCAACCGGCGGTACGGCTACCCGTGGGTCTTCCTCAACGACGAGCCATTTGACGAAGACTTCAAAAAGGGCGTCAAGTCGATGACGAGGAGCGAGGTGTTCTTTGGTGCGCCGCGCTGGTTTCTGCTTGACGCTCCAACCGAAGACCGACGAGAACGCTCGCCCCGCCTGCAGCGCAGATCCCCAAGGAACACTGGAGCTATCCCGACTGGATCAACCAGACATACGCGGCCGAGGAGCGGCAGAAGATGGTCGACGAGCACGTCATTGTCCGCACGTTTCCTCCTTCTGCGCGTAAAGCGAGACTGACCTCGTATCCTCGACCTTCCAAAACTCTCATCGGCGACTGCCGCGCGCAGTATGGCGGCAGCGAGTCGTACCGTCACATGTGCCGCTTCAACTCGGGTTTCTTCTTCCAGCAGCCCATTCTTGACAGCTTTGACTGGTACTGGCGCGTCGAGCCGGGCGTCGAGGTGCGTTCCCTCCATCGTCGATCGTGCCAGATTCGTTCAATCTGGTGCTGATCTCATTCTGCTTGTCTCAAAGTACTGGTGCGACATTGACTACGACCCCTTCGTTTTTGTGCGCGCTCTCCATCTTCTTACCGGCGGTCTTCTCCCCCTGCGGCTCGACTGACCTTCCCGCCCTCGCCCTCGCTCGCATAGATGGAAGCGAACAACAAAGTCTACGGCTTCGTCATCGCGCTGTACGAGTACCGCCGCACGGTCGAGACGCTGTGGGACGCGACGCGCGAGTTCGCACGGCTCCATCCCGAGTACATTGCGGACGACAACGCGATACGGTTCCTCGTGGATGACAAGAGCAAGGGACTGCAAGACGGGGACTGGAACAACTGGTGCGTGTCTTTGGCTCCGCTGTTTAGGGTTGGTGCGACGTGCGCACGGTCAAGCGTGCCGACGCTCGCATCAGACCCCTCGATGTCGAGCTCACTCCTCGTTCCGCCGTAGCCACTTCTGGTCCAACTTTGAGATCGGCTCGCTCAAGTTCTGGCGGAGCAAACCGTACACGGACGTGCGTACCGCTCGTCCTCCATCCCCACTTCGCTTGCGCTGACCTTCCCTTGGCCACGCAGTACTTCAAGTTCCTCGACGACAAAGGCGGATTCTTCTACGAACGATGGGGCGACGGTGCGCCAACATACATTTCGCTTTTCCATGTCGAGAAACTGACGAGAACGCCCTTGCAGCGCCGGTTCATTCGTTCGCGGCCGCGCTCTTCGTCCCTCAGGAGCAGATCCACAACTTCTGGGACATATGTGCGTCTGCTCCGCGTCAAGCTCGCTCCTTGATGTGGCAATCGCCATGCTGGAGGGTCCTCGCCTCGGAGCCCGAGCTGACCATCTTCGCCACGCCTTGTCCTTCGCAGCCTACCGGCATAACCCCTACAGCACGTGCCCTCGTGTGTTTCCTTCTCCCGACAAGTTACGTTCGCGCAGACTGATGAACGAGGCGCTCGCAGAAAATCGCAAGCTCTTCCACGACAACGGCAAGTGCGAGTGCTACCCCGAAAACAGCTTTGACACGGACGGTTACTCGTGCGTCATGCTTCTCTCGCTGCCCTAGCGCGTATGTATTGACCTTTGCATGGGCGCCCGGGCCCCGCTCACGACTTGCAGCTGCATGCCGTGCGCTCCCTCCTTCCCTCTCTTCTCCTTCTCCTTTTCTCTTCTCACTCCCACTTTCCCCTTCTCCGGCGTTCTCGAAAGGCGGCGGTCTCATACTCACCTTCCTTCCTCCCCTTCTCCCGTGCAGGCAATGGTGGCGATCAGCAGGCAAGCCGACGTACTACGAGTAGATGCGCGCGCGTCCCCACGACCTCGTCGCTCCTCGCCCTCCCCCATAGACAGACACTCGTTGCCACTTATCCCGCGACCTGGCGTCGCTTCTACTTCTTGCGCGCTACTGGGTCTGGGAGAGAGAAGCAGGGGGAGATGCAGCGGGAAAGTTGAAAGCAGGTCGTCCTTCTGCAGGAGGCGAAGCGAGGCAACCTCTTCAGGCCACCAAGCCAGCGGGCGGGGGAGCGGTCGAACCCGACGCACCGAAGCAGCAGGCAAAAGAGACAAAGAAAGGGGACGGGGAGACCACCTTTCCGGGCCCGCAAAAAAAAGTGAACCGACCAGAGCAGGACTTGAACCTGCGCAGGCAAAGCCTAATAGATGGCGAGTCGAGCTGATTCGAGTCTATCCCCTTAACCGCTCGGGCATCTGGCCGCTTGATGGAAGGGGGGTCTCTTGCTTGCAGCCTTGGCACCTTTAACTTTTGCTGCGAGAGACGTTGCCGTCCTCTACGTTTCTCGTGTTCCCAGGATCTGCTGGCTGCACTGCAGTTGCCTTACGCGACCCACTTGATTGCTCCAGGCCATGCATGCAACCTCTCCAGGCAGGTTGGCGAAGATCACGCGCATTCGCACCCTTCGTCCTTCCACGCCCCGATTGACACGCCGCGACTCCCGCAGGAACCGCTTGCTACTTGCCGCATGGCGCCCTGCAGACGCCAAACACGCGCCTAGTGATCTGCACGACGTCATTATTGCCGCGTGCTGACGTGGCGGAGGGCGCGCTTGATGAGGAAGGGTCGAGTTCGCGGGTTCCTCTCTCTCTCGCCATAGCCGCTCTTGGTGCTGCTCCTCGCCTGCACGCGCTCATACACTCTCAACAACCCTAGCGCACCCGCCAGAACCGCTCACGATGGTGCGCTCGCTTTTCTACGCCTCCTCGCACCCCACCTCGTACTGATCTGCCCTGCCCCACTGTCGCGCAGGTCTCCGAACGCGCCATCCGCCTCACCATCACGCCGCTCATGACGCTGAGCTTCCTCTCGTCCATCGTTGTGCTCGCCATCGCCGCGAGTCTCGAGTCCCACTGGAGCAGCGTGGGCTTCCCCTCCGCTTCGCACCGCGACCGTGAGCGGCTCCTCCTCGTCGCCGGCATCTGGGGCATCATCGTGTCTTGTGCGTTCTTTTATCTTGATTCCGCGTTTCCTATCCGCCGATATTGTGAGGCTGACCCTGCTCTCGCTCTCTCCGCCGTTTCCCGCCTTCCTACCTATTCGCAGTGTACTCCCTCATCGGCACTTTCCTCAAGCCCGACTCTGTCGCCTTTGGAATCATGTTCCACCTCGTCGCCTTCGCAATTGCCTTCGTCCGTCGCTAACACTCCCCGCTCGTCGAACTACCGAGACTGACCGTTGCCCCACCTCGCGTAGTTCCTCTACCTTTGCGGTGCCTCGTCCCTCACTGCGCTCGTCGACCACGTGGACTGCGGCAACGACAACGAGAACTTCTCGCGCTGCAATGTTACGAAGGGTCTCGTCGCCATCGGGTGCGTTCCCTGTCCTTCCCTGAGTTGGAGGGGTCTGCCAAATTGACCAGAGTGCCACACGCAGCTGGATCGAGACCATCTGGGTCTTCCTCATCCTCATCGTCGTCCTTATCCTCGGCATCAAGGCACGCAGCGGCGCGGGTATGCGCCGCGGTGCCCTCACCGATGCGTAGAGGCACGATGCGACGTCCCGCGATGAGCCCTCGTTCGAATACGTTCACATCGGTTCGGTAGAGAGGAAAAGACGCTCACTTAGCCACACCTAATCCTTGTAAAACTGCTATACTAGTTCCACATCCCCAAGCTACAAGTATACCAACGAGAAACGTACACTAAGCAACTGACGAGAACAGCAGAAACATTCGGAAGTTCGCCATCGCCCTTCGGACCCGCGTCCGCCTTTATGCCCGCTTCGCCCTCAGTGGCTTTACCCGGTCTGTCCCAAGCTTCCTTCCGAGCAGGAACCACACGAGCGGGCGTGGGAGGCGCTCGAGGATCCAGAAGACGAAGGACTGTGCGCCGCCGGTGTAGTAAGTGCTGGGTGAGGGGCGGAGGGCACGAGCGACTATTGCCCGAGCGAGGACAGGTGCCGGGGTTGAGCGACCTGCCCATAGGCAGAAAAGATGTCAGAGGTAGTTTAAAAAAGGGAAGACTAGGTGCGCTGGTGATTCGCAGGAGCGGTGCGAGGAGAGCAAAGGCGAGAGGCAGCGAACGCACCTGGAGTTTGCGAAATCTCGGCGCGCTTTAGAATCATGTCGGACACTTGCTGGTAGAGCGAGTCTACGGTGTGAGTGTTGCTCGTCAGCACGAGGCTGGAACCGTACGAGATAGAAGAAGGAGCGGCGAGTAGAGCACCTTTGGGCAGCTGGATGCTCTCCTTCTGCTTCGACCCGAAGTTACTCGTGATCGCGCCCGGCGCGACGAGCATTACGTTGATTCCTAGCCCCTTGACCTCCATACGCAGCGTTTCGGTCATACTGTGAAGGGCTGCTTTGGACGCGGCGTACACGCCCGCCCACGGTGTCGGAACATTGCCTGCGGGTTCATAGCCGTCAGCGCCAACCGTGCAGCGCAGGAGACAGGAAGGCGGCGAAGCGCGCCCACGATGCTCCCGACGTTGATGATCAGCCCTGTGCCCGCCTCCGCCATGTGTGGCGCGACGAGCTGGCTCAGCCTCAGCGGCGCCCACACGTTCGTCTCGAACGTTGCCTTCGCCCCCTTATCGCTCTCCACGTCAGCATCCAGCATCGCGCCCGTACCGCCTGCGCCGGCGTTGTTGACAAGAATGTCGAAGCGGCCTTGCTCGCCGATGATGCGTTCGACAGCGGACTTGCACGAGTCTGCGTGGCGGCGGGTCGGCGAGCATGATAGCTGGTGAGCACGAGCCGTTTGCCGGAGTAGATGGGCAGGAGGGGCGTACTCAGCGAGGTAACGTCTAGCGCGAGCTTGTGCACGCCCTCCGGAAGCAAGGCGAGTGAGTCAAGTCTCCTGGCCGTGGCATAGACGACACAGCCCTGTTTGTTAAACTCCTCGCAGAGCGCATAGCTGTCCGCGCGGAGTGGGTCAGCCTCAGAGGCACGGCGACTCAGGCGCGAGGTGGGGAAGCGGCGCACCCGATCCCGCCTTGGCTGGAGCCGGTAACGAGTACCACGCGGGGTGTTGTACGCGTGTTTGACATCGGTCCGGACAAGCAGCGGACGGCTTCAGGTGTTTGCGAGCGAGCGAGCGAAGGGCAAAGGGCGGCGAGCTGATGAAGCCGGAGATGGTCCCGACGCAGTCAAGACTCGCGCGCCGATGGAGTCTTGCCGCTCAAGGCCTTCACGGACTACTCCAAATGTAACGAGGTATACCGATGGAGTGCGCAACGCGAGAGAAAAGCGAACGATACAGATCCGAGGGAAGACCAAGACGGAGGCAGCTACAACTGTGGAGCGATGCGAGTGAAGAAAGCCAAGAAAGGGGAGATGGCGGACGGGTTGATGCAAAGGACGGATTTAGTGGGGAAGAAAAGGGAGGAAGAGGCGGGGAAGGCTAGTAGTTGAGCACAGCCGCAACGCTGTCCATGTTGTCGTCCTCGCCCTCGCCTTCGCCCTCGAGAGGCGGGCCGTCAACGTCCATCACCGAAGTGTACTCCTGCGCGCGCTCGCGCAGATCGGCTGAGCCGTGTGTGCGGCGAACACGGCGACGCGCGTCCTCGACGACCACCGACGCTGCTGACGCCACCGCGCCGGACTCGCGCGAGTTTCGCGAGGAGGAAGGCGGGAAGCCTGCGGGGCGGAGGCGCGGAGCGGACGGCGCGGCTACGCCGGATGCGGACGCCTCGTGCGCGGACGGGCCGGCGGCGAGGAGCACGCTCCCATCGTCCACTTCCTCGGCCTTGACGCGGGGCGTGCGTGCGGCTGGCTCGGCGCGGACGACCGGCTCTGGGTCGACAGCGCCAAAGTCGAGGATCTCGAACTCGCTCCTGCCGTTGCGCGAGACGGCGGCGACGCAGTACCGCTGGTCGAACGCGACCTGCCAGACGCCCGTGAGATTCGTCAGGAGGTCGCGGACGAACTCGCCCGTCTGGACGTCCCACATTTTGAGCGTCCCGTCCGAGCCGCTGATGACCTTGTGCTCGTCGTGCTGGAAGCACGTGATGGCGCCCTGGTGCGCCGCGAGCGCGTGCCGGCATGCGCCCGTCGCCGGGTCCCAAATCCGAAGCGTCCAGTCAGCTGCAGCCGAAACGAGGTTGCGGTGCGTCAGGCCGAGGAGGCCGACGAGGGAGGTATGGCCGTCTAGGACGGCGCGACACTCGCCGGTCTCAGTCGACCAGAGGCGGACCGTCCCGTCCATCGAGCCCGATGCGCACTGCTTGCGCAGGTGGTCGTACACGACCGAGTACACCTTCTGGGTGTGCCCATGGAGGACGTGCCGGCACCGCCCGGTTGAGACGTCCCACACGCGGACGTCCATGTCGTACGACCCCGAGACGAGCGTGTTGCCCTTGGCCGAGAGCGCGCGGACGGCCTGGGTGTGGCCCGTGAGATGGCGGAGATGGTACGGGTTCATGCTCGCCGGGTCGTGCTCGTCCTCGTGCTCAGGCATCTTGGGCAGGTAGTCGTCGTCCTTACCGGGCATGGGGAGCTTCCACACCCGGAGCGAGAAGTCACGCGAGCCCGTGACGATGAGGGGGTACGCCGGTTGCCAGATCGGCGCACCGTGCGCGTCGGGGTTTACGTTCTCAGGCTCGATGATCTGGAGGCAGCGCACGGTCGACGTGTGCCCGACAAAGATGTGCGTGCACCGCGCCGTCTCGAGGTCCCACACGCGGACGGTGCGGTCCGTCGAACCCGAGACGAGGACGTTGCCGATGTACTGGAGCGCCCAAACGCCGCCGATGTGACCTGTCAGGTTGGCGCGGAGCGTGCCCTTCTGCATATCGAATACGCTGATCGTGTTGTCGTCCGACGCCGAGACGACCTTGTCGTGGTCGAACTGGAGGCACGTGACGACGTGATTGCCGTTGTTCGCGTCCGCAGGAATGGTCGACAGGAACGACATCCGGGTCGGCGTGCCGTGCTTCCAGTTGTACCGGGTGAGTATGCGGCGACGGTACAGCGTCTTGTACGCCGGGACGACACGCGAGGGCGGGAGCGGCGACGCCTCGCGCGAAGACGATGGCGAGGCGAGGCGGTGCTCGAACGTTGTCGCCGGGTGCAGGCTCGACGAAGGCCCGTCGGCTCCTTCCCGCTTAATCTCCGTCGGGTCCTGCGAAAGACAAAGGGGATGAGCGAGCGAAGGTGCGGAGGAGGCTGAGGCGTAAAGCACCTGATCGTCCCACACGCCCCCTTTCCAGCGCTTCATAAACAGGTCCTCCGAGTATCCCCTTGCGATATCGAGGGCCTCCCGCTCATCGCTCCCGTCACCGACCCACAACCCGTCGGCTTGAAGCTTGTCCCTCCAGATGCGCGGGAGGGCGTCGCCATCGACGAGGCGCTTCCACGCGCGGCAGACAAGCGTCGCACGGCAGAGCGTCTGCGCATCAAGGAAGCCGAGAATGTACGCTCCGAGCTCCGGCGGGAGGTCCGAGAGGAAATCGCGGCGGAGGGACGGCTCGATGATCTGGTTCATCGTCTGGAGGACGGGGAGTGGTGCGCGGCGGAGGAGCTGGAAGATGGTGTACGACTGGAGGGCGGGAGGAAGCTCGTCGAAGGTTCTGATAAAATCGGGGAGCGAGAGGAGGCTGCTGAGCGCAGTGCCCGATCCAAAGTCGAACGTCTGCAGTTCGTCGCCGCCAACCTCCTCATCGACGAGCCCATCGTTGTCGAAGCTCTGACTGTCGTCGCCGCCCGCAGTAGGAACGGGGCTAGGCGGGCTCTGGTTCGGGCTGGGAAGCGTCGCAGCCATGCCGGGGTTGGCGACCGCAGGCGGGGCCGCCGCAAATGGGTTGAGCAGCGCAGCCTGGCTTGCACGACGTCCTGCAACGGCGGCAGCATGCATCGCGCCCATGTCGACGTCAGCCGACGCGCGACGAGCGTCTGCTGCGGTTGAATCGGCGCGTGGGCGTTTCCTCGGCGGACCAGGCGACGCCTGCCGTTGCTCGCCCGCCGCGCTCGCCTCTTCGTCGCCGTCCTCTTCCATCCACTCGAGCCCTTGCCCACCGCCGAGCGCTCTTGCGCGCCGTGACAGCCTCCGCTGGTGCAGCGGGCCACGGCCGCCGTCGCGTGCGCCGCTCGTCCCGAACGGTGAGACGTCCGTGTCATCCCCGTCAGCGCGCGACGGCGTCGGCAGCGGAGGCTCCCTGCCCTTGCCCTTGCCTTTGGCGTCCGCCGCGCTGCTTACCGCCCGTTCTCCGCACTGACCCGCCGGAACCTCCGCGGCATCCTCTACGAAGGTAGCGTGCATCCCGCCGAGCGCCATGCGGAATTGGCGCATGCTGCCGGGCCACTCAGCCTGGCTTAGCGGGTACATGCGCGGGTCGAGCGGGAGGGACGAGCCGCGCGTGGCACCGCCTGGCGCAGCGGCTTCGGCCTCGAACAGGCGGAGGAGAGACGACTTGGGCGTCAGGGGCGGGTCGAAGCGCGGTGCAGCAGCGCCTGATGGGCCGGAGAAGGACGAGTAGGCGGGGCGGATGGAGCGCGACTTGGGAATGCGGAGGGGGGCAAAGTGGGTCGTTGTATGAGTCGTCGTCGTCACGGTCGTGGTCGTCGTCGCCGGGCCCAGATGCAGGAGCGCGTAGTCGTCTGGCGAGAGTACGGTTGTGTTGCTCCCGAGGTGCGCGACAGCGCCGTCGCCGGAAGCGGCGAGCTGCGAGGAGCGACGCGGCGCATGCGTCGTCTCGGTGGTGGTGCTGGTCGTTATACGCTCGACGTGGCGGGACCTCGGGGCTGTCAGGCCGAGCTCGTACTGCTCGGGGTCCATCGTACGGCTGAGGAGACGGAGACGAGGGAGAGGGATGAACGCGGAGACGACGGCTTGTGCGCGTACGGCAGCAAGGGCAGTGTCTGTGCGTGTGTAGGGAGGGAGTTAGCACTCGACCGGAGAGGCTTCCGGCGCTCGGCACGCACCACGAGCTGCCGTGCGGGCGGGAGCGAGAGCGAGAGGACCGTCGCGCCTCGCCTCTGGCCTTTGTCCCTTCGGGCGCGAACGAGGTCGAGTGGCTGGGCGTGCGCGCGTCTGAGCGAGTCGTAAGCAATTGCTATGCGCGTCGAAGCGTGACCAAGCAAGAACAGGCGCGGAGTGGACGAGGAGAGAGGCGCAATGGGGATGCAGTCGGGACGACGACGCTCCCGATCACCTCGCACAAAGTGCAGCGAAAGAGCTGGGCAATGCGTGTGGTCGCTCTGTCAATGCACAGCATGGTACGGGGACGCTTCAATCAGACCTGCAAGCACAGTTCTCCCTCCTCTCCTCGTCGTCGCGACGCCTGGGCACCCCTCGCACGAAACAGCGTAGCAAATCAGCTGATACGTCAAGCGCGCCGTCCCCGTCTACAGCCTTGCCGTCTCGTGCGCCTCCTCTACCACAGGCTTGTACCCCTCCGCGCGCTCCAGTCCCTGCCGGAACGCCTCGACGTCCTCCGGTTTGAGCTCCCTCGTCCCGCTCGGCAGCGGCGGCAGTTCCCTCAGCTTTGCTACCGCCGTCCGCACCGCCGCGCTACCCGCACTGTCGAGCGCGTCAGCGAACGTCGCGAGCTGCGTGAGCGTCGGCTTGTCCGCGACGAGCTGTTCCGCCTCGCCCGCCTTGTCCGGGTCAGCCGCGCGCACCGCGTCAAGGAAGGCGTCAAGCGCGGCGGGCTGGAAGCGCTGCGAGCGCATGAGGATCGAGAGCTTCGTGCGCGAGGGGGAGGACGGCGAGATGAACTCGTCGAAGAAGGCGACGAGGTCGGGCTTCGTGAGTTGCCGGATGAGCGCCGCCTGCCGCTCGCCTGCGTGGGCGTAGGCGATCCGTGAACTCGGAAAAATCAAGGAGGAGACAGATGGGGACACATACGGTGGTGGAAGTCCAGCTCGCCCGTCTCGATCTCCTGCCAGTACCGTCCCGACCTGTTCGCGCAAAGGGGGGTCACTCTCGCCACACGGGCGAGTCAGGATTGAGATAACGCACTCCTGGCCGAGGCTCTTTGGCTTCTCCAGCTTCTTCGCCGCCAAGCTCTCCTTCTCCTTGTCAAAGTCTTCGTCACTCATCTGCGCCAGATGCTCGCCGAGCGTGACTTCGAGAGCGCTGATGCGCTCGTCGAGGTACTCGCCTGTGCGCTCCGACTGGACGATGATGCGGAAGCCGGCGAGGGCGTTAAGGACCCAGGGCGAGGACGAGACGATGTAGCCGAGCTGCTCCTTCGTGCGGAGCTGCAAGCCGCGAGCATTGTCAGCTGCTGAGAGCGAACTTCGACAAGGAGCAGGACACACGGTGGAGAAAACCGGGACCTTCGCGATCTGCCCGAACAGTGACAGCCTCGCGAGCAGGTCGTGGTCCGTCGCCGACCCAACCTCGTAATACACAGACGCCGCGCTGTTGACGTTCTCCGCCGACGGAACCGGCGGGCGGAACACCGTCGTGGTGCCCCTTGGGAGCTTCAGGGCATGGTGGTAGTCGAGCTCTGCCGCGTCGACCTCGCTGGGAGCGAGCTTTGCCTCAACGGTATCGAGCAGGTCGAGCGCGGCCTCGCTGCGGAAGTTGCCATGGACGAGCGAGTCGATCGAGAGGCGCGAGATGAGCGACTTGGCGTGCTTCTCGACGTCTGCCGGGGTCAGGGCTGCAGATCCGACTCGCTCAGTATCCGCACGTAAGAGAGAAGGCGGACTAAAGACGCACTCTGCAGCGCCTCGAGACGCTCGTCCCACGTCCAGTACGTCTCTCTCGTAAACCTCCTGATCTCGGTGTCGGCCAGCGACGACGGGTTCTGCAGCCTCGCGTTCTTGTACGCGCGAACGAGGCGGTCATGCACGATCTCGAACTCCTTCGCGTCGACTTCGAACGCCTTGAGCTTGTCAACGACGACAGATGCCAGCAGGGGGAGCTTGTCCGTGTAGCCCGAGACGACGAGCTGTGCGCCGCCGGCATCGGTACCGAGCGAGTAGTCGAGCCCGGCGAGCGTCGCGTCGTACGAGTACCTGGCGAGGCTCTCCTCGACCAGCGAGGTAATGAGCTGCGTGAGCATGGCGGAGCGTGCTGTGTCGTCGGCGACGGGCCTATCGGAAAAGGAATCAGCGCGGTGCCGGGCGCAGTAGACACTACGAACGCACGAGCGAAGGCGGAAGTAGGCGGTGCCGCGTGGGATGATCCAGAGGTCGTCTCGCTTGTGGAAGAGGCGGGACCTCGGCGTTTGACGAATAAGAGATGGGCGCATGATGGGCTGCACGAGCAACCTCAGCTTCAGTTCTCGAAAGCGGCGCGTCGCTTGAGACAAGAAGAAGTGCGGAGCGGACGTACCTCGGCAGCAAGTTCCGTCACGAGCTCGAGCTTCGTGGGGACGAAGATGTTGCGATCGGGAAGGGCAAGCTTGATCGACGGGTCTACGGGCTGTATGACGATGGGGCAGGTAGTGTACGGAGGAGGTGAGCCGGCGGGACTTCAGTGAAAGTCGGGTGAAGCCTAACGAGCTAGGTACCTTGAGCTCCAGCGGGTATACATCGAACTCGGTGCCGTAATACTGCGAGTGACAGGTCGTGAGTATCACCATCACGCCAGTGAACGAGCAGACGCACCTTCTCGGTCTCCTTCCAGAACTCGCGGCCTTCGAGCGGGTCCTTCGACCCGACGAACACACGGCAGTTGTCAACGCGGAGGTGCTCCATCGTCTCCTTCATAAGCTTTTCGTCCCACTTGGTCGCGAACCACGGCCCAACGAGCATCTTCTCCGGCGGGTAAAGCGTCTCGCCGAGCTGGCTCGCGAGGTTGCGCGCGGTTGACTGCGGCTGGCCCTTCTCCTTCCAGCGCCAGGCCGTCTCGCCGAGCTGGCGCGCCTCCTCGAACGCCCACTCCTGCGGTGGCGTCGACTTGAGCAGATCGAGGTACGCGAAGACGACGGCGAGGATGTCCTTGTAGTGCTCTGCGAGCGAGGGGGTCAGTGTTCGTGAACAGCGATTAAGGCGAGCGAGCGCACTAAGGCCGACGGCCGTGAGACTAATGTTAACGCGGAAGAAGTCGAAGCCTGCAGCGCCATTTGCGGACGACGCCGAGAGCGAGGTCGCCCAGCCATGCGTCTTGAGCTCGGCAAGGATCGAGCCGGGTCCCTCATGTCCGAGGTAGTGCGAGAGGAAGCGGCCGGGCTGCAAGCGAGAAGCGTCAGATCTGCTCGAATTGGAGCGGATGCGCACGCTGCACCTTTGTCGCCCAGTGCTCGCGCATATCAGGCAGGCCGAACTCGATCCTGAGCTGCGGCGTGTCCTTGACCGTGCGGTACGAGACTTCCGTCTGCGCCTCCTTCGCCGTAATGGGCGGCGAGGAAAACTCGGTGGTGGCGAGGTTGGCGTTGGGAATGTTTGAGTACTCGACAAGGACGAGCGAGGTAAGCTCGTCGAGCGAGTCTGCGGAGCGAGCGATGTTAGCGGGAATTGCTCTTCCGCCTGTGTAGCGAGCAACGCACGGTTCCTGCACAGGCGCGAGTGTCAGCCCATCAGCGCGGGAGGGCAAGGAAGGACACGCACGAGATGACGGTCAACGACATCAGATTGGCCGAGTACTCCTTGCTGTACCACTCCAGCAACCTCTCGCGCACGTCGACCCCCCTCTTGCGCGGTTCCTCCCACAGCGACTCCTTGCTGCCAGTGCCAAACTTCCAGTACACGGCGCCGTTCTCGCGCGACGACGTCGCCTTGCCGAGCTGGAACAGCCGGCGCGCGTCAAGCTGGAGGTTGCGCCGGAACTCACTGTCAACGGCGTTAAGTTCGCGCTCCGTGCAGGAGGCATCGAAGAGCGGGCTCGTGAAGAATTGTGCATGGCGGGCGAGCGCGCCGGGGAGACCTGCCGGCGAGCTGTCGAAGTGGTAGACCTTCTGCGGACGAATCTCGCTATTAGTCATGAATAGCGTGGATGTGAAGCGCAGTTATCGGGATGCCAGAACGTCGACGCGGCAGGGACCTACCTCCGCGAGGGACGTATAGGCGTTGCTCGCGCCCGAGTTGCGCGAGAGCCACGTCTTGTACTCGGCCTCATCGGGGTACTTCTCGGTGCCGAGAAACAGCACTGTGCAATGTACACCATCAGCCTGATGCACGCGCATACTCGAGCGAAAGGGGCGCACTGTGCTCGCAAAAGTGCGCGAGACCGGGCAGGTCGTCTGGATCGCTGAGATGACCGACCTGGACACCAAGCGCGGCGGCCGCTGCATAGCACGCATGTAGTCAATCACTGAGCGAGTAGCCAAGCGTGCGAAGGAACCCACCCTTGTCAGTCTTAGGGTCCGAGATGAGCAGCGCCTTGAGGCCATTCGCGAGGGTGAGAAAGCTGCGCACCACGTGCACGGTCAGCAAGTGCACGTCCCAGCAGCCGCAGCGAGACTCCACACCGGTACATCCTGTCATCATTCGGCGAGACCTCGATCTCGCGATCGAAGACGGCGAAGCGGCGCCCATCCTGCTCGCGCTCGTTCCACCCCGCGCCGAGCTTTGCGAGGTCGTACGGCTGGCTCTCGCGTTGCATTCTAGCAAGTGTTGAGCGACCGACGGGCGCGAGTGCGCTGCGAGCGGCTGGGAGAGTAGCGAGCGGGCGGATGCCGATGGGGGCCGGGAGCTGGCGAAGGAGCGCTGTGCGGGTGCAGATGGAGCGCGAAGGGAGCTGCAGCGAGCGACGAAGCAGTGCAGAGCAGCGCACAATCTTCATGCGCGGATCGCGATTGAGCACAGGAGTGGGAACCCGGGTTGCGGCTGTGCAGGCAACCTGAGAATCCAAAGGGCAACCAAAAGCCACGAATATATTTGCAAAGCCAGTCGCCCCACACATCAAGCGGCCAGATGCCCGAGCGGTTAAGGGGATAGACTCGAATCAGCTCGACTCGCTATCTATTAGGCTTTGCCTGCGCAGGTTCAAGTCCTGCTCTGGTCGATTCACTTTTTTTGCGGGCTTTCAGGGTGTTCCTCCTCCCTCTCTTTCTGTCTCTTTTGCCTGCTGTTTTGGCGCGGCGGGTTCGACCGTTCCCCCGCCCGTGAGCTTGATGCCCTGAGAGGTTGCCTCGCTTCGCCTCCTGTAGGAGGACGACCTGCTCTTCCTCTTGTTTCCCTGTCGGCATCTCGCCGAATACCAGAACCGACAAGTAGGTCGAGCGGAGATATGTCGCAAGCCGATGAAATCTCTGTACATGGGGGAGTGAGTTGCGCGAGGGGGACCTTCCTAAGTCTGGAAGACAGTTTGAGTGACGAGAAAGCGATACAAGCGCGTCCATTCGATCGTCCTCATGCACATCGCGACAAGCTACACGAGCACGACACTCGACGCGAGCCAAGCGTCAAAGTCGTCGTCATCCTCCTCCTCCGCAAGCGCCCTCCCCTCCACCACCGCGAGCGGCTCCTCCAGCTTCGGCTCCGCCTCCGCCTCGAGTGTGGCGCTCGTCGCGTACGTTGCGACGTCATCGTGCACGACAGGGTCGACAAGATCAGCGAAGCGGTCAAGCTCCTTTAGCGGCTGCGAGCCGCCCTCCTCGCCCTCCTCGTCGAGCTGGTCAGCCTGAAATTGCGGCGTCGAAGCCGACGGCGAGAAGCGCGACGTGTAATGGCGGAAGAGCGACTGCTCGACGGCTGAGGAGTCGCGGTCGGACTCGGGCTGCGGCGGCCGCGGCGGCATCGTGAGGTCCTGCTCGGGCAGCTCGATCGGCGAAGTCGACGCGAATTCGCGTATCGAGATGCGCGGCCGCTTGTGGTCCGCGTCCTGTGCGACTACGTCGACATCGCCGAAAATGCGCTTCCTCGGATGGGAGAGCGCCTTGTCCTTAGTCGCCGCTGGCGGCGACGGGCTCGACATGAGCTCATCCTCCTCGGCGTTCTCAGTAGGCTCGTCGTACCACACCGTTGTACTCGGGGCAGGGCGGGCTGCAGAAGAGCGAGGAGGCTTAGCGGGGCCGTTGCCGCGGTGCGAGCTCATGAGCTGGTCGAGCGAGGGAAGCGAGTTGTTGCGATCCTCTTCGTCGTCGCTGCTGCCCTTCGCGGTCGAGACGACCTTGCCCGCAGGTCCCTTGATCAGGCTGACGCCCGCACTCGCGGCCGGCTGGATGCGGAGCGGCGGGCCCAACGTTGTGCTTGGCCCGCCCGGCGCGAGCTCCTTCTGCTGGCCCGCCTTGGCGGGCTTGCTCGCTCCAGCGACGAGTTTGGATTCGACCCGTCGCACGGGCGGCTTGTTGAGGCCTTCGCGGCAGCTGCAGGAGGTGCGCAATGAGCATTGTTCGAAGGAAGAGGCGCAGGAGCGCGGACCAGAGGTGCTTGCAGCTCGTCTTGTTGCCTGCGCGGTCCCATTAGCACAAGGAAGGGTGACCCGAAATCCGCGACGCACCGCAGGCGTGGTTGCAGTCGAACTTGCCGTCCGCGCGGCGGCGGGGAGGAGCGGGCGCGCTCTCCTTGGCCGGCTCGTCGTTATCGTCCTTCTGCATCGAGTTCGGCTTCCTCGCCTGAACTTTGGTGGGCGGACCGTTCTTGAGCTGCTTTGGCGGATGCTGAGGAAGGACGGGGTCAGGACTGCTGACGAGCAATGATGGCGGGGACCTTTACCGGACACGGCGCTTTTACCTCCGCATCATCCTCGTCGCCTTTCGAGCCGAGGCCTGCACGCGCGCAATGGTAAGCACACCGTCGGCTGGCTGAAGAGGCGGGACGCTCTGGGGATCGGGAACTCGGACGACTTGGTCTCGGGCTTGTAGATGGCCTTGACCTCCGAGCCGGCTGCACGCAGCAACGTCAACAACGATAAGCCGCAGAGAAAAGCTGGAGCGCACCGATAAGGTCGCACGACAACGAGATGACGATACGTTGCGACGGCTTGACGAGCACGACGGAGACGTCAAACTGCTTCGGGCTCGACAGAAGGTGGTCCATGCGTGTGCGGCGGAAGCTGCGCGCTACGATGTTAGCGAGTTGCCGGAAACGAGGAGGAAGCCACGCACTCGATAAACTCGCCATCGGACGTCGTCGTTGCGATGCACGCCCACAACTTGATCGTACCCTTCTTAACAACCGGCAGCGGCTTGGTGAGCGTGAGACGAAGGTCAACGCTCAGCTCGATCTGAACGCCGGAGCGGTCGCTGAGGACCTGCTCGTCCGCCGCCGTGATGGAAACCTCGAATTGCGGGAGCGACTTGGCCTGCGCAATGAGCTTGCGGCCGTATGGCGGCTTGCTGCAAGCGTGGACCGTAACAGAAAAGCGGGTGGTGTTGTGAACGCCGCACGGCGCGCAAAAAGGAAGGGACACACCGGCTGAGGAGAATCTCGAGACGGTCAGGCTCGCAGAGGCGTATGTCGTCGAACCCCTTGATGCCGTTCGAGACGAGAACTTTGTAGCCTGACGTTCGAATGTAAGCAGGCTTCGCGAGAGGAGAGGGAGAAGGCGCACTCTTCTCGCCGATGCCCTCGAGCTGGCGGAGGACGAAGGACGAGCTGTCCCAGCACTTGCCGTTTAGCGAGCGCAGCCTGCGGGCCGGAAGATTATCAGGCTGAGCTCCGTGAGCGTCCATAAAGCCGATAAAGGGGACAGGCCCACAGCTCGAGCATTGTCCTGATCGCGCCGTCTTCGCGCTCGACCGCCAAATCGACCATGCCTGCCGGCCGGAAGGTCAGTTCCGTCGACTAGTCACATGTACATGACGCACACTTAGCGATGCGCACGGCAGCAGAGAAGATCGCGCGTGCGTCGAGCATGGGGTTGATGTTGTCGTTCTTGATCTCGCTGCCGGGAACGCCATCAAGGACGAGCTGGATCAGGATCATAATCTGCGCACGAGGACGTGCGTTAGCCGCTGTCGATCCCGAGGCGAGAAGCAGCACGCACGCGATCGGCGGTCGAAGAGACCTTCTCGGCGGGAAACTTGAGGTTCTGCTCGAGGCGCACGTCAGTCGGCTCTTTTCGCACAATCCGGACGCCGTGCACCTTGTTGTACTTCTGCAGTACCTGCTCACGGCAAGCGGGTTAGCCTCGGATGGCTCGACGCGGAGCGGTAGAGACGTACGCTCTTCTCGCCCTGCCTGAACCTGTACGAACTGAACTCGCTCGAAGCAGCGAGCGTCTCGAGAATCGCGCGCATGTTGCTCTTGAGTGGCAGGTTCTTGAGCGCGAGGAACGTCTTGTGCGAGATGTAGAACTTGCTCATGATCTGCGGGCGGAGGCGTGACTTGCGAAGGTAAGCGGGCGGCTCGATTGTGACACGAGCTTGAAAACACGTACGTCGCCAAACTCTGCAAAGGCCGAGCTAGTAAGCGTCTGGTGATCGCGAAAAGAGAGAGAAGCGAACGCACGCGTCGCGCTCAGCTCGTCCTCCTTGCGGTCGACGACCCCGCTGCCGACGAGCTCCTTGATCGCCTCGAGGCAGATCTCCTCGAGCCGCGTCTCGGGAGACGTCTTGCCCGGCCCGATGGCGTAGTGCGCCGGGTTCTTTGTGATACGCACGAAGAGAAACGTCGAGCGCAGCCAGTGCAGGCCCGACTGGACGTCCGTGATTGCTGCGGGCAAGCGAGGGTAAGTAAGGGACTCCTCAGAGGAGTAGGAGCGGCAGACTTACTGCGCAGCGTGATCTCCGAGTTGACGTGCTCGGTGAGGCTCTTGTGCAGGCTGTGGGTGGAGAAGGCGAGTTGAGCGAGAAAGCCGGCGAGACGGGTGTTAGAACGGCTCGTACCAGCTCTCGAGCATGTTCTGCCGCACGAGGGAAGGTCAGAGCGGGAGCGTGAGGGATCGCGGGTGAAGAGCCACGGACCTGCGCGTTAACGAGGTTGCTGTACTTGCCCTCGAGCGCTTTCTCCGTCATGATGCAGGCTGTGCGCGTCGGACCGCTAGTATAACATCCCGAGCAATATGAGATGAGAGCGGTACGCACCGATGCCGGTCGTGTCATACTGCGGCCGTCCTGCGCGGCCGATCATCTGTAGAATCTCGAGATCGTTGTAGTCCTTGTTCTGCCCGTCAATGAAGGCCTTGGTGCCGCGGATAATCACCTGCGCGCAACTCATCAATACCGAGGGGAAGAGAGCGAGAGGAAGCGTGCCATGCGAGCCGGAAGGTTGACGCCGACGGCGAGAGTCGAGGTCGAGCCTGTCCACATAGCAATGAGCGCTCTTTTCGCCGTACAAGATGTGGCAGAACGTACAGACGACACTGATCCCACCGTCGATGAACAGCCGCTCTACGAGCCGGCGATCGTTCGAGTCCATGCCCGCATGGTGCGTCGCGATCCCGTTTTCGAGCAGCGTGGCGAGGTGCTTCTCGCTCGTTTTGTACTCGCTGCGAGGCGGCTTCGGCCATGCGAGGCTCGCACGCGAAGAGGAGGACGAGATTGCCTGCTTGTAGTCCTTCGCGAGCGCCTCAGCGGCTTGAAGGCAACCCTTGCGGGTGTTGCAAAAGACGAGGACGCTGCAAGAAAGGCGCGGTGAACGAGGCGCCAGAGGAGAAGAGCGGGAGAAACTCACGGCTTGCCCGACGAATACTGCTTGATCAGCTCGTACAGCTTGAAGTTGAGGCCGTTTGCGAAGGCGAAGTCGTTGCCGTTCTTCGGGTAGCCGATGACGATTCTAGAGACCCCAGGGGTCAACGAATCGCGCAGACATCGGGAAAGGGTGCTATTGGCGCACTTCTGCAGCTTGCACGGGCGAAAATCGTCGCCGAACTGGAACACCTTGGCCGGCTCGTGCTCCGGCTCGCCGACTGCGCCCGTCCCTGTATACGCGGCACAATCAGCATCACGCATGAGCAAGTAAACAGGAGAAGCGGCCTCACCCAGCCATTCGGCGACGTCGTGGATGTTCGGTACGGTCGCCGAGACGGCGACGAAGCGGGTGCTAGTCCCGAGAGTCTTCATGCGGCTGACGACGACCTCGAGCACAGCACCGCGAACGTCCGCGCCGACGGTGTGCACCTCGTCGACGCTGCTCGGCTATCATCAGTCCCGCTTGGATGCAAAGGAGGGGGAGAGCCGAAACACACCAGAAGAGCCTCAGCTGCCCCAGCGTCGCGTGATGGTCATGCCACTTGCGCGTCATTGCGTCCCACTTCTCCGGCGTCGTGACAATGATGCGGGCATTGGCAAAGTCGCGCCACGCCGAAGTCGACGTCTCCGAGTCACCCGTGAGCTCCTGCACCGTCCAGCCGAGCGCCTGCTCGAACTTGCGCTTCCAATCAAGCGTGCGCTCCGAGCAGAGGGACTTGGTCGGAG
Source organism: Rhodotorula sp. PL61-2 (assembly GCA_028828645.1). Taxonomy (NCBI): domain Eukaryota; kingdom Fungi; phylum Basidiomycota; class Microbotryomycetes; order Sporidiobolales; family Sporidiobolaceae; genus Rhodotorula; species Rhodotorula sp. PL61-2. Next base: position 214,378 of record JAPZQE010000056.1, on the reverse strand, counting down.
CCTGCGCGCGATCGAGCGAGTGAGCGGGAGATTACGAAGGCGGGGAGAGAGGGAGGGGCGCGCCATGTAGAGCACCTTGGCCTCATTCGACGGAGTGCTGGTGAAGAGGCGGAGGATGGCGAGCTCGAAAAGGACCTACGTGGACGAGGTGTGTGAGTGAAAGCGTACGAGGCGAAAGAGCTCCAATGCGGACCGTCTTGCCCGCCCCGGTCGGTGCTGAGACCACGATGTTCTCGCTCGAGTGGTAGATCTGCTCTGGTGTAGTGAGTGGCGAGGTATTGAAAAGAGGGGAACAAGCACACCGTGTCGAAGCAGACGCTCTGGACAGCATTGAACACCCCGAAGCGCCAGAGCGAACGGAACATGTCGGCTGATGGGGTCACTTTCAAGGGTTAGAGTCGTCCCTGCTGCGCAATAACACAACAAGTGAAAAGTGCGGGACGCACGCAGGTCGCTCACCGGTCTGAGCTTGATGCCCTGCCGCTTGACCATCCCGCCTGCGCCGCCAACCATCCTCGCGCCCGCCCGCGCAGGCTGCGTAGGCTCATCCAGCTCCTCGAGGTAGCGCACCTCGGGCTGCTGCTGCTGCATGTGCGGGCGACGGGCGAGCGGACGCGGGAGCGAGGCGGACCCTGCAAGGGCGACGCGAGGGCGAGTTAGGAAGGTCGACTCGCGAGCAAGGGCTCGTTCCTCGCGTGAGGAAGAGAACGCACCTGCTCCGTCGTCACCGTGCGAACCGCCGTATCCGCGCTTAGCGCTCCCACTCCCACTGCCGCCGAAGCCGAGCTCCGCCTGGGCAAGCGCCGCCTCAAACTCGCCGTCCCCGCCCACACCGCCCCAGTACTCCTCGTCGTCGCAGCCCTCGCCGCCATCGCGGTGAGTCTGCTGCCACCCCTGCTGCTTCTGCTTCGCCGGCAGGGAAGCGTACCCCCGCCCAACCATAGCCGTCGTCGCGGAGCCCTCCGCCTGTCCCGCAGAGAAGCGGTACCCTTCCCTAGCGCTCTGCGCCGACTGCCGCGCGTACGCCTGCATCTTCACCCTACCGCAAAGCGGCATCGGCCTGATCGGCGCGCTGCCCGTGCTAGCGCTCGGCTGCGCGCGAGGCAGCTGCTGGTGCGCCTGGCTCGCGGACGTCGGCCGGGCAACGGGAGCGGGAAGCGAAGCGCGGGCGGGAGCGTAGTACGTGGTCGTGCGGTCGTGTGATCCCTGCGGCTGGGGCTGGGGCGGGAAGCGCGCCGGGCGCGTGGGCGACGGCGACGGCGGGGAAGCGGGCGCGCCGGCGCGGCGGGTGAGGTCGTCGTACGCTGCCCGCGCACAGGTGTTCAGCCTGTGCGAGTGTAAAGCAAGAAGAGTAGCACGCGCCTGCCCCACTGTCGGTCCAGCCGAACTCGTCCTCACCCTCGCCCGGCGCCCACCCCTCGCCCTCGCCGCCCTCGTCGTCATCCGGGCCCAGGAGCGCCTCCAACTCCCGCGCGACGTCGTCCTCGTTGTCGTAGATGCTGCTCGAGCTGTGCGCGGCGGAGGGCGGCGGCGGCGGGCGGGGCGCGAACGCCGTCGCGGGGAAGAACGGGCGGGTGGTGGAGGGGCCGCGCGCGCGCGCGGGGGCGAACGGCGGCGCGCGGGACATACCTGCGTGCGTGTACGGTAGAGATGCGGGGGCGGATAGACTAGTGAGTATGCAAAAGCGCGAGAAGGTGAGAGAGGGAGAGGAAGATGAAGAGGAAGAGCGAGGTTGGCCTTCTCAAGGCGACAGGGAGGAGGTGCGACGAAGCTCGAAGGGGGCAATGCTGCTGTTGCTGCTAGATCTACAGGCACTTATGCTCCGTACAGCACCATGCATGCAACCGGGGAGCCGGCGACGACAACCCAAGAAACCCACTCCTTCACTCCTCCTCCGCGCGTACCTCCTCCTTCCACCCGCGCTCGCGCTCCTCGTCCCTGCGGCGCTTCATCTCCTCCCACTCCCTCCCCCTGCGCTCGAGGTCCTGTACCGTGCCCGCGTCCGGCGTTTCGATAACGCGCAGCGTCCCCTCCTGCGCCCACTCGTCCCTCCACGCAACGCCGCTCCCCGCGCGCTGGACCGCCCACCCCTCGAGCTCGCGGCGCCACCGGAGCTCGCGGTCGAGGCGCTCCTTGCGGAGCTCGCTCTCGATCTTGGGCGGGTAGCTCACCTCGGTGCTGGTCGGCTCGCGTTCGCCGCGCGCCAGCTCGCGCGCCGTCTTGAGCTTGGGCGGCAGCTCGTCCGTGTAGTACGTCCGCCGGTGGTACTCGTGTCCCTTGGGCAGTGTGCGATAGCCCTTCTTGAAATGCTCGGGCCGCTCGTCCGTTGTCGCGAGGAAGTCGAGGTCCGGCGAGCCGGTCGCCTCGCCGTCGTCCATCGTCGACTCGTGCTGCTCGCCGCGCCGGATTGACGCGACAAAGTCGTCGTCAAGAACGCCGCGGACTGCGCCCGTCTCGGGGTCGCGGTTCGTCGGCGGCTGGAGCGGGCGCGACTGCGAGAGGACGACGGCGAGTGCCATCTCGCCGCCGAGGCGTGCATCCGCGCGGTGGTTCCAGAAGTGGGCGAGCTTTGGAAGCCAAGTGCGGATCCCGAAGGGGTAGGTGAAGGGGACGAGGAGGAGGGGCGGCTGGGGGGGCGGGTTGGTAGGCGGGAGGACGAGCGGCGTTTCGGGCTCGGCAGGGGCGGAAGGAGTGGCAGGCGCAGAAGTGGGCGTGATGGGGCGGTAGGGAGAGTAGGCGAGGAGACTGACGGGCTGGGTGGGGAGAGGCGTCGCGTCCGCCGCGTCGCCGACCGACTCGAGCCCCTCCGGCGCAACCTTCTCATCAAACGGCCCGCCGAGGGGCTTGGCGTCGTCTTCGCGCTCGAGCTCGCGGAGCATGAGCTCTTCCTCGCGCTCCCACCGGCCGTCCTTCCTCCGCTCGTTGGCGCCAACGCCCAACCCCTCGAGCTTGGCCTCCTCGCGGAGGTCGATCGGCTCGCTCCACCCCTTGCGCAGCGCCCAAAGGTACTCCTTGAGCGCACCGCGGCCAAGGAGTACGATCGCACTGTCCTGCTCTCCCTTCTCCTCCTCGAGGTCGCGCTCGGCGAGCACGGCGTTGACGTTAGCAGCAGGCGAGTTCGTCAGAAGGACCTGGGCGGCGGTCGCGCTCTCCTGCGCCGCCTGCGTGATGCGCCGGCCACGAATCTCGTGCACAAGCGTGCGCCCGAGCCCGCCTGGGTTGGTGCCGACCTTGAGGACGTAGTCGGTGCCGCTCGCGACCAGGATGGGCTGCTCCGAGAGCTTGGGGTCAGCGAAACTTTCTTCCAGTCGAGGAGCTTGAACGCACCCGCATGTAGCGCTTGAACCACTTTGCACCGCGTTCGAGTTCGCCATCCTCCGGCACACGCGCACCGAGGACTTTGATCTTCCTTGCGCGCTCGGCCGCGTCGAGAGGCTGCTCGCTCATCCACTTGACCTTGTCGATGTACTCCTGCTGGATGCGCTTTGTCTCGCGACGGTCGTAGACGTAGACGCCGGTGAGGCCTGCCGAGACGAGGAGGAAGACGGACATCTTTGGCCCGGGAACGGAGGGCCGCCAATCGAGGACGAACTGCGGAATGCCGAGGTAGACGAAGCTGTGGACATGTAGAGCTGGTCAGGGCGGCTCATAGCGAGCTAGAGAGCGGGGATGCGCACGGGTTTGTGGGTTTCGGTGCTTTGGGAGGTAGGGTGCGGGTGGACGGGCCAGGGACGGGCGGGGCGGGTGCTGGCGCCGGTGCGGGCGGCTGTGGTGGCTGCGGCTGTGGATCCGCCATCGTTGCGCGTGCTCGGCCCTGCGAGAGGCGCGTCGAGCCGGGAGGAGGAAAGTCGCGCGCTCGCGGCGAAGTCGAAGCATGCACCCAGCCTCGCTCTCCTCCGAGCCAGAGCCAGCGCTTGCTGCCGTTGCTGCGAACTATTTGGCACTACTCCGTCAGGCGCACCGCCGCTCCCGCTCCGCTGGCCGCCGTCGCTCTTCTCAGCACGCGACCCGGCTTGCTCATCAGCTCACCTGCGGCTGACTACCCTGCTCCTGCCTCTGCCCCGAACCTGCTGCCCCTTGCTTACCCTGTTCTCCCGTACTGCAATCACTACGGCTCCAGAGTCCACCTGCAAGTGCGCCCTCCTCGATCCCACCCCTCGTCTCCCTCTCGCTCACCTCGACCCCCACAAAGTCTCCGACACTCCGAAACCCGCCAAATGGCCGCTGCTGCCCCGTCTCCACGCTACCGCGACCCGCTCGCTTCTCTCCCTGCCGACGCCCCCACCCTCACCGACGACCGCAACCCCGACGGCAAGTCGCTTGTCAATCCCCCGCGCTCCGCCCCAAGCCCTTGGTACTCCTCATACCCAGAGGAACTCGACGAGTCCAACAACGCGTTCGACTTCCATATCTACTATGCGAGCAAGGCGCAGACGGAGCATGCGCGCAAGCTGCACGAGCGCATCAGGCGCGAGTTCCCCGAGCTGCGAGTGTACAAATTCTGGGAGACGCCCGTAGGGTGCGTAACCCGGTTGTCTTTCCGCAAGGCGTCGCTGATCAGATGCGCGCACGCAGCCCGCACCCCGTCCCGATGTTCGAGGTCAACGTCCGCCGACCCTCCGTTCGCGTCGACCAGGACTAAACCGCTTTCGCTCGCAGACCTTCACCCCGGCGCAGTTCGGTGCGCTCTTTGGCTTCCTCGTCGCCTATCGTGGAGACCTTTCGTACGCCCTCTCTCCCGCTCGTTGAGCGGATTGACGTTGACCTTTCCGACCCGCAGCGTTCTGTGAGCTTCTCCTCCAGAGCAAGCGCCGACTTCGAGACCATGGTCTCCTCTCACGACCGCAACCTGACCCATTCGACACGCGCAGCATCCACCCCAATACGCATGAGTCGGAGCTGCTCGACCACGTCCGTCCCCCCTTCCTCCTTCCCCCTCCTCCCGCTTCCAATCTCCGCACAGCGACTGACACGCCCGTATACACATGCAGACGACGAAAGCGACCTGGATGGGCGAGCGCTACCCGCTCATCCTCGACCCCCTGAGGGAGCATGTCGGGCGGTTCACGCAGCCAAAGGAGACGGGGATGGCCGCGACTGCTCGGGAGGTGGAGGTGCAGGTGTAGCGATAGAGCGCTAACTGCTTGTACGAGCTGCCTCGCCGGGGAAGGAGGAGCGGCGTCTCGAGCGAGAGAAGAGGATGCTGTCGCTGCTTGCTGCTTGCCCTTCCCAGTTACTCCCTTGCATGCGGAAGAGCGATCTGAGAAGGCTAATACAACATGGCGCAACACAAGCACAGCAGGACAAGGATTTCCCCAGCACTCAGGTCCACAGCATGACGACCTTGTCTCCGTACTCTCCCCCTTCCTCACTCTCCCCCTTCCCCTCCCACCGCTCACCCTCCATTCCCCTCCCGCCCCTCCCCAAGTCCCTCAGCACCGCCTCCAGCGTACGCCACCCGATCCCGTACCTGAGGCAGATCTCGTCTGTGTGGTGCGAGCCATCGAGGAGGAGCGCGAGCGACGGCGGGTACGTGATCCCGCCTCCTTCGGCGCGCTCGTCCTCCTCTTCCTCGGCCCGTCCTGGGAAGGGCGATGATGACGCAGGGGTGGGCAGGACGGACGTCGTGCTGTGCTGCGGCGGCGCGGGCGCGTCCAGCGTCGCGAGCAGCGTCCTCCCCTGCTGCTGCTGCGCCCGCGGGTGCACCGTCGCCGTCCCCGTCGCTGTCGCGGCCCTGCTGCTGTCCGCGCTGTCCCTCGCGGCGCGTTCGCGGGGCTTCATGGCCGGATGGTCGAGCCAGACGGGGAACGCGTGCGCGCGGCGGAGGAAGCCCTTGATCACGCCGAATTGGATCATGCGGCGCACGTCCACGGGCAGAGACGGGAGAGAGAGGTCGTCCATCCAGGTGCTGAGGGGGTAGCCGGGGCGGAGGCGCGAGTAGAACGAGAGCAGGGTCGAGAACGGAAGAGGGGTGGTGTCGCCTGCGTGTGAGGACGCGGGCGGGTTAGCGGAGGAGGAAAGAGGTTGGGATGGGGAGAGGCACGCACGCGTCCCGTCATGGACGTAGTTCTCGCACTCGGTGCGCAGGTCCACCCCGCCTTCGTCGTCGTCTTCGCCGTACTGCGCCGCGTCGGCAATGTCGGGTAGGACGGCGTACGAGTTGGAGAATTGGAACAGGTCGACCATGATCACTGCGTTGTAGTAGCTATGGCAGGGGAAAGGAGTGAGCGCGGCTTACGAGAGCAGGGAAAGGCGGTCGGACACGAGGTGCTGAATGCACTGCCGCGCGAGGAAGAGGTCCACCTCGGCGAGCTCGGCAATGCGCTTGACATGATTGACGCCGTTGATGAAGCTGCAGAGCTGCGGTCGCGACCGAGCATGAGTGGACAGCGCAAGGGAGAGGGAAGGAAGCGGGGCGCACTTTGTACAGGGTCACGTCCCACGAGTAGCTTTTCATCTGCTCGAGGTCCGTGACGGCGATAGGCACCTCCCAGATCCGCACCTCGGGCGGATTGGCGTAGAACGGGTACAAGCACAAGTCGAGGCTCGTGTCGATCAGGGGAATGCTCGTCTCGAAGTAGGCGTTGAGGTCGAGGTACAGCTGCTCGAGGAGGTTCCCCATCGAGAACTGCGGCGGCGGACTCGAGAGGAGCGAGAACTGCTCCTCCATCGCGCAGAGCGTCCGCCCCGTCTTGCGCGCGACGGGCTCGTACACCGACAGCTCGGCGTCGCGCTCGAACACGAAGCATACGTTGAAGATGAAGGCGTTGCGATTGTACACGGCCTTGCTGCCGTGGTACTTCTCCTCATCAACGATGCTGCGCAGGCGGGACGTGAGCGGTGTGAGCGAGGTCACAGGGGAGAGACGACTAACCGGATGGGGAACCCGAGGATCTTGCTCGTGCGGGTTGCCTTGGTGATCAGGTGTCCGCAGAGGTCGGGCTTGGGGATGACAAAGTCGATGATGGACGCAAAGTCGAACAGTACGGGATTGGCGCGAACGACAGGCTCAACAGGCGAGGAGGTGTCGTCGCGCCCTCGCGTCTCGGGCACCGGGGAGAGCGTTGCGCGGGCTTCTGCATCCTTTGGCGTATCGGGGCGCGAGGGGAACGTAGACAGGGCGGTTGCAACGCTGCCCTCGGGGATCTGGTGCACCACTCGCGGGCCCAAGGTCGGGTCGAAGACGGCTATGGGTGGCGATTGTGCGGGTCAGGCGGGTATCTTGGATACGCAGAATGATGGGAAGGCGCACCATAGAAGCACGCGACAAGTTTCGGAGTGTAGGAACCGCTCTCCTGCTTGAGCTGCTCGCGGCGGGAGACCATGGCGTGCGCACGTTCCTTGGCGCTAGTCCAGCGTCCACGGCGCCTGAACGTTCCAGCCCAGCAGAAGCAGAGACTAGTCTAGCGGAAGCGGTCGGTCAGTCGCATGTGTATTCAAGACGTCCCGACGAGGCGATGCTGCCGAAGGTCGCCCCTCTCTTCGTCTCTTTTGCTCTGTCTGGATCTTCTTTGGCCACATAGGAGCGATGTCTGCTCCTCTGTCATCCCTTTCAAATGCGTTCCGCCTCGCCGCAAGCCGCTCCACCACCGCCATCGCCTCGCGCCCAATCCTCCGCGCGCCGTCTCCCCTCACTCGCGCTGCGCAGGGCTGGGCACGGCCTGCATTCGCGCAGGCAGCGCGAGCCTTCCATTCGAGCCCAGGTGCGTACCCTTCTCGAGCGACGGAAGCAGACTCTGCGCTCTTGACTTTCTCTGGACGCCGCTCACCCCGATGAAACCCACAGCGGCACTGCACGGCGGAAAGGGCCGGCCGAAGCCTGGCGAGGGGTGCGTATCATCTTTCTGTGCGTGCGCGACTTGCCCGGAGCTGACCCTGCACACCCTTCTGCTCGCAGCGTGACCCTGCACTTCAAGCGGGCGAACGGCGAGATCGTCACCGTCGAGGCCAACGAGGGTGACGACATCGTCGATGTTTCGTGGGAATACGACCTGGACATCGAGGGTGCGTATCGGCAAACGCCGATGGGGTTGACCTTCGGCGAGGCTGACCTTCCCATACAACTCGATGGACGTCCCACAGCTGCATGCGAGAAGTCGGTCGCGTGCTCGACGTGCCATGTTATTCTGGAGGAGGACGTGTACGACAAGCTGCAGGAGCCGGACGATGATGAGAACGTGCGTATCACCTCTCTTGCTATCGGCAGCTCGCTGCTTGCCATGCGGCTCTCATGCTGCTGAAGATATTCACTCTCCACCTAACTATCGCAGGACATGCTCGACCTTGCTTTCGGCTTGACGGACACCTCGCGCTTGGGTTGCCAGGTCAAGGTGACCAAGGACATGCAGGGGACGACCATCACGCTGCCGAGTGCGACGCGGAACCTGCGGGTAGACGGTGCGTCCTCTCCCGAGCGACCTTGTTGCAAGCTTGTACTGACGGGGACGGCGTGCCCAGGGAGCAAGCCTACGCCGCATTGAGAGGAGTTGACGCTGTAATATCTTGACATGCACGCGCATATCTCGCTCTTCGCGGTTGCGCCGGTCAGTCCGCCTTCATGCGCATGATGGGGTGAGCCTGTGAGCACCGGAGAGGAGGAGCGAAACCCCGAGGATTCACTTGCGACGCGCCCGCCCGTCTGCGCACGAGACACTGCTTCCTTCCCCTCCTCCCCACGACCTCGTTCGTAATGAAAGCTCATCGCGACTCCAACGCCTCGTTCCAGGTAAAGCTGTCTCGCCTTCCCCACGACAGTTCCCCACGAATCGTCTTAAGACCTGCTCGGCCATCCCATCTTGCCCCCTCAGGCTGCGCGCTCGCCTTCCCGACTCCGCTTCGAGCGCGACCTTGCGCCAGCTTGCGAAGCTGAGAGCTATGCAGGCTCCTGCGCTCTCGTCGTAAGCGCTGACTCGCCGTGCAGCCCGCCGCCCGCTCTCCTGATCCTGCTCGCGTCGCGACGCACCCCTTCCCACCTGGGAGGCCGACCTCGACGTCAACCCGTTTCTTCCCCTTCTCATCCCGCACGGGAGCACAATTTTGGGCTGTTCCGGGCTCGGGGAGCGGCTGCGGTGCCGAAGCGGCTCACGGAGAGGGAGCGGAGGGAAAAGGGGGCGTCACGCTGCTCGTTCGCTCGGTCTGGCTGGCGGGCCCGCTTGTGCTCTTTCACGCTTCTCCGCTTGCTTTGAGCTTGTACATTGCGCCTGCCGCGCTGCCCTGCGCTGAGCGATCACGCCGCCGCCTGCTCTGACTGATAGAGCCGCGTACTCGCACGACTGCGCACCCTCGCTAGAAGGCCAACATGGGTTTCCTCCGGCACCGCAAGGGCCACAACAACAATAGCGATGTCGAGTCGAGCGATACGGCCGTCGACGCGCCGAACGAGAAGGGTGCGCGCCCGCCAACCCCTTCCTCGTCGCGCGCGAGCTGACCAAGCACTCGCGCAGGCCCCGAGTTCAAGGGCGACGAGTACGATCAGCTCATTCAGTATGTCGACTTTGAGGCTGAGCGCTCGAAGCGCGGCGGGGACGAAGAGGAGGAGGAGGAGGTTGAGGAGAAGCGCGTGTGGTACGCGCCCTGGAAGAAGCGCCAGATCAAGTCCGACAAGGCCAAGAAGGTGCGTTCGCTCTCTCTCTTCCTCAAACAGTGCGCTAACGAAGAGTGTAGGTCCCCGAGGACTGGCTGCAAACGGACCTCAACCGTGGCCTTGACGACTCGGAGGCGGACAAGCGCCGTGGGCAGTATGGCTACAACGAGCTCGAGTCGCAGAAGGAGAATCAGCTGCTCAAGTTTATCGGGTTCTTCCGCGGACCGATCCTTTACGTCGTGCGTCTCCCCTCCCGTGTCCCGCTGGCTCCTCTCACGCTCCCGCCTCCCGCTGCAGATGGAGATTGCCGTCATCCTCGCCGCCGGTCTTCGTGACTGGATCGATTGTGGGTCCTCCCATCCTTCTTCTTCTGTCCCAATGCTGACGAGTGCCTGGACGTGCAGTCGGCGTGATCATCGGCATTCTCGCGCTCAACGCCTTCGTTGGCTGGTACCAGGAGAAGCAGGCTGGTGACATTGTCGCGCAGCTCAAGGCCGGCATTGCGATGAAAGCAACGGTCCTTCGGAATGGCAACGAGACGGAAATTGAAGCGAGGGAGCTCGTGCCAGGTGACATCGTGCGTCTCGCTCTCACCGCTGATTCTCGCCAGGGTCAACTTACGCCTCCTCGCACAGGTTGTTATGGAGGAAGGTTCCACAATCCCCGCCGACTGCCGAATCCTTTGCGCCTACGAGGACAAGGACAAGGGCGACACGCACGACCGAATCGACAAGATCACCAAGGCCAAGCTGCAGAAAAAGCAGTCCGGCGGCGACGACGAGCACGACGACGATGACGAGTCGGACGACTACAAGAAGCTGCGCGGACCGAGCGTCTGCAGCGTCGACCAGTCGGCGTTGACGGGCGAGTCGCTCGCGGTGGACAAGTTCATCGGCGAGACGGCGTACTACACGTGCGGGATCAAGCGCGGCAAGGTCATTGGCGTCGTTGAGGCTTCGGCCAAGCAGTCGTTCGTCGGCCGTACGGCGTCGCTCGTTATGGGTAGCAACGACGAGGGCCACTTCAAGCAGGTTCTCAACGGCATCGGCACGGCGCTCCTCGTCCTCGTTGTGGTCTTTATCTTTGCTATGTTGATCGGTGCGTTCATCTCTCGCCTCGCCATCGCCAGCCGAAACTGACAATCAACGCGCAGGCGGCTTCTTCCGCAACATCGAGATCGCACGCCCCAAGGAGAACAACCTGCTCGTATACGCGCTCATCTTCCTCATCATCGGTTAGCGCTTTCCCAATCCCTTGATCATCCCAAGCTAATCCTCATCATTTCGCAGGTGTTCCCGTCGGTCTGCCGGTTCGTCTTTCCCCTGTTACGAGCTCAACTTGCAACTCACCCCGCTCATTGGACTCCACAGTGTGTCACGACGACGACTATGGTGCGCTGCAGCTTATCCTTCGACTCAAGAGCTGCTGGTGATTGACCCGACCCTACCCCTCCTCAGGCTGTCGGTGCCGCCTACCTCGCCAAGCAGAAAGCCATCGTCCAGAAGCTTACAGCTATCGAGTCGCTTGCTGGTGTTGACATCCTCTGCTCGGACAAGACGGGCACGCTCACCGCCAACAAGCTTTCGCTCAACGAGCCTTTCATTGCCGACGGCGTCAAGCCTGAATGGTTCATGGCCGTTGCGGTGCTTGCTTCGTCGCACAACATCAAGTCTCTCGAGTGCGTCTTCGTCTCTAGACGTACTTGCGTGCGAAGGGACGAGCTAACAAGAGCGTGAGCGCAGCCCGATCGACAAGGTTGTCGTCTGCGCGCTCAAGGACTATCCCGAGTCTAAGAAGATTCTCCGCGAAGGTGGCTGGAAGACGCACAAGTTTACTCCCTTCGGTGTGTCATTCAGCTTCCTCTCCTCTGATGAGCGGAGGAGAAGATGGAGGGGACGGTCTTGGCTTGGGAAGGTCAACCAACGAGCTCGCCTTGCTGACCTCCGTTGCGCTCGCAGACCCTGTCTCAAAGCGTATCACGGCCGAGATCGAGAACGGCGAGGGCAAGAAGTTCACCGCTGCGAAGGGCGCGCCGAATGCCATCCTCCGCCTGACCAAGTTCGACCCGGAGATCGTCGCACACTACCGCGAGAAGGCGTCTGCGTTCGCCGCGCGCGGGTTCCGCTCGCTTGGCGTCGCAATCAAGGAGGACGGAAAGGATTGGGAGCTCCTCGGCCTGCTGTGCATGTCGGACCCGCCGCGCCACGACACGCCCGCGACGATCCGTGAAGCGCAGGACCTCGGTATCCAGATCAAGATGCTTACCGGCGATGCCGTTGCCATTGCCAAGGAGACGTGTCGGCAGCTTTCGATGGGCGACCGCGTCTACGACTCGGAGCGCCTCCTCGGCGGCGGCATGTCGGGCAGCGAGATCCGCGACTTCCTCGAGGCGGCGGACGGGTTCGCCGAAGTCTTCCCCGAGCACAAGTATCAGGTCGTAGAGATGCTCATGCAGCGCTCGCACCTCGTCGCTATGACAGGCGATGGCGGTGCGCTCAGCTTCCTCGTCTTTGCGGCCAAGGAGTTTACTGATTCGCGCGCTCCAGTGAATGATGCGCCGGCCCTGAAGAAGGCCGACTGCGGTATTGCCGTCGAAGGTGCTTCCGATGCTGCGCGCTCCGCTGCCGTGCGTTGTTCCTTCTTCGCCATCTGCGGAGCCTGCGTTCGTTTCGGACATGCGCTCACCTCACTGCGTCACCCGCAGGACATCGTCTTCCTCGACGAGGGTCTCTCGACTATTATCACCGCCATCAAGGTCGCACGCGAGATCTTCCACCGCATGAAGGCTTGTAAGTCTCGCAGACAGTCGCTTAAAAAGCTTACTGACGCCCATCCCGACTTCTCCGCCCATCCTCCGCCTCTTCGTCTCTGCAGACATCATCTACCGCATCGCGCTCTGTCTCCACCTCGAAATCTTCATCCTGCTGGATATCCTTATCCAGAAGTGCGTCTCGCACAGCCCGCACGTCTGACAACGCATCCTGACCTCGTTCCGCCCATAGCGAGACCATCCGCGTCGACCTCATCGTCTTCCTCGCCATCTTTGCCGACGTGGCTACGATCGCCATTGCGTACGACAACGCCCAGTCCGCGCGTAAGCCGGTCGAATGGCAGCTGCCCAAGGTTTGGGTCGTCAGCACCCTTCTCGGCCTGATCCTAGCCGGTGGAACGTGGATCGCGCGCGCAACGCTTTTCGTCGGAAACGACGGCAAGGGCGGAATTGTTCAGAATTACGGTTCCATCCAGGAGACGCTCTTCCTCGAGGTCGCGCTTACGGAGTCGTGGCTCATCCTCATCACGCGCATCGACTTTGGTAAGGACGCCGGTCGCCCGACGTGGCCGAGCTGGCAGCTCGTAGGCGCAATTGTCGGCGTGGACATTCTCGCGACTGGTGCGTTCCCTTCCTCCCTGCAAGTAATCCCGCCCACCGCTCACCTCGCCTCGCCCGCAGTCTTCGCTGCGCTTGGCTGGATGTCCGGCCCTAGCGACCGTCACGGCGGCTGGGTCGACATTGTCTCGCTGTGCCGCATCTACGCCTTCTCCGTCGGCGTGACGGTCGTTATGGCCTTCGTGTACTGGCTCCTCAACAAGATCCCGTGGCTCGACAACCTCGGTCGCCAAACCAAGGGCAAGAAGAACGAGAAGTTGGAGAACTTCCTCACCGAGCTGCAGCGGTGCGTAGACGGCCCTTCCCTCTGCCCTTCCGCCCCCTCATTCGTCCCGCTACCTTTCCTTCCTTCCTTCCACTCTCTCCGCCTTCTTTCCTTCTTTACCTGTTCTCCTTTCACGCCCACTCCTCCCCATGTACGTCGGCGAGCGCTCACTGACACACTTCGCGCTAAACCGCAGCCTCACCATCGTCCACGAGCGCGCATCAGACGACCCCGACGCGCCCTCGACGTACAAGATCGCGCGCGGCGCGTCGGACGATGCGGCCGAGGAGGGCACGGGCTCAAACGCGGCCAAGCCGACGCAGAAGAGCGAGAAGGCCAAGAGCGAGAAGGAGAAGGGCAGCGAGGGGGAGCAGAAGGCTGCGCAGGGCGGGGAGGGGAAGGGCGAGAGGCAGCAGGCGGCGGAGCCGGGGAAGGAGGATGAGGAGGAGCAGAAGAGGCTTAGGGAGAAGAAGAAGCAGGAGGAGACTCACTAGAGGCTTACTCAGAAGGAGGAGCGTAGACTTGCCTTCGAGTCTTCCTTCCGCATATCATTCCCCACTGCCCGCTCTCACAGCACATACGTACACTCCGCCTCACTATGAGTTAATCTCGCGCAACGCAGTCTGTACATAGACCATCTCTACTCTCGCTCTTCCTCCTCCTTGTGCTGAAGGCAATTCCCGCCTTAGCCGACTCATCGAATTGCGCGAGCTGTCTCCTCTGCCTTCCGGGCCCAGCCCTGATAGTACATCAAGCGCTCCTTCTGTCTTCTCTGCCGCTTTCCCACTCACGTCCGCGATCACCCCGCCTCAGCCCGCTCTCCACCCGCCTGCGCTCGTACCGCGGAGCGCCATAGCTGACGCAGGCCGGAACGGCTGCCTGTGTGTGGAGGCGGGGGCGGAGGAGGGCCAGCCCTGTAGGGGCGCAGTAGAGGAGGCGCGGGCGGGAGTTGCGCCCGTCATTTGAACGGAGGCTGCGCCTGGGTCCGTAGGTGAGGGTCATGCCGTGCGAGAAATAGGGGGAGAGATGGCGGCACACCAATGGCGGAGAAAGGGCGCGGCGTCGGCTGCCTCTCCGCATCGTGCTGTGGCTGTTGCGTCGGATTCTGCTGAAGGAGCGTTGAGGCGGGGACGAACGGCGTCCGCTGTTGCTGTTCGCGCGGAATCGGTGGCGGAGGCATGAGCGCTGCGTCATGGGCCTCGTCGCGGTAACGCATCTCGTGCTCGTACTGGAGCTGCGATGGGAAGGGCTCTGCGGGGTGTCTGTCGAACTGCCGCTGATGCTGCTGTGAGATGGACGGCGGGTTGTAGTGGAAGTGCGAGGGAGGGGCGGCGGCCGTAGCGGCGGCGACCGGTGCGCCGGTAAAGCGGCTGGAGGGACGGGAATCAGCGGCGGAAGCAGGAGCGGGTGTTGCGGTCGAATGCGGGGCGGTCGAGCGGGTCGAGTTGTAGGCGAACTTGCTGTGTGAGAGGACACGAACATCAGCATACAGGCTGTACAGCCGCATCGTAACGCTGGAAGTAGCGAAATCCACGCACGAGAGCCTCTCCTTGACCGACCCCTCGATCTGCGTCTGCGAACCCGTACCCTCCTCTTCCGACAGCGCGTCCAGCCGCCTCTTTCGTGTCCGGCTTTGTTGTGCCGGCGTGAGCGATAGCCGTGACGGCGCCTGCGGGAGGTTGCTCGGGATCGAGCCTGAGCCGCTCGAGCGAGAGATGGGGCGGGTGTAGGCATGCGTTGCGGGCCGGAGCGGGAGTGAGGCCCTATCGCTTGGGGTATCAGTTTGATCTCAGAAGAGGCAGTGGCATAGCGAATCAACAGCGAACCGGTCGGGCGAGTCGCGCGAACTGCGCTTCTGCCCGCGCGTCGGGGCGTTCGTGAAACTCGACAAGCGGTTCTTCTGCGCAGATGGATGGTTCTCCGAAGGCTGGAAGAATGACGGCAGCTGCTGGAAGCTCTGAGCAGGCTGTAGCGCCTGCTGCTGCTGGTCGAGCGAGTCGAGCTGAGCGCGAAGCGAGTCATTGTCTGCGGTGAGCTGCGCGACTTGCCTATGGACGCGTATCAGTACCGCTGAGTTGCTCAGAAGGGCCAGCACGCACTGCTTCAACGCCTTGACCTTCTTGAGCTCGTGGCCGACGCGCGCGAGCATGTGCTTCTGGTCTGTGCACTTGCTCTTGAAGTAGTCGAGCTGCTCTGCGAGGTGCGCCGTCTGCCACCCTGCTGCAGTTCCGAGATCCTGCACGAGCTCGCTCAGCGGGCGGAAGCAGTGCTGGAGATCGGCCGCCTGGTCGAGGGGGACGAGGTGCCCCTGGTGACCACACACGGGACAGGCGGGCGTGGGCTGCGCTGCGTTGGCATGGGTGGTGCAGTTACTGCAGAGGACGTGCGCACACGGCGCGAGCGAGAAGAGCGAAGCGGCTTGGGGGTTGAGCGACGGGGCGGTGCTGTCGGTGAGCGAGCAGGGCGCGCGGCAGTGGGAGCATGCGAGATGCCTGAGCGGGTCTGCAGTCTCCATTTGAAGTAGTTAGAGCTGAGTATAAGCGAATACAGCGAGCGGTGAGAGCGAGAGCGGCCTCTTCGCCTGCCTTGTCCTCGTTCTCATCAGTTTGCGATGGTCGCTCCCGCTACAGCGACTCGTGGGGAGAACGGGGACGCGCTACACTCCTATCTAGCCACTATCCCGGAGTACTCGACGCAGCGCATCCAGTTCTACTACTCATCGCTCCCCTCGCGCAAGCACTCCAACCCGACCGGATATTCATCGGCGCTTCAGTGGTGGCGCAGGACCCTCGTCGACCTTGTACAAAGAGGCCTTCTCGGCGACGACAAGCTCTCTCTCCGCGTCGACGACCACCTCCGCGAGAACCTCCGCTGGGAGTCGGCAGGACGGCCCACCTCGCTTGGCGTCATCATCGCACGTCCCTCTTCCTTTCTCTTGTCACGCGCTCAGGCAGTGAGATTGACGAGCTACTACCCCGCCGCACGCAGGCCGAACTCGCTCAAACGCAGGACCTGGTTCCCACCTCGACGTACCTCTCTTCGTCCGCGCCTCAGTCCCAGTCGTACGGCATCGCGTCCCTCCTCGCGCTCCCCTTCTGGTGGGGCCTTTCCAAAGTGTGGGGCTC
Organism: Rhodotorula sp. PL61-2; assembly: GCA_028828645.1. Classification (NCBI taxonomy): domain Eukaryota; kingdom Fungi; phylum Basidiomycota; class Microbotryomycetes; order Sporidiobolales; family Sporidiobolaceae; genus Rhodotorula; species Rhodotorula sp. PL61-2. The sequence continues at coordinate 198,017 of JAPZQE010000056.1, read as the reverse complement.
GGGCGATAGCGTCGACCTCGGCGAACATGCGGACGAGAAGGAGTGGGCGCGGAGGAAGGGCGACTATGTCGTCCCGGACCTGGTCGACGTGCGTATTACGCTTCTCGCTCTTCCGCCTAGGTGCGTCGTGTATACTCCCACTTGCTTCTTCCTCCCACACCTACAGAAAGCCATCTCCGCCCTTCTCCCCCGCCTCCCCGACCTGCACCCGACGGCCCTCTCGCGCCTCTACACTCTTCGCACCTTCCGCGACAAGCTCGGCGGATTGTGCCTGCCTGGCGTCGTTCTCTCAGAGATGGACTGCAAAGTGCTTGCGACGGAACTGGCGAGGAGGGGGGAGTGCGCATTCGATGGCGAGGTGCGTTAAGGGCGATTTCCTCCACAAGATGCTGTGCTCAGTAACAAATGCCGATCCTGATTCTGGGTCCTTGCCTTCGACAGGTCGTCAAGTTCCCCACCCCGCACGCAGCCCGCGCCCCCCTCGCAATCACCGATTCGGACCGCTCCACGATCACTCTCTCCGCCTCCCTCGCCTCGCTCACCCACTCCATCGCCTCGCTCACCACCCTGATCGCCGCCGAGCGCACTGCTGCCTCCGTTGCTCTCGCAGAGAAGCGCCCGACGGCGCTCGTGAAGGCGCATCTGGCGGCGAGGAAGCGGGCGGAGAAGCTGCTGGAGGAAAGGGTGGGGCAGCGGGCAAAGGTCGAAGAGGTGGTGTGGGCCATCGAGCGCGCCAAGGGGGACGAGGAGGTACGTTTCTCGCGCTTTCTCTCTCGCGCTCGCTGGGTGCGCGGCGCACCGACCCGCAGCACGTTTGCCGCGGTACAGCTTCTCTGGGTGCTCAGACCGGTACTCACGCTCTTCCGTGTACGCCCGCAGACCCTGTCCGCCCTCTCTCTCGGCGCCTCGACCCTCCGCGCCGTCCTGTCCTCGCCGACGCTCCAGCTGTCCAATATCGCCGCGACGACCTCGGCGCTGGACGACGCGCTCATCCTCGGGTCCGAGGTCACCGAGGCGGTCGACGCTGTTTCGGCTGGGCAGCTCGGCGAGGGCGAGGACGAGGTCGAGAGGGAGTTGGCGGAGATGCAGGAGGCGGAGAGGAGGGCCGAGAGGGCGAGGAAGGAGGAGAAGGAGAGGGAGAAGGAGGGTGAGAGTGAGAGGGAGAGGGTCAGGGAGGCGGAGAAGAAGCTTGGGATTGGGAAGGCGCCGGAGGGGCCGATAGCGGCGGAGAAGGAGTCGCAGGTGAGCGAGGGGGAGCAAGCACGCCAGGAGGACAAGGAGGCGCTCCCGGCATAGTCGCGGTACGTAGCATCGGTTTGCACGGTCGATCTATCGAGCTCTTGCAGGCGAGGAGAGCTGAAGGCGAAAGGAGGAGAAGCGCACTCGGAAGGCTCGGACAAACGACTTGTCTGTAGGACGCCTCGCGAAGACAGCGCTACGGCGGAGAAGACTACAATCAGAGTGATGGGAAGCGATCAAGCTAAGCTCGAGGTTGATGGCGAACAAGCTGAAGTCGGGGTTGATGTTCCGAGGCGGACTCGACGGGAGGGGATAATCGGTGCTCGAGGTTAACAAGCGGGGCAGCCATGCGATATAGCGGGACAAGCTCTCACTTGCTTGAGAGTGCAGTGGAGCGGAACGTCACAGTGAGAACGAGCGACAGACGGAGCGAGATCGGGACGAAAGAGCCGCCTCTCCTCATGGACCTTCCCGAGCGTGTTGAGCGTCCCCAGCACCAGCTGAGGGACTGCTTTGAGGTCTCTGTGCGCCCATACCACCCCTCCTGAAGTTCCGCAAGTCTCCGCTACTGAAGAACGAGCGTAGCAAGGGGTCACCCTCCCGTCCGTCTCCGTTATCGAGAGCCGATTTGGTCGTCGCGCAGCATTCGTGTGCTCGTCTCGGACAGATATTAATGGCGCACACATTCTGCCGGTGCGATCGCTGTGACAGGATGCAAACTTGAGAGCAGAGGGGCTAAGAGGCGCAGTAACGTGAATCTGCGCCGAGTGTTGCGCGAGTCTGGTCGCTAGGAGAGCGAGCTTCACGGCCTTCAGCGATCGTTGATACAAGCTTGGAACGAGTGCACGACGGAAAGCAGGGAATGCCATCAAAGCACGGTCATGAGCGGTCCTCTGGTCATGAGCCTCAAAAGCGGGCTCTTCTCTCCAGCGTACGCGCCTTGCCGACCTGCATCATCCTTGAGCAGAGCGATCGCAAGAGTCAAGCAACCGAACAAAGCAAGAAGCAACACGCCGGGTTGATGTGGAGGGATGCCGAGCATAGAGCGGGGAGGGGAGGAGTGGGAGGAGAGGGCCGCGCAGGTGGCACCGGCAGGCGCTCTCTCCCGAAGCGCGCGGTCTAGTTGAGCCCGTGAAGAGCACTATCGAGTCGAGAGAACCCAGGCAGAGGCAGGAGAGAGAGGAAGGCGGGCGGCGAGGAAAAACGGCGGGTGCCAGCTGGCGGCGCGGCAGAGCTCGCCCTCGCGCCCTCGCCCTCCCCTCCTCCCCTTCTCCCCCCCTCACTGCCCGCCATGCTTCGTGGAGCCCAGGTCAAGGTGCTCAACCGCGGCGCCCTCCGCGCCGCCCGCAAGAACGCGGCCGTCTTCAACGCGGCCCGCACCCTCGCGACCAAGGCCGCCGCGCCCGCCGTCCTCCCCAAGGTCCTCCCCCGCGCCGCCTCGGCTGCTGCTGCCCGTGAGCCCCCGCCCCCTCGCCCCTGTGGCCTTTTCTGCACCCCTGCGCGCGACCCACGCCCCGCCGCGTGCGCTGTGCCGCGAGAACGCGCCGCGGGCGTGGGACCTCCGCCACGGGTGAACACGCACTCGCCGCCGCACAGCCGCTCACCTCGCGCGATCGCTGCCCGCAACAGCCCGCACGTACGCCACCGCTGCCAAGAACCAGGTCGGCAAGGTCAAGCAGGTCATCGGTGCCGTCGTCGATGTGCGTCCGCCCCCCGGCCCTTTCCCCCTTTTGACGCGCTCCCTCCCCTTCCTCGGCTTCCGCCTCGCTCTTCGCCCGCTGCCCGTACGCGTGCACGGGAGCGTGCGTGAGGAAGCGTACTTCAGGGCAGTCTCGCTGACAAGCCCCGCGGTCCCACCGCGCCATGTGACGTGCAGGTCCAGTTCGACACGGAGGACCTCCCGCCCATCCTCAACGCCCTTGAGGTCCAGGGCTTCGAGCACCGCCTCGTCCTTGAGGTCTCGATGCACCTCGGCGAGAACACCGTCCGCACCATTGCCATGGACGGTGCGTCGCGCTTGCTCGCTTGTTCGGGGCGACGCGGAGGCTGACGCGACCGGACGCGCTTCCTCCCTATTTGCAGGTACCGAGGGTCTCGTCCGTGGCCAGGACGTCGTCGACACTGGCGCGCCCATCCAGATCCCCGTCGGCCCGGGCTGCCTCGGCCGCATCATCAACGTCGTCGGTGAGCCCATCGACGAGCGCGGCCCGATCAAGGCCGTCAAGACCCTCCCCATCCACGCCGACCCGCCCGCGTACGTCGACCAGTCGACCGCACCCGAGGTCCTCGAGACCGGCATCAAGGTTGTCGACCTCCTTGCGCCGTACGCGCGTGGTGGCAAGATCGGTCTCTTCGGCGGTGCCGGTGTCGGCAAGACTGTCCTGATTCAGGAGCTCATCAACAACGTCGCCAAGGCGCACGGTGGTTACTCCGTCTTCACCGGTGTCGGTGAGCGTACCCGTGAGGGCAACGGTGCGCCTTCCCTTTTGTTGGGTGCCCGGCTGCAGCAGGCTGACCCGCTTCCCTCCCATCCTACGCAGACCTGTACCACGAGATGATCGAGACCGGTGTCATCCAGCTCGACAACGACAAGTCGAAGTGCGCTCTCGTCTTCGGCCAGATGAACGAGCCCCCTGGCGCCCGTGCCCGTGTCGCCCTTACCGGCCTCACCATCGCCGAGTACTTCCGTGACGAGGAGGGCCAGGACGTCCTTCTCTTCATCGACAACATCTTCCGCTTCACCCAGGGTGCGTCGCGTTCGCCGTCTTTCTTTGCCGAACGCCGTCGCTGACCTCGATGCGCACGTGCAGCCGGTTCGGAGGTGTCTGCCCTTCTCGGTCGTATCCCCTCGGCTGTCGGTTACCAGCCCACGCTCTCGACCGACATGGGTGGCATGCAGGAGCGCATCACGTGCGTCTCCTCCCCCTCTCAGACATGATCCGGGCGCTGACCTGGCCTCTTCCCTACAACAGCACCACCAAGAAGGGCTCGATCACCTGTGTCCAGGCTGTCTACGTCCCCGCTGACGACCTGACGGACCCGGCCCCGGCCACCACCTTCGCCCACCTCGACGCCACCACGACCCTCTCGCGTGGTATTGCCGAGCTCGGTATCTACCCTGCCGTCGACCCGCTCGACTCCAAGTCGCGCATGCTCGACCCGCGCATTGTCGGCCAGGAGCACTACGACATTGCCACCCAGACCCAGAAGCTCCTCCAGGACTACAAGGGTCTCCAGGACATCATTGCCATTCTCGTGAGTACCTCACTGTTCTGGAGGTTCAATGCGCTATATGAGTCGTGGCTGTCTCACGAGCGGATTACTGAACCTGCTTCTCCCCTTCCTTCCCTCCCTTCCTCTCCGCGCAACAGGGTATGGACGAGCTTTCGGAGGCCGACAAGCTCACCGTCGAGCGTGCCCGCAAGGTCCAGCGCTTCATGTCGCAGGTGCGCATTGTCGTCTCGCTTGCGCCGGACCGCAGAGGCTGACCTGATTGTCTCACCCTCCTGCAGCCGTTCGCCGTCGCTGAGGTCTTCACGGGTATTGAGGGCCGCCTCGTCCCCCTCAAGAAGACTGTCGAGTCGTTCAAGTCGATCCTTGCCGGCCAATACGACCACCTCCCCGAGAACGCCTTCTACATGTGCGTTCCCGCCCCTCCTCCTCATCCTTCGCTCCCCCCTCACCTCTTCTCTCCCTACCTGCAGGGTTGGCGACATCGAGGACGTCGAGAAGAAGGCGGCCAAGCTCGCGGCGGAGCTCGAGGCCGGTAACTAAGCGCGCGGAAACCGCGAGTTGTGGTTGTGCGTGGTGTTCGTAGACGGCGAAGCAGTGGGGCGCCTTCCTCTCCCTTTCTCTCCCCCTCCTCCTCCTTCCGAAAATCAAGCATTGGGTTGTGACATATGCCTGCGGCTGTGAGAGCTGTCGAGAGCAAGGGAGGGGAAATTGAACCGGGACAGGACTCGGGAGGCCCTAAGGAGGAAGAGCGACCATTTCTCGCTCCACCCGCTTCAGCCCGCTCGACGTGCTCGTCCGGCTTTCGGAGTACGATCTCTCGTCGTCTTCAGCTTGGCAGACCTACCCACGGAGCCGTTCGCCGCCATCCTTGTCCTCATCATCCCCCGAGGATGCCGTCGGCGATCCTCGACTCGCTCGTCGCGAGGAGGGACCGCTCGGGCGTGCTGTTCCCTCCACTCAACTTTAGCATGATTCTACCCGGTGCGCGTGCTCTCCCAACGCTGTGACGGGGAGACAGCTAACACCCCCACCTCCTCCCTCTCGTGTTTCGTGCTGCGCGCTATGGGTGCGCACGAGCAGGCGTGTACCGTTCCGGACACCCGCACAAGACCAACTTTCCCTTCCTCGACTCGCTCAACTTGCGGAGCATCATGCACGTCCTCCTTTTACCGTCCTCCTTGCCCTTCCGCTAAGCAGTTCGCCCGGGCAGGTACCTCTCCCCTGAAGACTACCGCCCCGATACGTACAACTGGGCAGCGGAGCGCGGGCTCAACATCTTCCACCTCCGGATCGAGGTCAGCAAGGACCCGGCCGTCGAGGTCGATGAGCGGGCGGTGAGGGAGGCGCTGGAAAAGGTGCTCGGTGCGCGCGATGTTTACGCCCTGCTAAAAATGTCGCAGACGGGAATGGTGCTGACGCTGGTTGGCCATACGCGCGCAGATTCCCGCAACCTGCCCAGTGAGCTTCCCCTCCCGCCTCCTCCCTCTCTTTCTTCTCGTCTCCATTTCCTACTACACAGCAGCTGAGCCCTCGCATTCCGAGCCTGTGCTGATATCTTGTCCCGCTGTAGTCCTCGTCCACGACAACAAAGGCCGGCACCTTCCCTCAATCCTCGCCGCGCTCCTGCGCCTCATCACCCACTGGACGCTCGACGCCGCGCTCGGCGAGTACCGCATCTTCCTCCCGCCCGAGGACGACTGGGTCAAGGAGAAGCCGGGCAAGTCGAAGAAGGAGAAGGAGAGGGTGGCGGATGTGCAGGTGCATTGCACTACTCCTCACTGAGTTGCCGCGCTTTCCGCTCTATACCCGCTAATGGAGATACCGCGTTATGAGGCATAGCTTGACTAACGCTCCTCTGCTCGCAGCTCATCGCCCGCTTCCCGCTCGACTCGCTTACGTACGACCCGCAACACGCGCCGGCATGGCTCAAAGCGGTTGAGGGCTGAAGCCCCCGGCGCTGTCCGCTCGCACGAGACGCAGCACTTGCCGCCGCGCCTTGTCAGGGAAAGAAGGGCGCCGCCATTAGCAAGGCGGTGCACGGAACGGCGCAGCGAGTCGAGCCAGCAGGGTGAAGCGCACTGTTACCCGCGCAGGCGGTAGTGGCCGTCCTGCGTGCCACGGCCGAGTACTACATCGCTGAGGCGAGACCTATGAACCTCGTAGATGCTGCACGCAATGCAAGCCGCGAAAGCCGGCATTCTGAGCAGGGTGGAGGAGACGCTCTTCAGTTGCTGTTCCCACTCACCTCCACGCGACTGCCCGTGCGCTTGAGTCGTGTTTCCGTGCTTGCAGTGTATCTTTGACGCCGCCCGGCTAATGGGCGGCTATGGCCTGTCACGCTTGCCACCTTGGCTCGCTCGCACTCCTCCTTCTCACTTCCGCTCGAATTTCTCGCATGTGACTATGCCCTCACCGAGGGTGCACCAGTGTATATAAGTGCAGCCGCTCAGGCGGGCGAATGCGTAGCGTTTTCCTCGCATTTATCGCTTGCCCGACCGACCTTCCCAAACCCGAGTGCTCACTCACCATGAGGAGGTACAAGCAAATGCACTGCAGTCCGGATGCGGGATAGGGTATCGTACGGCGAACATCGAGAACATCGTAAGGGAGTCTTGCGGGTCGTGTGGAAGCGAAAGCCGGGAGAGGATGGAAAGCGGGTGACGGCTACGAGTTGGCCTGCGCGTTCGAGAAGAAGACGTGCAACTCCTGCCGGCCGACCTCGATGCCGCCGCCCTTCTCGTCCTGGGCATTACCCGAGATAGAAATGTCAGCGGGACGTCCCGCGCCGGAGGATGGGCGGGCAAGAGGGAAGGGAGGACGCACAGGGTAGCACTTGACGACAAGCGCCTTCCAGTTGCTCACGAGGCGGACCATCTCCTCCTCGCAGGCGCCCCACACAGTCTTGAGGACGTCGGTATGCGCCGCGGCCTGGTTCGCGACCTCGCCGCCAAAGTGCTTGTCGACGCGCTTCCACAGCGCGTCGACCGCTTTGCGCAGGTCCTTGGCGCGCACGTCGGCCGTCACGCGCCGCAGGGCCGAGCGCGTGTACGCGTTGTGCAGCGAGACCTCGGTCGGGGGCGTCGTGCGGAGGAGCTGCTCCAGGCCGGCGAAAAAGTCCTGCGCCGGGCAGTGCACCGGTTAGCCATCGCTCGTTTCGCTGTCCCCGCTAAGAAGAGTAGGAAACCCACCAGCTGCCGCGCGAGCGGGCGCCGGAGGATGAGCCGGATGTACGCCGCGAGGTTCTGGTCGTACTTGGCGCGGGCCTGCTCGACGAACGGCGCGAGCGCGGGGACCTTCTGCCGCGTCGAGAAGACGGTGATGATGTGGTGCATGTTTTCTGCGAGCGCGCGGGCGGGCGATCAGCCAGCCACAATGGCAGGACTAAGACGCAAGGAGGACAACGGCACGCACCGATGAGGATGACATGGTAGTTGAGCTGGTCCTTGTCCTCGCCCTGCCCGCCATGGCCCTCGCCGTCCATCTTGGCCATCTGCTGCAGACAGTCAAAGATCGCCGCGACGATGCGCTCGTACTGCCCGTTGATGACGCTGCGGATGTTGAGCGCGTCGGCGCCGTCCAGCTGCGACTCGACGCGCGCGACGAAGAGCTGCGGGCGGGCTCGGCGTCGTAAGAAGGAGGGAGCAGAGCAGGGAAAGGAGGGGAAGTTTGCAAGGAGCAGGTCGCGTACCGGGAAAACGCGGACAAAGGGGACGACGCCCTTGCGCTTTTTGAGCGTGAGCTTCGTCTGCTCGATGCTGCGAATCTGCTCCTTCTGCGTGTGCGTCGCAACATGCCCATCATCTTCGTCAGCACGCCTCGCAAACGGAGATAAAGGGGTATAATCCGCGGCGACGCACGCAAGACCGCTCGAGCGCGGCGAGCGAGCGCTGGTACTGCTTCTGGAGCGTGCGCATGAGGAACTCGTTGCGGTCCTCCTCGCCGCGGAGGACAAAGCGGTCGAGGACGGCGAGGATGCCGACGATCTGCCTGCAGGCCCAGCCCAACTCCCCGACATCAGTGCGCGACTCGCAAAAAAACGAAGTGCAGAGCGCGGAGACGCACATCGAGTCGCGCTGGAGGACGCCGTCGATCCAGTCGCGCAGCTCTCCTTCAAGGAACCCAAACACGAGCTCCATCGCCGAGCGGATATCTCGGAGCTGTCCCTGCTGGGCCTGCTGCGCGAGGTAGCTCGACGCGCCGCGGCGGAAGAAGGTTTCGAGCGTCATGTAATCGGCAAAGGTGATGCTCGCGTCGAGCGAATTGATGTGCAGAAAATCGCTGATGAAGCCTTGCTCGCGCGCGAGGTGCGGCGTGATCTGCTGCAGCGCGCGCGAGAAAGCCTTGTCCATCCGCGTCCTCGCCGTGTCAGCAAGGGAGTGACAGGGCCGCGCCTTGGAACTAGAGACCGCAAACGCACCTCGCTCGCGGTGAGCTTCCCATCCTTGTCCTTGTCCTTCCGCCCGCCTTCGAGCGGCGAGCGTGCGATCGTCCCCACACGCCGCATCGACTGCTGCCGCATCGTCGGGCTCTCGCGCGCGGAGAAGCCTGTATGTTTTGCGCGAGCGTCAGCGAGCGTGTGGCGAGGAACGCAGAGGCGAGGGGGGGGGTTAGGGGCCGCGCGAGACGCACTCGCGTCGAGCTCATCGTCCGTCGCCTTCTTGACCTGCCCGCGCAGCGCGCCCATCAGTTCCTGGATCTCTCGCCGGTGGAGGTCGCTCATCGCGGTGAAGTAAGCCTGCGGGCATGCGGGCTTGAGCGTCAGCACGCCTCCATGCACCACAATCGAACGGCGAAAGGGCGCCTGGCGCAGCAACGCACGCTGCAGATGAGCTGGTACCGCTGCTGGTCGATCTCCTTGACAAAGAGCATCAAGCCGCAGTACCTCCCGAGAAAGTCCTCCATCGCGGCGTGGCTCCTCAGGCGGCCCTTTTCCCTCGCCGCGGCGGAAGCGGGGGGGTCCTTGGGGTTGAGGAGCTGGTCGACCTGGAACTTGAACATGATGCTGAGAAAGTCAAAGATGCGCTTGCTGAACTGCTGCGCCTTGGCGCGGTACTCGCCCACGCGCTCCGAAGCAGCGGCCATGTCGCCGACGGCTGCGCGGCAGGCAGTCCCGCCTCGTCAGTCTTTCTCTCTTCCGGCGAGAGTAGGGCGGGGTTCGCACCCGTGTCACGTGTACTGAGCAGCGCCTTGTACAGCGAGACGACGCTCCGCTCGAGCTTCTCGATGCCCTGCTGGCTCTCGAGCGACTCCTGCGTCAGCGCCGTCAGGTCGCTCTCGGGGATATGGATCGTCGACTGCGCGCGGGGCGTCGGCGAGCGTTAGTACTCGCACCAGGAAGGTTGAGTGTGAGAGGACGCACCATGAGCTTGTCGAGCTCGGAGAGGAGCGCGCGCTGGTTCGACGTCTGCACTTGCAAGCCGCGGTTCTGGCTCTCGATGTGCGCGATATCATCCGTCATGAGCTGCGCGTGCCGCGAGGTCCAGAACTCATGAGCGCCTCCTCTACAGGACGCGGGACAAGACGGAGCGACAGGACGAGGAACGACGACGCACATTCAGCTGCGTCTTGTACAGCCCGATCATGAGGTCCATCTTGTCGAGCTCGGCGAGCGCGTCGTCGAGCTGCTTGACGACGCCGACGACGCGGTCGTCCGACTCCATGATAGCATGAATCGAGGCCTGCCCGCCGACCAGCCCGCTCGTCAGCACCCCTCCTTCCTCCGGCGCCCTATCGACCCCAGAGATACCGAAAGTGAGAGAGAGCGAAGACGCACCGCCTCCAGCGCCTTGAGCTCGCCAATGAGCCTCTTCTCAATCTCATCCGCCTTGCTCCTCCCCTTCGCGCCCGCCCCGTCGCCCATCCCGCCCATTCCAACACCGGCGCCGCCGCGCCACTCGAACCCCTCGAGCATCTCCTCGACGTTCGCGAGGACCGCATCATCGTCGATGTGCTCCTCGAGCGGCTTCTTCGGCGCCCCCGCCCCCGCCGCAGCGGCTGCGGCGGAAGGAGGAGGATTTGGCGGCGCAGGCGAGGGGGACGAGGATGCGCCCCGCGCGCTCGCGGCAGAGCCAGGCCGCGCGACTTCGCCCGCGCCCCCGCCGCCAAAGTCGATCCCGATCCCGATTGGGGCGCCGCCCGGTTCGGCGGCGGCGGCGAGTTTGCGCCCCACGGGCGGCGCCGGCATGGTGGACGCAGGCGGGCCTGCCGGAGGGCGCGCGTCGGGCGCGATGCCCGAGGGTTTGCGCTGCGGAGCGGGCAGCTGGAGGGCCGGCGGGTCCGGGCGGCGCTGCTGCTGCTGCTGCTGCGGGGGCGCTGCTGCTGGTGGTGGTGCGGATGGGGCGGGCGGGGCGGACGGGGCGGTGGCCGGGGAAGGACGGCGCGGCGAGGAGGGGCGCTGCGAGTTGATCGAGGCGTTCGAAGGGCGCTGCTCCCTCTGCGCTGGGGGCGGCGCGCCAGGCCCGGGCCGGTCGGTGAAGGAGCCTTGGCGGGAAGAGGCGCCTGGGCGGGAGGACGACGCGGACGCCGAGATGGAGGGAGGCGGTGGGCCGTAGTCTGACCGGGCGGACGCACTGAGCGGCACGCCCCCCTGCGAGGAGTACGACGGGCGCGCCTGACCGCTGCCATCGTGCGAGACGCCCGAGGCCGCAGAGACGGAGGGACGCGGCGGACGCGCTGGTGGTGCGCCGGACGCGCTGGGACGCTGCTGCTGCAGCTGAGGGGGAGGGGGAGGCTGACCAGGCGGGCCCTGCGGGTTGGGCGAGTCGACGGAGAAACCGACAAGGACGAGGTCGGGCTGCGCGCGGCCGATGCCTGCAGGGCGGGTGAAAGTGAGCGGGCGCGGGCGCGAGAGGGGAGGGAGAGAAGCCGGGACGAACTGGACATGTACCGGCGCCAGCAGCGGACGAGGGTGACGAGGAACTGGGCCTGGTGGGACGAGGGGAGCTCGGTGTCGTAGCGGTACGTTTTGCTGTTGATGATGAGCGTGAACTCGAGCGGCTGCGGGCAGTCAGGAGCGAGGTGAGCCTTGGGAGAGCGGGAGGGAGCGGAGGCTCTGGCGACGGACCTGCATGCGGCCCGAGACGAGGCGCTGCGCGAGTGTGCGAGCATGGTCAGTGCGTGTTCCAAAGAGCGGTGCGCGGGACGAGGGTGCACCTTTCCGACCTCTACGCGCTGGAGGTCGTCGAGTGCCCAGGTCTTTCCGATGGAGAAGGAGCCATTTGCGTTCTGCTTTGCCTTGTGTATCTTGCACTTGCCATCGCGCTGGGCTGTGGGGAGGAGTGAATCAGTGCGAGTGCGAGAGGAGCGAGAGGAGAGGCTGAGGTCGGGTGGGGGCGGACCTACCTGCGAGGATGAGGAAGCGGGATTTGCGCTGGGTGTTTCCTGGCTGGTCCTCGAGGGTGTGCACGTAGGCGATGAAGCTCTCCTGCGCTGCACCCGGGTGCCGCCCCGTCCCGTGCGAGGGTCAGCCGTGGCTCGGTCCGGAGAGAGACGAGACGAGCGGACGCTGGTGCGGGTTGGCCGGCGTCGGCGAGAAGAGCGAGTGGATGATGGCCCGCGAGTAGTCCTGCGCCATGGCAACCCTCCAGTAGCTTCTGCTCTAGCCTGCTTGTGCGTTGTATTGGCAGGATTAGATTGCTCCGAGTCGACGCCGGCGATGCGATGAACCGCGCGACTCGTCTCTCTCGCGACCTCTCACCCGCGCTTGAGAGGCTGAGCTGCTTACTAGCGACGCATACACTGGCCCACAAAGGAGCTAGCTACACCCATGGCCACCCTCGCACTCGCAGGCGTCCCTCCGCCGGCAGACCCGCCCGCGCCAGACGCGCCGCCTCCGCTCGCCCTCACCCGCGACTTTCGCCCGTACTACGCCCCGATCGAGCTCGACCACCTCGTCCACCTCCAGGCACACGCCCGCCTCCCGCCCCACCACGACCACACCCACCACCCGCACCTCCTGTCCGACCACCGCATCGAGCACCACCGCCAGCTCGCCGCCGGCTTCATCGAGCGCGTAGCCGCAAGGCTCGGTTTGTGCGTCCACTCCGTCACCTGACCTGGCAACGCTATGCACCCAGTGGCACCGCCGTCCTCCAGCGACNCCCCCCCCCGCCCCCCCCCCCCCCCCCCCCCCCCCCCCCCCACTCACCTCGCTCTCCTCCCGCAGCCCTCGCCGGACCATCGCAACCGCGCACAAGCTCTACCACCGCTTCCACCTCCACTTTCCCCTCACCGACTTTGCCTATCAGGTGCGCGCCCACACCCTCGCACGTAAGCCCTCCCAGATCTCGCTTACCCCACCGTGCGCACCCACCGCAGGACGTATCGCTTGCGACCCTCCTCGTCGCCTCCAAGCTCGAGGACACGCTCAAGAAGCTCCGCGAGATCCAGATCGCCGCCTGGCAGGTCTCGAACCTCCTCGACGGCGGGCCCGGCATCGGCGAGGGCGACGTCGCTGCGCAAGAGGCGCACCGCCCGCACCTCATCGGCATCGAGCGCCTTGTGCTCCAGACCATCTGCTTCAACTTCAACCTGCATCGCTCGCTGGACCCTGCGCAGGTGAGCGGGTCGCCGGCCGACGGCAGCAACGACGCGCTCCTCCTCGCCGCGCTCGCAACGCCTCCACCCACCCGCGATGCCTTCACCTACCTCGTCCGCCTCTCGCACGCCCTCCCCGCACTGCCCGCCGCACTTCTTGCGTCGTCCTCTCCCGCCCCGCCACCCACCCCCGCTGCCCTCCACAAATCCCTCACCTTCCTCGCCTTCCTCCTCCTCACCGACCTGCACCGCACGCTCGCGCCCCTGTCTTACCCGCCGCATACCTGCGCAGCCGCGTGCGTCTGGCTCGCAGGGTTCTTGCTCGTCGCGGCCGCGCGCAAGGAGGGCGAGGTGTGGGGGGAGGAGATGCACGGGTGGGCGGGCGCGTGCGAGAGCGACGAGGAGGACATTGACGGTGCGCGCGCCTTCTCTCCCGGACAATCTCCTCGACCTGGATGCTGCTGCGGCTGACCCTCCAGCATGTAACGCAGACATCGCTCAAACGCTCCTCAACCTCCTCATCTCCCTCTGCCCCTCGCCGTCCTCGTCCTCCTCCGCCGGCGCCCTCACCAGCGCCACGTCGCCGCTCTTCTCCCCGTCCTCCGCCTCCCCGTCCGACTCTTCTGCGCCGCACCCCAGCAGCGCAGCCAAGGCCGCCCTGCTGAGCGACCGCGAGAAGCACCTCGTCGCGACCGGCGCGCCCAACGCCTTCACCCACCCCGCCCTCGGCGTCCCGACCGGCGACGGCCTCACCGAGGTCAAGATCCGGCTCCGCGAGGCGCGCGCCGCGCACCCTCCCCCTCCCCCACGGGCGGGGAAGCGCCCTGCGCCCGACGACGACGACGCCGGCGCCGACGAGCCCGAAGCGCTCACCCGCTCGCGCCGCTGGGCGGGCCTCGCGGCTGGGCTCGCCGACGTGGGCCGGATGCGGGACGAGCGGGCTGCGAAGGCGCGGGTGAGGGCGGAGGAGCGCGCGGAGCGCGAGAGGGAGCTCTTTGCTGGGCTCGAGGCGGGAGAAGGAGCGGGAACTGCGAGGACCGAGGAGGAGAGGGAGAGGGAGAGGAGGGAGAGGAGGGAGAGGGCGAGGCCCGCGAGCGTCAGGTATAGGTTCTGACGCGGGCGCAAGGAACGCATCGCGCCTTCCGTTCCGTTCCTTTTCGGCACGAGCGAGCGCTGCGCCGAGGCTGGTCGTCTTTCGCGTTCGCGGCCACGCTCGACTGTGCACTCGGGACACTTGGGAAGGCCAACCGCGAGTTCCTCCGTTCCGAGCGGTGGCAGCAAGAAGCGTAACGAAAGACTACATAACGGAGCAGGTGACAGTGTACTGTCCAAAGTGAGGAGGTCAGCCTCGTCTCGTCTCCGTGGAGAGAAAGCCACGCATCCCTCGAACCCTCCCATCCTCCCCGGGCCCACCCTCCCGCCTCGCGCTCAAGCAACGACCTCCACCTCCCCTCCCTCGTCCTCGTCGTCCGTGTCAAGCAGCCACACCGTCTCGACGAACCTCCCTCCGCGCGGCGGGCCCGCGCCTGCGCCCGAAGCCGCGCCGTTCGCCCGCTCTCCGCGCGCAGCCTCCGCACGGACCTTGCCCTTTCCTTTGTCCTGAACGCCCGCGGCAGGGAGGGAGGTCGCCTGGGTTGCGGAGCTCGACGCGGTGGTGCTTGGGACGTCGACAGGCAAGGGCCACGGCGACGGGCCTGCGACGGAGGCTTGGGTGCGTCCGACGGCGGCGCGGCGGGCGGCCTGCTGCGATCCGTCGAGGCTGGGCTGGAGGGCGGGCGTTTCGTCTGGGGCGGCAACAGGGCGCAGGGGAAGGTGCGGGCGGGGGGGCAAGTCAGCCTGCGGAGCGCGACGAGTGCGACGAAGGCGACGCACCGCGGACGAGGCCGAGCGCTTGCAGCTGGGCGCGCGTCTCGTACCGGAAGGAGAACATCACGAGCGGCGAGTCCCAGCTGTCGATCCGGTCGTACCTGCGCCAGGGGACGCTGGGCGTGTCCGTCTTGCCGGCGGGGCTGCGCGGGCGGTAGGTGAACAGCTGCGCCTGACGACTGAGTGTCGGGTGCGGGGACGCACGCGAGGTTGAGGGATGTCCACGGCTGGCAGCCTTTCTGGTACGTCTTGCCGGTGAGTTGAACGGGTAGCAGGGGGTCGACCCACTCGACCCTCTCGATGCGGTGGTACGTGAGGATCAACTGCCCAACGTCACGCGCACCCCGCTTGTCCCGGCACAGCGTTGCGTCCGTCGAGTCGTCCTTGACGCGCACGTCGGCGAAGCGGAGCTTGGTCAGCTCATGCTGCGGGCGAGTAGGCGCATCGCGGCTGTCAGTCCCGTAGGCTCGACGAAAGCGGCAAGGGACCGCCTACGTCGCCCGTCGGCTGCCCCAAGAAGGTAAAGGTGCGGGTTTTGTGCCCCGGCATTGATCCGAAGAGCGGGTCGTCGGGGGTAACGACCTCGCGATTGATCCTGCGTGTGGAAACGGATACAGTCAGCTCGCCGCACCAGCTAGAAGAGAGGAGTGCGCACAGATTCCCGTCTGCCCAGAGCGACAGCTCGTACGCCTTCTCCGGGACGTTGTTGCCGGCCCTCTCGTCCGAGAACAACACCTCAAGCGACGCCTCGGCGACGGCCTCAATGTAGCAGCTGCTGGACTCGGCGTCCTTCCAGGTGTCGATAAGCTCTGCGGGCGTGCCATTCACCCGCACGAAAGCGGAGCAGCCCCGCAGGCGCGAATGGGTCCTTGATGGGGAGATGAAGGTCTCGCAGGTCAGCACAGGCTTCGGTGGGCCTCGAGAAGGAGCGGATAAGGCTCACAGGAGGTGCTTCGGACCGGAAATGCTCATTGCGCGGCGAGTGGGGCGGGAGGATGCGAGGGGGATGAGCGGTCGAAGCGAGAGAGGGGTACGTGAGCTCCGCGGAGGAGCGCGGACTGCTCGGAATGGCGCGGGTCGACAGCGCATCACTGGCTGGAGCTGGAAGCGAGCACACGCGAGGAACCCGCGCATTGTGTGGGCGGAGTAGAAGGCAGAGACCCGCGCTTGAGAAGGCCAAAGGTCGAGTGCCACCTCCCCTCGCACAGGCGAGCAGGGATCCTTCGCGAACGCTGGTGTGCACTTTCCGGATAGACGATTCGATATCTGAAGAGCCGTTGCGATCGCGGGGTAGCAGGTGTACAGCGTAGGAGAACCGCACGACAAACACGAACAAGCGGGACGACGAGTACAGATCAAGCTGCACGCAAGCGGGTTAGCGCAAGCTCCCTCAGATGGAGAGAGAGAGAGGGAGGCGCACGCACAGCCCACTCCTCCGTCTCCCAGTGCTCGCTCAGGACGATCGTGTCCGCCTTGCCCTTCCCCTTTCCCTTCTCGCTCCTCCCCTCCTGCTTGACGGATCCAGCCAGGTCGTTCCGCTCTCTCTCGCGCTTCACGCGCTTCGCGTTCGGCACGTCTTCGCCCGTGTCCGCGGCTGCCTCGCGCTTGATCTGCGGGGAGCGCTTGAGCTGTTTGAGCTCGCGCTCGATCTAGGCGATCCGCTCGGCGCGGCGAACCGATTAGAGTTCGGCTTCGAGAGCAGCAATGCGCGCAGCGGAATCGTCGCTCGGTGCGGACGCGGAAGCGCGCGAGGCCGGAGAGGCGGAGGGAGCGATGTTGCCGGCGCTCGAGGAGCGACGATGCAGCTGGGAGGGACCGCAGGAGCGGGGAACGGGGAGGGGGCCTGCTGGTGCTGAAGCTTCGGAGATGACTGCTGCGGGGCAGGCAAAGGTGAAGGCGAAGGTGAGTCTGCGGGAGATGAAGGTAAATGGAAAACACAGTGGACGCAGAGATGGGGCGGCCAACCCGGAACAAAGCCCTCGAGCTTGAGAAGGTCTGACTTGTGTTGAAGTCAGCGCGAGCCGACGAGACGACAGAGATACGCATCCCTGCTGCGGTAGCGGAACTCGAGCATTGCAAGCGGCGATTCCTCTTTGTCAAGCAACGTGTAGAAGTTCGCCCTCTGGTTGGTTGCGGAATAGGCGCGCCATAGCTGGAACTGACTCGCCAGCAGCTACCCAAACGCCACGACCTGTAACGTACGCCACCTGAGACGAGATCGCCGCCTTTTTCGTCCGCTCGTGCACGGCATTGAGGGCCTTGGACGACTTTGTAGATTTGCTGCTAGTTCGCAGGTTACTCACGCGCATGAATCTGATCTGGATGGTGCCAAGGTTCTTGATGACCCGCTCGTCAGTGCAAACGAGGTCGTCGGTCCGTGAGGTTAAGTTTGCTGAAGAGGAAAGGGCGAATGGTCTTCTCTTGAGACGGATGTCAGGCTGTGCTGGCGGAGCGGAGTAGTGAGCAACGTACGCTACTGTCCACGGCTCCGTCCCACGATTTCTCACGCTCAGTTGCGCCACGAGGGGCGAGGTACCGTGAGCCGGTCGACTCCAAGGCTCGGCCATTTATGCTGTAGCGAATCAAGCTCGTTCGAGGTGTATGCGTGCCAGGAAGTTGAGCTGTGACACACCGCAAACCATCCATGTAGACGCGAAGAGCGTGGTCTTCGACGCCGGGAAGACGGTTGTCGAAGGTGCACACTGTGAACTGCGAGCCGTCTTTAGCCTCGACAAAGGCGACATCCTTCTTGTGCTTCAGTTCAATGCCATACAGCTGCAGCGGCTGGCCATCGACCTCGATCCAGCCGTGGATGTCCTCGAGACCGGGGAACGAGCTGATGAAGACGAAGTAATTCAGCTCGCGCACAGCAGAAGAGGCGTAGAGCAAGCGTACAGCCTGTGCGAGGCGTCGGGGAAGACCATGGCGCCGAACGAGCGGGAAGGTCGATGCAAACGCGCGAGGGAGATGAGGAAGAAGAGAGGCGCCGGGAGACGCGAAAGAGGCGCGTGCGAGCTCCACGGAGCAAGGGCAGGTTGGGGACGAGCGAGGATGCAGATTGCGCGAGCAAGCTGAGGTGTGCTTAGAGAATCCATGCGGAGCAAGGCCTGAGGCGAGGAACTCGAGGCTTGCGATCGAGACGACACTGCCCCGCGGCCAAGTTCAGCACGGCCTGCAATGCACGCCTAGCTATATCCCCCGGTACTTCGCGAACGTCTCTTTGACGCCCGCGCCTTTGCGCAGGTCCTCCATGCATCGCTCGTCCATCTCCCTCCCCTGTTTCGCCAGCTGCAGCACCTCCTCGACCTGCTGCGGGCGAACGACAACGACACCATCGGAATCGGCAAGGACGACATCGTACGGGTGCACGGTCGTGGGAGGAAAGGCAAGGTCGGCGGGAGTGTCGGGAGCCTGCTGCGGGCGAATCTCGAGCGCGACCTGCACGCGGGAGGGGCGGGTGAAGGGGGACTGGCCGAGAACGGAGTGCCCGCGTGCAAAGACCTACTTGACGAGTCAGTCAGGTCCCCCGCTGGAGGATTCGAAGGATATCACGGACCGGAAAATCAAGCTCGCGCAGCTCCGCAAGGTCGCGGCATCGCCCGGACGTGATGAGGCCCCGCACGCCCTTGCGTTGCAGCGCCGTTGCCAGCAAGCCGCCAATGGAGGCGCTCTTCGTGTCTACAACACGAAGACTTGTCAACAAGGCGGAAGCGGGGCTGGACCTGCAGCGAAGGATACGCACGCGGCGGAGTCGAGATAAAGACGACGCTATCCCGCGTCGCTGCATCAACCTGCGCCGTTAGGACGAGAACCCAGTGAGTCATAGCTCGACGGGAGAGCACGCGCATGAGCGGGTGTGCATGGAGAGCAGCGACACACAAAGTGCCCCTCGAGCTTTGGCGCATCTTTGTCCCGCCCGTCCACCAGCTACGGACGCGTGTTAAGCTCGTCAGTGCGTGATTGACGTTTAGAAGGGAGCAAAAGAGCTGACCTCGACTGTGAACGCCTCACCAACGAGCGGCTTGCCCTCCTGTCCGCTGAATCGTTCGAGGTCCGGCACGTAACCTCCGGTGGGATGCTTCAGCTTGACGAGTGCGTCCGCAATCTGTGCAAACAAGCGTTGAAGAGCAATCAGCGAAAGCCGATGTGCGAGCACGTGTGCGTATCCGAGCGGACCTCGCAGGAGGAGAAGCCGGCGAGACGCTGAAGCTGCTCTTGCGCAGCTCGAAGGGTAGCCATACGAGCGAGCGATAATCAAGGCGAAGTCAGGCGAGACTAGCGAGTGAAGCGGAGGAAGGAGAGCGTCCTCGCCGGTTCGGGGCGAGGTGGGGTATGGCGAACCGCGACAATGGCGGCACTGTTCGAAGCATCTGTAATACGTGTGGAAAGGTCTAGCTTCACTCGAATCAGTGTGCTAGATCTCGCTCCTAGCGCCGCCGGCTTACGAACGCTGGACGCGGTCAAGTCGGGCGTTCTCCCACTCGCCGCGCGCCGCGACTCGCTCGCTCGACCACCCGCTGCAACGATGGCGCTGCCCGCCTTGGACGAGAATGCGCCTCTCGCAACCCTTCCGCAGACTGATTTTGACGTCGTCCGGCATTATGGCGGCCTCCTCGAGCGCGACGATGTGAGCTCGACTTCATCGCTCGACTCGGGAGATGGCGACGCAGCGTGACTGACCTCGTACACACGCGTGCAGCCGATGCCTGCACCCGTAGCAGCAGTCGAGACGCTTGCAGAACTGGTCTCGCGCTCCGACTCGTCGACCATCCAGGAGCTCCTCGCCCTCCTCGACCAGGCTTCCGCACAGCTCGCTGCCGCCTCCTTCAACCCGGTCTCTGCGCAGTCCGGCACCGCCCTTTTCATGCGCTACCTCACCCTCCAGCGACCGCCTCCCGAAATGAGTTTCGGCGAGTTCAAGCAGGAGCTCGTCGGCCGGGCACGGGAGTTCGTGCGCGGCAGTGGCAGGTCGAGGGAGGTCATTGCGGCCAACATGAGCACCTTTATTCAGGACGGCAACGTGCGTATCCACCTTACGACTTGTCGCTGCTCTCGCTGACCCTTCTGCACACACAGACGATCCTCGTGCATAGCTACTCTGTACGCCCCTCAACTAGTTGAAAGAGTTATGCTGATCTGACTATGTAACAACAGCGTGTCGTCAACCAGGCTCTTGTATACGCTGCGCACACGCAGAAGAAGCGTTTCCAGGTCTACGTGACTGAGTCGCGGCCGGTGCGTCCCCCGTCGCCTCCGTCTGCTCCCGCCCGCTCACCCCCAGTGTCGCTCGCAGTTCGGCCTCGGCTTGAAGACGCAGGCGGCGCTCACAAAGGCTGGCATCCCCTGCGTCGTCGTGCTCGACTCGGCTGTTGCGTATATCATTGCCAAGTGCGTCGTCCTCCTTCGTTCGAGGAGAACCCGCTCACGCCGTCCTGCTCGACAGGTGTGACATGGCGGTTGTCGGTGCGGAGGCGGTCTGCGAATCGGGAGGATTGGTCAACTTCGTGCGTTCCGTTCACCTCCGCGCTGTTACGCGACCGATCCGGCTCCTTGCCAACTCGCGAACGCCGACTGCAGATCGGCGGCTACCAGATGGCGATCGCGGCGAAGGCGTTAGGCAAGCCGTTCTATGGTGCGTGCCGGCCAGTCATGTTCGCGACGTTCGGAAGGTCACTGACGACCGCTTCTCACGACTAGCACTTGCCGAGTCGTTCAAGTTCACCCGCCTCTTGTAGGGCGCTATTGCTCGTGCTTCTGGTTCATTCTTGACGTGCGCTTATGCTCTACGCGCGTCCGCAGCCCGCTCTCCCAGTACGACCTGCCGTCATCTCTTCCCTCTGCCCCACTCGCCTTCCCGTCGCCCGATGAGCTCGACACGCAAAACGGCAAGGGTGTCCCCTCGACGCCTGTACGGCCAATGATACACAGCAAGATGCCCGAGCCGCTCGTGATGAGCGACGAAGCGACGCGGCAGAACCCCATCCTCGACTACACCACACCCGACCAAGTGCGCCTTCCGCCGATTCGCATTACGTTGCCTATTCTCCGTGCTCAGACTGACTCGTCGCATCCGTTGTTTGCCGCAGATCAGCCTGATCGTCTCGGATATTGGAGTATTGACCCCGTCGGTGAGTCTGCCTGGCCCCATCGCTCGGCGAGACGCCGCTTCTCCCTCTGGCCCGGCTCTCGAGACGGCTCGCTAATCAGCGTGGGTGTGCCCATCTATCCGAACAGGGCGTGTCGGATGCGCTGTTTGCGGCGTATGGGGGCTAAGAAATGAAGGCGGAATACAAGCTTGTCTCGCCTGCGCAATCTCGACCGGGTCGCTCGTCGGATGACAGCCCAGCCCGCGGCTGCTTCGCTATTGTGCGTGCAGTCCGCGAGCTGTGCTGGAAGCAAGCCGGCCAGCTGGACAAGGTGAGACAGCCTATTCTCTTGCCGAATCCGGCCCGCCGGCTGGCAGCCATCGGTCGACGAGATTCCGGACCGTCCCTCTTAGAGCCTTTCTCTCTTCTTTCTCGTGCGTTGCGGCGTGCGGCCCGCCAACTCACTCGGAGCGGCATGGCCAGGCACTCACCGTGCCGCACGTTCGCTGGTCTACGTCGGGTCAAGGTTCCAACTCATCAGCCTGTCGTCCCTGAACGCGCTCTGGGAGAAGTGCGTTTTTCCTCATCCGAGGATAAGAGCGTCGGCGCGCTGGTTCGCGGGCCAACTCCTCCAGCTCATCTCGACCCGTCGAGGCTAGATGGGCTTGAGCAAACCTCTGCTGCCGTTCTCTTGCTCCTTTCCCTCCTCCCTGCTCCGCTGTGCTCGCTGCTGCCGCGTCTCTCTTCGCGCAACAACATCGCCCCACTTGCCGCCTTTCGAGATGGAGTACTCGTCCCGTTCCCACACCCGGCGGCACCCCGCGTCTCTCCTGCCCAAGTTCATGCATGACCCGCGCTTGCTCGAGCTGGTGCGGTCGCCCGTCTCGCCCGACATGATTAGTGCGTTGCGCCTTTCTCACGCCAATCGTCGCGGCGAAGCTGACCTTTCCTCTCGCCACAGCGTACATCGCTGAGCGCGCGGTCGACGTCATCCAGTGTGGCTCTGCATCAGGCGACAACAACCCTCCTTCGCCGCCTGCGACGCCCGTCAAGAGCCGCTTCGCCGATATCCACCGTCAGCCGCACCCGGACGTTCCCTCCCTCGAGGCGTTCATCACCATCCTCGTCCACAAGTCGAACGTCCAGGTTCCGATTCTCCTCTGCACGCTCGTCTACCTCGATCGCCTCCGCGCTCGCCTCCCCAAGGTTGCACACGGGATGGAGTCGACCCGGCATCGCGTCTTCCTTGCGACGCTGATTACCGCCGCCAAGTACCTGAATGGTGCGTCCCGCTCTGCTCCTCGAGCTTTCGATCATCCTGAAGACCGGCAGCTGACTTGCTTTCCATTGTTCCCATACAGACTCGTCGCCGAAGAACAAACACTGGACTCGCTACGCCGCCATCTTCCCGCAGGCCGAGGTGAACCTCATGGAGCGCCAGCTTCTCTTCCTCCTCGACTTCGACCTCCGCATGGACGAGGCGGAGCTCCTCGCGCACTTCGAGCCCTTCCTCCCGCGCGAGCCCGTCGCATCGACCTCGAACCTTCGCGTCCACGCGCACGTCCACTCGCCCGTCTCCTCCGCCGTCCCTCCCTCGCCGCGCTCGGTTGTCGAGTCGCTGCAGACGCCGCCGCGGCGCCCGTCGCGCGCGTCCGTCAAGCTCGGCGCGCCCGCCTCCTCTGCTTCCGCCTCGGCGCGGCGGCGGACGTCGAGCCTGCCATATGAGGAGGTCTCGCCCGCTGGATCGCAGTCGTCGGCGTCGTCGGCGTCGCCTGTCACGCCGATGGACGAGCTCCCCGCCTACCCGGGCATCACCGTCGTCGACGCGTCTTCGTCACCCGCCCGGCGACCGTCGTACGTGTACGACCCGTCGCCGCTGCGGACGCAGCGATCGGCATCGTTCCTTCGCCAGGCGTACGAGTCGGGCAAGGCGGCCTTCTCGCTCGGCGGGCTCGACCGCGCGCGGAAACAGTCTGCGTCGGCGCACCCGCACGACGTCGACATCTCGGTCCTCTAGCGCGAGTGTCGCTCAACCAATTTGTCGTTGCGGGTTGTCGTCGATGGTCGTCTCTCTCTTCCGGTCATTTCCGTCGTTGTTGTCTTCCCGGCCGTCCCTCCTATGTTGCATCTGGCTATACATCAGTACCCCCAAGCTTCGAGCATCACCCTCAGCATGTAGCTCTAGACCATCACCGTACCTTCATGCAACGCCTCATCCAGCATATGCTCCCGCGCCTTCTCAAGCCGGTGAAAGAGCTTTCGTGAGCGTCCTCGGCGGTTTGAACAAGGTTGCAATCACTTGAGCGCCAGAGACATACTCGCGCGACATTGCACCTCCTGACGAACCTTGGACGTGCATTCACGTGTCCGCCGAGGCGGGAAGGTCGGGTGGGTTCTCGAGCCTCGCCCCCGTTCCGAGTGGCCTTCCTCTTTCCCGCCGAGTTGCGCGCTTGCTGGCCGAACCGTCACGAACGGGACAAACGATGCGCCCCACAACTGGCGCGAGCTCGCAGCGCAAGGAGAAGCGCGACGCCCCGTACCGGCGCGGGGTCACGCTGGGAAAGGCGATGAGGCGCGGCAAGCTCGACAAGGGAGGAGCCAAGGCAGGAGCAGCGCAGGCGGGCAGGGGCCCAGCAGGTGCAGGCGCAGGTGCAGGCGCAGCGGGCGTAAAGGGGAAGGGGAAGGCGCCGGCGCGCGTCCAGGAGCGGGACGGCGGCGACGAGGAGATGAGCGAGCAGGAGTGGAAGGGCGTCGAGGAGGACTCGGCGGCTGAGGAGGACGACGAGGCCGACGAGCCAGTGCAGCAGGTGACCGCGCACGCGAAGGGCGAGGGCCGGGCACCGCGAAAGGCTGGCGGGACGGGCAAGAAGCAGAAGGTGTTCGTCGAGGAGAAGGTGCGCCCGCTGTTCTCCTCGGGTCCTTTGAATGCGCTGACTTTGCCACTTCTGTAGAGCGACCTTCTTTCGCTCGCGGCGTCCATCACTGGGCAGACAGAGGCGAAGGCGAAGGAGCGGCTCGACCGGGTGGTGCGTCTCTCCCTGTCGCAGGCCTTCAACGCCGGAATGCTGTCAACCCCTTGCAATGCTGACAACCCCTTGTCTACACAGAAGAACAAGCCTGCTCTGCCCGCAAAGACGGACAAGAGAGAGCCGAGCGAGGCGAAGCAGAAACAGCTTGTGCGTTCCGCTCCTCCGCCTTCGCGCGCCCTCTCGCTCACACCGTCTCGTGCAGGCTGCTGCTCGTGCTATTGTCGCCGCACGGTCTAAGGCCAACAAGGAGAAGAAGAAGGCCGCCACTGTGCTCAAGCCGGCTGCGCCCGTTCCTGCAGGAGGGAAGAAGCGCGTCTCGTTCGCCTAGATCTCACCTCGCGCTCGCGTATCCACCCCGTTGCTTGTTGTAAGTATACGAGTTCTGCAAAGTGCTACATCTAAAGAGATCTATGATACGGTGCCTCATCCCCATACAGCGAGTCTCTACAGCCCCTGCGTCACCCCCTCTACCGCCTCACCTCCGCCCGCGGAGTGGCCCTCCGCCTTGATCCGCTGGAACCCAACCTCGTGGTTATCCCGCAGCACGACCATCTCGTCGCCAATGTCGGCGCGCTTGTCGTCCCGCCAGGCTGGGATCGTATTCCTCGCACGTCGGCGCTCCGGGCTCGCCTCGTGCATGGCACGCAGGAATTCTACGACGGGCTTGGCGACCCACCGGCGCGGACGGAAGAAGCCTTCGAACCACCCGAGGTGCCCGCCGTGCGTAGTCGTCGCAAAGGTGAGCCATGGGTTGGTCGTCGCGGCGGAGAAGGGGATCCCGTTCGAATCCACGATGGGGTCGTCCATGGCCGAGATGGACAGGAGAGGGATCGCTGTGTTGACGATAACGTTGTTCGCCGAGGCGGCGCGGTAATACTCGATAGCGGTGTTCTGCAATTGATCGCAAGCGAGTCAAGTCGGATCTAGAGCGAGCGCGAGGGAAAGGAGCGCACGTGGCCGGCCAGCGGCGCAGTCACCAGCGCATCAAACTCGAACAGCGTCGTGTACGGGTTGTCGTGAATCGCGCTCCAGTCGAGCTTGGGGTGTTCGCGGAAAGTCGACTCGTGCCGAGCGAGGAGCGTTCTGAAGTGGCGGGAAGGCAGTTAGAACACGCGCTCTTGAGCAAGAGAGGGAATGAGAGAACGCACTTGAGATTCTTGCTCATCGCCCGCGAGTAGACAAGCCGGATCCACGACGACGACAGCGCGATGTGGCCCTTCACAAAGTCGAACGGCGCGCCCAGCACAACCGCTGCGTTAAGCGGCGAGTCCTCTCCGTCCTCCCCGACGAGCTTGGCCATCTGGTTCGCGCCGAGGCTAAAGCCAATGCCGTACAGAGGGGCGTGCGGCGCGAAGTGCGAGAGAAAGGCGAGCGCGCAGCGGAGGTCGTCGGTAACGGCGCCACTGCGGACACAAGGTAAAAGCCGCCGTCAGAACGGGAACAAGCGGAAAAGATAGGACTAGCACGCACTTGTAAAGCTTCGGCGAGGTGATGGGCGAGCCCGCGCACCCCCGCGAGTTGACCACTGCCGCCCTCCACCCGAGCCCGCCCTGCTCCTTCGGCCTAGTCACGATAGCGAGCACGTTCCGGACGTAACTTTCGTGCGACCCACCTGTGAGGCCGTGCGCGACGACGAGGATCGGCCGGTCGTCAATAGGCTCCGAGGCGACGGGCGGCGCGATATCGACGGCGATGGTTCCGCCGTCGGGGACGCGGATGTGTTCGCGCGTATACTCGATCGGATCGTAGTTGAAGCGAAAGAGCGTGCACGCGATGGTTGCGAGGTGTCCGCTTTCGTTGCGCGTGAAGAACGGACGTCAGCGGGGGGACGGACGGAGATGGCGCAAGTCGGGGAAAGGGGGCGTACCTGGTGAGCCAGCTCGTTGGCGTGTACCACGCACGCTCGCCCACGAGACTCGGGCATCGTGCGAGAACCTCGTCGAGCCGGGTCGACGTCTTCTTGCCGTCCTCGCCGAGGGAGACGAGCGTCGCTGGGTGTGGATTGCGGACGAGCTTGACAGGCGCAGAGAGGCCCAGGGCGTACATCAGCCTTCGCATAAGCCAGGGAACGAGCCAAAGCATCTCGCAGGTGACGAGGAAAAGAGCGAAGAGCGAGGATCGCCCGCGCCTGCACCGCCGGGCGGCGACTTGGCCGAGCCGAGGAACTGATGAAGAAAAGGCGAGACAGATGGAATAGCAACAGCGAGCCTATGTAGGAAGAACCAGGGAAGTCTACAGAGAGGTTTGAAAAGTCTAGCAAGGCGCTCTAGGCGAGTGTGCGCGAGGAGGACGCCGACGAAGCGACCTCGCCGTTGCCGCTCAGCCGTTTCAGGTGCGGCATTGACTCGAGCAGCGTGTTCGAGCGCGAGCGAGTGTCCACATCGGAGACTGCGGACGGTTGGGCAGTCAGCAAAGTTCGGAGAGGATGGCGAAAACCGGCGGACGCACCAAACTCCCACGTCCCGCTCGCGTCCTTCTGCTTCTCCGCCTCTGCCCCGCCATTACCCTTCTCCAGCTCCGAGAGCTCGGTCGCGGCCGCATTAGGGTCAATGGGCAAGGAGCGGGGCTTGCGGATGCCGCGGCCAGTGAGGCGGTAGAGGGTGCGCATGACTGGGCCGGTGCGCGACGGGACGGGGCCGCCGTGGATCTTGTAGCCGACGCTGCAGGAACGGGCGAAGTCAGCAGCTGCCCATGGGGGCGGGTTTGTGTCGATGCGGGGCACAGTAGAAAAGCGCGAAAGGGAGTTTCAGAAGGCTGGTGATTAAACGGGGACGCACTAGTTCGCGAGCGGGAAGACGTCGTCGCAGAACTTGACTTGAAGTAGGAGCAACAGTGTAATGATAGTCGTCGACCAACCGAGCCAGGCGCGCCCCCAGCCCATCCCGTCGATCTCGGTCCACACTGCGCGCGCAGCTCGTCAGTCTCGCCGAGTCAGATCTAAAAGGATAGCAGGCAGGACGCACTCCTGCCGAGCCAGTACAACGCGAATGCGGCCGGTCCCATTTTCTGGATCCAGGTGATGTATTTGGTGAAGACGAGCAGCTTGTGCGAGACGCGCAGAAGCCGGTCCTGCAGTGCGGGGCGGTGGTTCTGCAGCTTGAGGTACGTGATGAGATGGTAGAGTGTCATGGCGGCGTAGCTGCGGTAACAGAGGGGTCAGCGATGTCGATGAGGGGAGGAACGAGCGGAAGGGAAAGACGCGACGCACGTCGACTGCTCGCAGGTCGCCTGCATGATCAGGTACTGCGCCATGCGGAAGAATTTGGGGCCTATGGGAGTGCGGGAAGGTCAGTCAAGGCGCTCGCGAGTGGGTCGAGCATCGGGAGGGGCGCGAGACAAGGAAAGGGTGGGAGGATGCTCAAACTGCGATGCAAGCAAGCGAAAGTCGACGCACTCTTGGTCTCGTAGACAGCAATCTGCCCGATGAACAGCAGCGCAAACGTGAAGAAGTGGTGCAGGTAGATCTCGGGCCGAACGTCGCCGAACAACAAGTCGGCGCCATAGCCGATCAGAACGATCTTGAGCGCTAGCGTGAACCACACGTAGTCGCTGAACTCGATAGGCTGAGCCGGCAGGACAAAGAGGCGATAGGCGAGGAGCTGGAAGATGAGGGCGATGCTGTGAGAGGACAAGAGAGAGTTCAGCCGGGTCCCGCTCTAGAGAGGAACGAGATCAGGGAGGAGAAGCCAGGCTCACGTTGCGATGACGAGGTTCGTGAGGTGCCCAAGTCTGTGAAGAGAAGCTAGGTTGGTCGGCCGGCGGATGGAAAGGACCAGAAAGCGAGACGCACGCTGCGCGCGCGGGCTTTTGAAGCTTGGCCCTCGCCATCTCGCGGTCGACGTCCTGGCCGTAGTTCTCGCGCAACACGCTGCGCGCGCGGCGGACCGCAGCGGGCGAGAGGAGGATGCAGAGCCCGATTTTGGTGAAGATGGCGATGGCGAAGAGGAACAGGACGCTCCAGATTTCAGGCGCGTATGCCGTCATGATGCTGTAGCGCGTCGCAGCGATCTTGACGAGCGAAATGAGCGACAAGTGGGAGAGGTCGTGCAGCTCCGCTGCCGGGAGCTGCGAGGTGAACGACGAGAGCTGGCTCGATTGCGCGGCGAGCCATGTCGTGTTGGTGAGGAGAGCCTCTTGCTGGGCAGCGCCCAGGGAGGGAAGGGCGGGCTCGAGGTCGGCGACGAGGGTCGAAAGGAGGGAGGAAAGGAAGGTGGTGTTGACGGAGGTCAGGGCCGTTGGCAGCGACGTTAACGTCGCGCCAAGGGAAGCAACGACGGCGGGGAGAGCGTCGATGGTCGCCATGGCTGAGCGTATCCAGCGAGAGGGTGAAGCAGCGGAAGCAAGAGAGACGAGCGCCGCCCTCCTCTTGAACCCCCGCCTTCAAGGGCTTGTTCATCGTGAAAGCGAGCGAACCTGGAGTTCCGCCAACGGTGCGTGCGGGAGAACGCTCGCAGCGTCGTTAACTCCTGCCGCAGAATCTGGGGAACGAGGGACAGATCCGGCCGAATGCGATCGAGGAGCGCTGCGAGACACGGCGGACGTCCGGCGAGGAAGCGGGGTGGCAGGATTCCGGCACAGAGTCACCCAGTGCAGGCGGCGAAGGAAGTGCGACCGATATCAGAGACGTTCGACGCCGAACAGGCGTTGATCGCAGCCTGCCGCGTGCGGTGGAAGAGCGAGATGTCGCTCGCTTAAGGGGCGAATGGTGTGAGGGGCGCCCAGGTATCTCCTGTAGCGATGGCAGGCAGCCAATCGCGCCCAACGTCGTTCGTCCGGCCCCGTCTCTTCGCAGGCGGACCTCGAGGGGAGGAAGCGCTGTCGGATGTCCATGCGAGACGGACTGTTCGCTGAACGAGACGCACGCCCCTTCCGGCGGGACCTGGCCGCGCCCGAGCGCCCCATGCACTCCTCCTATGCGTAGTCCAGTCTGCCAAACGCAGCCGGAGGACATCATCGCCCATACCAGCGTGTCCCTTTGATGAGGACGCGAGAAGGGCGAGCAGACAAGAACGCAGCAGTAGGTCCGGGCGAGCATGTGCGTACCACCACAGAGCTCTGTGCACGCTGCGCACCCCTCCAAATCGAGCGCGTCCGGGAATAGGCGGGGTGGTCAAGGCGAACGGACGAAGGAGGTTCCTCAACAACGATCACTAGTGCCCGTCCCCGCTAGAGCGCAACGAGCAGCTATGCAGTGACGAGCCATACGCTCAGCTCACGCCGCACAAACCCGGACCGCCTGCGATGCCGTTCCCACCACTCTCGTCGACCTCGCCTCGCTCCTGGCGGTACACCGCCGAGGGCGGCGCCAACCTCGTCGTGTCTTACGCAGGATCGCCAGACTCACCGTTTGCAGGGCATGTGCTGCGCCTGCGGAAGCGCAAGGTCGGCGCAGCGAGGAGGGCGGCGGACGGGGCCGTCCCGAGCGAGGTCGAGGTCGACTTTGGCGAGAGGGTCATCGTGCCGCTGCTCGGGCGGAACAGCGTCGTCGAGATGGAGAAGGTTGACCTGGAGCGCGGATGGCTGGAAGAGCTCGTACGGGTGATGCGGGAGGACGGCTGCCGCCCCGCTGAGCGCGAGGAGGAGGACGAGGTCGATGTCGACGCTCCGGTCGGTGTGCTTGCGGAGGACCTCATCGCTGGCGAGTGCGTCCTCTCCGTCGAAATCAAGGTACGCGCTCTTTACCGTCTCCAGCTCATGGCGTCCGTTCACGCTCGTGTCCCGCAGCCGAAGTGGGGGTTCCTCCCGACCTCTGCCTTCCTCTCCCCGGAGACCGCCCACATCAAGACCTCCTTCTGCCGCACTTGCATGCACCGCTACTACAGATCGCGTGATCGGTGCGAGGAGGGTTTCTGCCCACTCGATCTGTATAGCGAGAACGAGGAGCGCGTGAGGCGCGCCCTGAAGCAGCTGTACACGTCGTGGGAGGCAAGCGGCGGCACGTTCAACAACCTGCGACTGTTCTACGGAGGTAAGCGGGTCTCGCCGGACGAGGTACGTCCGTCGCTCTCAGGTTCTTCTGCCCGACTGACCTTTCCTCGCCGCACAGCTCGCCTCGCCCACTCACCTGCTGCACGCTCACCTCTCCCGCCTGACGGCTCTTCCCGCCTCCTCATCCGCCTCGGCGCTCCTCACCTCCGCGCTCCTCCCCGCGCTCCTCCGCTCTCCCCTCCTGCGCACCTTCTCGCACCTCCAGCGCACCCTCGACGCGCTCGATATCGAAGGCCTCGCCTCCCTCCTCCTCGTACATCCCTCCACGCACGCGGACCTATTCGCCGCGCCAGAGCGCGCCCACGACGAGGTCGCCAAGCTTGGCGCGCAGCCCTCGCTGGCCGAGTGGGAGGCGTGCCTCGCGCGCCTTGCGCCCGCGCCGCGCGGCGGCAGGGAGGGGTTGGTGCGCGTGCTGCGCGCGGGCGAGCCGAGGGATGCGGTACTCGCGTACCTCCTCTCGGCGACGCTGAAGGACTGCTCGCTCATCGTGCGCTTGCCCCCGCCTGGCAGTGGGGAGGAGGTGCGCGTCAAAGCGATTGATCTGGACCCGAAGCCGATCGCGCGGATGGGCAAGTACGCAAGGATGGACCAGGAGATCGTGCGGTGCTGGAGGGAGAGGCTGGAAAGGATGGAGGAGGCGGAGAGGATGCACGTGAGGAAGTGCAAGGAGTAGCAGGGGGAGAAGGGCGCGTCATGACCATGCGTAACCTCTGCCATGTAGCGCTGAGAGCAGATGTTGAAGGAGATACGGCGAGAGCAGCAAAAGGACGAGGCAGGCGACGAGACCTGTGATACGAGTACTGCGAGTTGCGGTTGCTGGTTCTCCCATCGCGTCCTACGCCGTTCGTCCCACCCTCTCCTGTATACTGCGTCCGCGCTCTACGCCGCTGCCACCGCCGCCGCCAGCTTCGATCCCGCCAGTTCCGTCAACGTCGCTACGAGATCGCCCTTGTGTGCCCGCAGCGTCTGGGATGCCAGCGCGGAAGGGACATCGAGGGCGTCGACCTGCGCATAGAAGTGAGTGTCAGCGAGCTCTGTCACCATCGACGCGATCGACAAGAAGGACCCGACAGCGCGAGCTGCCCAGCGTCCTCGACGAGCAGACGAAGACATGGGACGACAGGGTCAAGCGAGAGCGACGCACTACCACCGCCAGATCCTCCTTGTTCGTCTTGTACCCCTCGCCGCCCTCCTCCGTCTTGCTCTCCTCCGCCTTGTCCTTCTCCCCCTCCGCAGCAGGCGGGATGACCCCCGCGGCGCCCTCAACCTGGTTCCCCTCCACGGGCGCCTCGCCGAGGAGCACCACGCGCACTGCCTCGTCGAACGCGGCGGCGTCGTACCCTATCCGCTGGATCGAGCCGCCCGGCGCGAGGCGCGCGGCGGGCGAGTCGGCCCAGTACTCTGCGCGCGGACCCCCCTCAACCGGGTCAGTCTCGCGCGCTGTTGTACGGTCTCGCCCAGCTCGCGAATGACGCGGTCTGACCGTGCAAGAGAGGGAGAAGCAACCGCGGACGCACGCGTAACCCCCGCGCGACCCCTGCTCCCCCTCACCGCCCCCGTTGAAGCCTGTGCAGCCTGCTGCGCCGCCTGCTGCGCGGCAGCTTCCTGTGCGGCGGCAGCTGCGGCGGCGGCTGCTCGTGCGTGCGGCGCGGTCGCCGTGAGTGCGAGAGGCGAGAGACGAGGGGAGAGATGAGGACGAGCGGGACGACGGAGAGCGGTCAGTCGGGTTCTACGCACGCGCGGGACAACAAGCGAGGATGCAGCGAGTGCACGGACGCACCCTTGCGCTTCTGCGCGGCGGCAGTTGCGGCAGCCTTGGCCTTGGCCTTGAGCATCCTAGCGCGGTGGTGTCGGTGGGAGAGTCGACTCGGACGGGCGAGCGGAACGTGGAACGGCTCCTGTGCGCGTCGAGAACACTGTGCGGCGCGCGTGGAGGCTCCACGAGCGATGCGGCGAGACGGGAGAGGGTCGACCGCCGCGAGCGAGGGGAAGTTCCCCCGCGAGGAGATGAAATCGGCGCTCTCGCTTGCAGACCTTTTGATGTGCGGCGAGAGGAAGGGTGGATCGCTAACGGGTATAACACGGCATGATTCGAGCTCGGCAAAGATCAACGAGGGACAGGAAGGGGGAACGCTCCCGCACGAGGGGGAAGGACGGAACCGCGTGAGAACGTAGCGTAGAACGCAAGCAAAGCGCGCATCAAGGAATGGAATGGGGGGGGTATCACATCATCAAGAGATCGTCGTCCCGTCTATCCTCCCTCACTCCTCGCCCTGCCTCGCTGTCCAGCAGCGTCCCCGTCCCGCTCAGATCAGGCTCTGCTCCTCGTCCCCCTTCTTCGTCGCCGCCGTCGCGGCGCCCTCGAGCGGCACAGCCTCCTCCTTCTTCTCGAGCACCTCGCCAAGCGCGACAAACAAGTCGGCGTCGCGGCTCGCGATGAGCGAGCTCGCGCGCTTGTTCTTCGGCTCGACCGCAAGCGACGTCGGGCGCGGCGCGGTGGTGGAGGGGAACGACGCGCTCAGCGGCGAGTCGTTCCGATCGAGCGCGAGCGGCGCGAGCTGCGGCGGCGAGGCCGACACGACGGGCTGCGACTGGCTCAGCGCCGCTTCCTGAGGCGCGGCGACGACGGGCGACGCGGGCTCGTCCTCCTCGATGGGCGCGAGACCGGTCGGCGTCGGCGGCGGGAGCGGGACGTTGGCGGGGTTGACGGCGGGCTGCGACGGCTGCACTGCGGGCTGCAGCGCGACGGGGACGGGCGCGGGGAGCGGTGCTGGCGCGGCAGGGGACAACGCGCGCATCTCGGCAGGCCCGGGCGGGGGCACGACTTCGCCGAGGCAGTCGAAGGGGAAGACACCCTTGGCAGGCGGGTGCCCCGACGAGAGGTTCAGGCCGAGCGCCCACCCGTCGTCGTATTTCATCAGGACCTGGACGCGGTCGCCGGGCTGCGGGCGCGCTCAGTGTCACTACACTGGTCGCAGATGAAGCTAAGCAAGCCGGCGTACCTCGAAGATGAGCTCGTCCTCGAGGTTAGGTACAAACGTCCCCTTGACGACGCGGATCTCGCCTTGGCCCTCGCTCTCAGCGAACGGGCCCGGCGTCGATGGCGCGGGTGACGCAGCGGCGGCAGCGACCGCAGCGGCGGCGGCAGCAGCGGCCTGGGCCTGCTGCTGGCGCTGGTTCTCGAGCTCCTGCTGCATCTCGCGCTGCTCGATCGAGTCGTGGTGCGGGTCCGCAAACGGCGACATTGCGCGCGGCGCGCCGCCCGCGGCGAGGAGGTTCGCAGTCGAGTTGGGCCAGGCGTTTGCCCCAGCCGACGGGTACGGCGCGGATGACGTGAACGACGGGGCGGAGAACGACTCGTGGTGGCTCTGCTGCGACTGCGGCGGCGGCGGGGGCCACACACCGCCGACGTCGCTGCCGCGGTCCATCGCGCCGTACTGCTGCTGGCCCTTCTCGCTACCGCCCCACATCGGGCTCGCCGACGAGCCGGCAAACAGCTCCGAGTCGGCCGTCTCGTGCTGTTTCTTGTACGCGCCAGCGCCGGCTCCACCAAGGTCCGGTGTGCGATCACCGATGAGGCCCGTGCCAGATCCCCGCGCGAAGCGGGCGTTGCGCTTCTTGCGCCAGAAGAAGGCGCCGAGGGCGATGACCGCAACGGCGATGATGGCGATGACAATGCCCGCGACGGCACCGCCCGAGACGCCGCTCGACGTTCCCTTCAAGTTGGCCGCGTCGGACGACGACGACGCGGTCGAGCGTGCAGCGGACGACGAGGCGCTCGAGGCGGACGCCCTGTTGGAGGAGGTCGAGGCGACGCGCGCGGCCGTCGACTTGGCGGTGGTCGTCGCGGCCGCCGCCGTGCGGGTCGTAGCAGCAGCCGGTGCGGAGGACTCGTCCACTGCGGACGTCCGAGAAAGTGGGAAGGTCAACATTACATTCCGTGGCGCGGCGCGCGAGGCTCTGGGTTGAGACGCGTCGATGCAAACAACGACGGAGGAAACCCGGAAGATGTACCCGTGCTCACGGCAGGGCTGACCCAGACCCTGCGAGTTGTGCTCAACTCGGTCGTGACTGTGCAGCGCAGGGAGAGTGAGAGCAGAGGTTAGCAATCGACGCGTCTTAAGGAGTTACGCTGGATGGGACGCACAGGTGATGTGGCCGCGAACGGTGGTGACCTCTGCGGCGGCGGCAGTCGTGCGCGCCGTGGTCACTGCGGCAGCAACCCGGCGAGTGGAGGTCGGCTCTGCGGTGGTCGCAAGCCCTCCGCCGACGGCGACCTGGGGCGCACGCTTGCGGTGCCGGACCATGCGCTCGAGAGCGTGCAGCTGCTGCTCAAACATGATTGCTGGTGCTCGTCAGAAGGCGGACGAGGTGGCGCTTCGGACTGGTGTGCGGAGCGAGGTGGCTCAGGGCGCGTGCTCGACAAGGCGACGAGCGGAAGAGGGGAAGAGGGGTGCGCTTCGAGGCGAGAGCGCCGTGGTGCTACCGTGTGGGTGGGCGAGGCGGCGTGGCCTGCAGGTGGGCTCGTCTCGTCAGGAGAAGCGGCGAGGACAAGGGGCGGCGAGGGCGCTGTTGACCGGGAGCACTTCGCTCGACGCGTCGACGGCGGCACACGCGTCTGAGACGCGCTAACGGGTTCGCGCTCGTCGCAGGATCCAAGCGAGTCGAGGCGATACTTGCAGAGAGCTCGCTCACTAGGAGCACCGCCCAGCGCTTTGACCGTGGGCGAGAAGAGGAGACCTCGGAAGAGAAGAGGAGGCGAGGGGAGCGAGACAGGGGGACGCGCGGGCAGAAACCACCGGGACTTTGCGCCCAGCGTGAGCGCTCGCCCGCAGACGTCCTCGTGCTCCACGCAGCGCTGGTAAAGCGTAGGTTGCTCGCACAGGCTCGTGCACCCTCGCAGAGCAGCCACACCCACCGACACGCGCCCAGCGAGCGATGGCGGCGGCCCCGTCCTCATCGTACTCTGCGCTCCTGCGGCGGAGCAAGCTCGCGGCGTTCAACCCGAGCATCGACCAGGTCTACACGACCACCCCCGCCAACCTCGCCCGCGCCAACTTCGGTCTCAAGCGGCCCCTCCCGCAGGCGTCGACGGCGACCGCCCCCTTCGTGCGCCTTTTCGACCTCGACTCGCGCGAGGGCCGCACCACCTTCCGCAAGGCCACCCGCGAGGCTCAGTTCACGCGCAAGTGGCAGGAGGCCGGCGTGGGCCTTCAGTCCGACGCCCACACGTCCCGCAACTCGGGCAACGGCACCCTCAACCGCGCCTGGGACCGCCTCGACGTCCAGTCCCGCTTCGTCGACGGCTCCGGCCCTGGCGCTGTTCGCGATGTCACGAGCACGCCAGAGGCTGCGCCGCGCATGCCCAACTTCTTCGCCATGAGCGAGCGCGACTTTGAGCGCTTCCTCGCCGACCTCGGCGACCGGAGGGACGAGTTCAGGGCCTTTGTCCTCCGCGAGTCGAGGAACGCGGTGGGTGGCGCAGGGGCGTCGGCGGGCGAGTTCGACCTCTATGCCCACGCCCAGCGCAACCCCCTCGAGCTCATCCGCCTGGTCGAGCGCTTCCTCCGCCTCCCCTCCTCTTCCGACGCCGCTCCCTCCGCTTCTGCCGCCTCTCCGCTTCCCCAGATCCACCCTACCCTCGCCCTACAATACGCCTCCCCCACTCCGCTCGAGTCGGCGCTCGCCGCGCCCATCCCCGGCCGCCTCCTCGGCCCGTCGCCCGACGCGTACTCCTCGCGCGGCGGCAGCTATGGGGCATTGTACGGCTCGAGGAACGACATGTATGCGTCGGTTCTCTCGCAGGTTGCACCTATCCCCGCGCCTGCGACCGCCGGCGTTGGCGCGACGACCTTCTTCCCCGACGCGACTGGCGCGCGTTCCAACGTCCCCGGCCGCGCGCTCTTCCGCCTTCAGGCGCCGACGATCAACCCCGTCCCGTACGCTTCGCGGTCGGTGATCGCGCGGACGGGCGTCCGTCAGAGCGTCGAGTTCCGCCCCCCGACGGCCGAGTACGAGCCACGCGCGCTCGCGCTCCGCGCGCTCGACCTCCGCGCGCAGGTCGTCCCGCCCGCTCAGGCTGCGCAGCCCAAGCCCCTGCCCGGCTCGCCCGAGTACAGCGGCAACATCCCGCCCGAGCTGCAGCCGCGCGGTGGCGCGGGCCCGCGCGCCGCGAGCCTCACCGACTTGTATGGCGGCGGCGCGCTCAAGAGCCTCGGGTTCAAGAAGCGCCCGAAGGACCTCCTCGCGGCGAAGCGCAACCGCCGCACGCCGGAAGAGCAGGAGCAGTGGCTCCGCCGCCGCGAGGCGCTCCTCGAGCAGAGCGGGCAGGACGCGAAGCAGTACGCTCCGGGCGAGAAGCGCGCAAAGGGCGAGAAGCAGGGCAAGGGCGAGAAGCTGGGGAAGAAGCCTGCGGCGCGCGGCGGGAGGAAGGACGACCACCGCAGTCAGCTCCTCGGGAGGCTTCAATCCATGCTGGACCGGAGGGAGTAGGCGGATGCGTGGGTAGACTAACTAGCCAGATCGCAAGTTCCTGGCAGTTCTCCTAGTGTTGGCAGAGAGGGTCTTCGAGCCCTGCAAGCCTTGCGAGCAACTTTCGGGTCGAGAGACTGTCGCACGCTCATCGCTCAGTCCTTCCCCTTCACCCCTTTCTCCCGATCAGCCGTTGCGGACCTTCCGACGCTTCCACGGCTTCAACCTAACTCTCCTGGTTGCTTGCGAGCTGCATCTGCGCGTCTCCCCGCCTGGCTTTACCGTCCTCGAGCCTCATCAGCTCCCACTCACCCGACCTCCCGTTTCTTCTTGAAATTCCCCCAGGCAGCGCTGCGACTCGCTTGTAGCCCCAGAACGTGCTGCCTCTTTGCCTCGGACCACCCGCGACTCGATTGCTGACGGCGCGCACCTTCCGCGGGTGTGCCCTCGGTCGTCCCTAGCTCCTGAGCGAGTCGCCATGCTGTTCTCGCGGTCGCCCTTTCTCTGCCTTCCCACACCACGATGGAGACAGCCGCGTCAATCCCCTCTGCCGTGTCGACGCTGTCGGCGGCGCTGTCGGCGCTCCCCCCCAACCTCTTACACACAAATCTCACGCTCCTTTCGTCGCTCCTCACCTCCTTCTCGGCCGACCTCTCGCCTCTCCTGCCGACCCTCGCCGCGGCGCAGCAAGAAGCTCTCCTCACCAACACGTCCTTCCTCGCCTCGCAGCTCTCCCAGCTCGGCGCCGTCACCGCCCAGATCCCGCCGGGGGACGTAAGCGGCGCCTCGCCCGAGGTCCTCGTCGCTATCATCGAGATCGGCACGACCAAATACGACATACTGACCTTCTGGGCGCCGGAGGTCTGGGGCATCGTCATCGCGTATGGCATCGCCGCCGCGCTCAAACTCGCGCTCACGTTCATGGTCGGGCGTAGGGCGCTCAAGCGCGCGGGCGAGGTCGCGAAGGCACAGGGGCGGAGCGAGGACAGAGAGGCGAACAGGGCGGCGGTGATGAAGCCGGCGAAAGCGGCGTGAGTCCTGTTTTCTCGCCTCTTTTCTCGAGGGAACAGAGGCTAAGCTCGCGAACCCGCAGACTCGGCCATGCGCTCAACCTCATTGCATCGACGTAGGGACTATCTGTCTCATGGGCCACAGGACCATTGGCTGACCAGCCGACTAACTCGCAGCGTCGCCCTCATTCTCCAGCTCATCGCCTGGCGCCTCTTTGTACTTCCCTCGGCCGTATGTCCTTACTCCCCTCCCTCTTCTGCTTCACTGTTACTCTTCGGCGTAGCCTTGTGCTAACACCCGCGCCCCCAGCCCGTACACTTGTCCGACATCAGCTTCCTGTCTGTCGCGATGAAGACACTCCTTGTCGGTTACGCCGCCGACCTCTTGTTTGGCGATCTACGTCCCGAAATCTTCTTGCACCACTTCTTCACGTTTGCTTTGCTGTTCGTGGGCCAGCTGGCGGCGTTTGGGACGAAGAGTGGGTCCTCTCCTCCGCGTCCTCCTTCGCCTTGCCTATTCCTCTCGACCCCTTTCTATTCCCTCCCTCGTTCTCGTCTGCCGCAAAACCCAGCAGCTCAACTGACCTTCCCGCGCTCCCATAGGCCCCAAATTCTTCCGCATGGCGCAGTACCTGATCCTGCAGGCGACGACAGAGCAGTCGACGTGCGTCCTCACCTTCTCCCGCTGCGATCGCGCTGACAATCTCATGGCGTTTGAAGCTATGCCTCGATGGTCGCCTATCACTACTACAACTACCTCCGCGTGCAGGATTACCGCCCACAGCTCCAGCGGCGGCTCCTCCAGATCACGTACAAGCTCCTGCGCTTCACCCGCTGGATCACCTTCCCGCAGAAACTCGTCCCGTGCGCTTTCGCGGTATACTGGCTCGCGCGGAGTGCGTCTTTTGCCAACATGCCCTACAGGAGGCGGGACTGACGAGCAATGCGCACACAGTGTGGAACGAGATCGACGGCATGGCGTGGGGCCGCGTGTGGATCGTCTGGTCCACCCTGATCCTCTCGCTCCTTATGATCCTGCAGGTCGTCTTCTGCGACGACGTCTTCCCGCTCGCGGCATAGTGCGTCTCGTCCCCTTGCCTCGTCCTCCTCCTTCCGCCCCCTGACGGCCCTCCGGCATGCAGCATCGGCTACAAGCTGCACGGCGGCCCTCTCCCGCCGCGCCGCGGGCCCGTCATCCGCACGCTCTCGCGCCTCTTCTGCTGCGCCCGCGCCTCACGCCGCCCTGCTCGCGCCGTCGCGCCAGCAGAGGTGACGTACAGCGGGTCGACGCCGACGCTTCCCGGGAGCGAGGCGGAGAAGGACCTCGGCGCACTCGAGGCCAGCAGGGCGGGAGGCGCTGACAAGGTCGAGGGGACGGTCGCAGAGCTGGTTGAGCTGAGGAGGGCGGTGGATCACAGCAGCGTCTCGTCGAGAGGTGCGCTCCCTTCCCTCTTTCTTGCCGTCCACCCTTCTCGCAAGCTTACGAGCGTATGGTGACAGCCTCGTCCCGCCGCCCCTCTTTCGACACGGCCTGGTCGGCGCCCTTCCGCCCGCTCTCCCTCCACGTGCCCGAGTCGAGCGACGGCACCGCGCAGTCGCAACTCACGGATATGGCACTGCTCACCCGCACGCAGTCGGCGCCGACGCTGTCGTCTGTGCAGATTGTGGTCGAGAAGCCCAAGGAGGAGGTGGGGACGGCGAAGTGAGGCGGGAGTTTAGCGGGGGCGAAGGGAGGGGTTCTATCAGTCTGTATGGGTTTCATGAGACCCCAGAGTTTGGCGGAGATACACGCTGTCCGCTTTTGCAACCGAGAGGAGGTGTAATGCCGTTTCTGCCTTTCTCTCGAGTCTCCTCCTCGTCGCTCTCGCCTCATGGCCTCGCCCGACCGGCAGAAACATGAGGCCGTCTCCTTGTCGAGTTCGATGGCGGTGGTGCGTTTATTCCGCTCCTTCCGCTGCGTGAGCAGCAACGCGCCCAACCGAGTGACCTTCCTAAGTCAGGACGGGCTCGCACGCGTCCTCACTCGTCCTCCTTGTACAGCCGCGACATCGGCCTGGCTTTCGAAGCTGGCATCGGCCCTTGATACTGAGCGTCATGATTGCCGCCGTGGCGCCGAGTTCCGCAAAAACCGCAATCCCAACCCTCCCCTTTCCAACTCGCCTGATAGCTTGCACAGCGCCGCGCAACTCGTCTCCAACATCGGTGCTGTTTGCTGAACACCTGGATAGACACGCCTCATTCCGAGCCTCCGCCCCACGCGCTCTACGCTGCCTCCTTCTTCGCCTTCTTCTTTTTCTTCTTCTTCGCCGCGCCCTCGCCGTTCGTCTTCGCCCCCTCGACAACCTTCTCCTCCTCTTCCTCCGCAGCAGCAGGCGCCGCCTCGGCCTTCTTCTCCGGGAGGACCCACCCAGGCGCGGCAGTAAGCACCTCGACGCCCGTCTCGGTGATGAGAAGCGTCTCCTCGAACTGCGCCGAGGCCTTGCCGTCGATTGTCGCGGCGGTCCACTGCTCGCTCATACGGGGCGGAACGTCAGCGTTGCGCGGAGGAGGAAACGAGGTAGGGAAGGAGGACAGACGTTGTCCGGCCAATGCACCTCCTTTTGATTGCCGACGCAGATCATTGGCTCGATAGTAAAGGTCTGTAATCGCGTGAGAAGCGTAAGCGCGTGCTCAGGCAAACCGGGAGGGAAGAGCGGAGCCAATGCGAGGGGAAAGAGGGACTTGCCTGGCCCGGCTTCATGGTGCCTGTCGCGCGGTTGCCGGCGTAGTGCTGCGGTATACCGTGTTCGTCAATCACCAACGCACTGAGGGAGGAGATTAAGACGCACAGGGACGTTCGGCATGCAATGGAAGAGCCTGACAGGAGCAAAGGTCAGCCACGATAGCCCTTGGAAGGAGCTGACATCACCCCGTTGGCAAGCGAGGAACGCCAGCCCAACTTACTGGTTAATCCCATGCCCGCAGTACGTCTTGTTGCTCTGGAACCCGCGCTTCGCCGCAACGTCCTCGACGAGCCTCCCGACGTCCTGGTACCGCGTTCCGGGCTTGCACATCCGGATCGCCTCGTCAAGGCACTCGCGCGCGCAGGCAATCACATCGAGGTTGACTTGCGAGACGGACGAGCCAACGGGGTCTGAGCAAGAGTGGTCAGTGGTGAGAAACGAGCAAGCGGGGCGGGGAAGCGGGACAGACAGGTCCCGTTGATGTCGCCGTGGAGACCGCCGTGGAAGAGTGTCACGTCGAGGTTGATGATGTCGCCGTCCTCGAGCGGCCGTGCGTCGGGGATCCCTGCGGTAAGTCCTCTCAGTTCCGCCCGAGCAGAACCCGAACGAGCACAAAGCAGCGCACCGTGGCAAATGACTTCGTTGATGGACGTGCACACCGACCGCGGGAAGTGGTGGTACCCAAGCGGACTGGGGTAGGAGTCGCGCTTGACGCACTC
The DNA here is from genome assembly GCA_028828645.1 of Rhodotorula sp. PL61-2. Classification (NCBI taxonomy): domain Eukaryota; kingdom Fungi; phylum Basidiomycota; class Microbotryomycetes; order Sporidiobolales; family Sporidiobolaceae; genus Rhodotorula; species Rhodotorula sp. PL61-2. Next base: position 157,117 of record JAPZQE010000056.1, on the reverse strand, counting down.
GTCGTGCACAATCGCGTCGATCTCGAGCGTCGTAATGCCCGGGCGGATCGCCGCCGCGGCGATGTCGAGCACTTCCCGCGCGAGCTACAAGCATGCGCGCGTCAGTGTGGGCGGGGCGACAAGAGGCATAGCGAGAAGTCGCACCCGGCAGACCTTGCGCATCCCCTCGATCTCCTCCGCGTTGAGCACGCGTCCCTGCAGCTCGCTCCTTGCCGCCTTTTCCGCAGCAGACGCACCATCCTCTGTCACCACGCGCCGCGCAGCAGCGAGAGCAAGTGGAGAGTCAGCGCACGTCTCTCAGCCCGTACGCGATCGTCCGCGCGACCTGCTCCGCCTTGCCGAGGACGGACCCGCCCCATACGCCACTCCATCGCTGCTGGGCGGAAGCGACGAGCTCACTGTCGGAGACGTAGTCTGGCCGCGGGATGTGCGCCGGGACAGCGCGCCGCGGAACGCGCTCGTCGGGGTAGACGGCGCGCAGAGCGCCCGTGTACTTGTGGCCCTTGGCGCCCTTCCAGGGGTCGAAGGCTACGGGTTGCGTGATGAGGTGGCAGGGCGAGCAGAAAGAAGATCAGCTTCGGTGGCTCACGAGCTTCGAGGAAAGAGGGGAGGAGGGACGGACTGCCCGGCGGGAAGTCGTACGACGGAAGCGGCTTGGGCGCGTGCTTCTTCCGCACGTGTAGCGGGTCTGCGTTCGGACGCTCGAATCAGTATCAACTCACGCCCGGAAAGGAGTGGAGTGGAAGGAAGAGGACGCGGCCGCACACTTGCTCGCAAAGCACGTCTGCGAGCAGAAGAACTGGCCCGGGACGCCCAGTCTGCGCACGCCGTCGCACGATCAGTACACTCCAGCCTGTTGATCCCTCCCTTGCCGCCAGCAAGCCGTCGCCGTCTTCATCGCTCGACTTCTCGACCTCGTCCACACCGCCTCCGGGACGAGCGCAGATGGGCTAGCAAGGAAGCAGGAGACGTACTCGCGGCACTTGGGACACTCGAGCGTGCTCGCCTTCTTCCCGCACCCATTGGCGCACATCTTCGGCGCCGACTCCGAGGTGGCTACGGGCGGTACAGACGCGGGCGCGTCGGTGCCACCTTGCGAGGCGGGCGTAGCATCTGCCATAGTCGCTCAATCTGAAGAGGCGGGAGCGAGAAGCGCGGAAGTTAGAGGTGGGGTGGTCTCGGCGCGAGGTTCAGGAGGAGGGGGCGAGCGACGAGATCTCGCAGGAGGATTATCTGAATACGGAAAGGGAGGTCATAGAGACTCGATAACAGCCCGTGAGGGCGCGCGAACCCGTCGCACTGTAACAAGCCCACCCCCCTCACCGGTCCTTGTTCCCACGCCTATCCTTAAACCGCTCATCACAAGCTCCACCTCCCTCCCTCCCTTTCCTGCAGCCCACCGTCCCCGGCGCTCTCTCGCCCCTCGCGCTCGACGCCCTGCGCCTCAGCCAGCACCGCCGCCCACCTCCTCGCGCCCTCCTCGGCCTCTTCCTCCCCCGGCGTTGGCGGCGGCACGTCGCTCTCCTCTCCCTGTCCGGCGTTCTCCGCCTCCTCCGCACCGGATGAGGACACCGACGCCGAGCCCGACCCCGCGGCACCGTACCCGTAACCCACCCCGCTGAGGAGCGGTGACCGCGGCGGGCTCTCCTCCAACAGGAGCGACGCGCGCTTGCGGCCCGTCGAGCGCGCGCCCGCTCCTGCGCTCGCCGCTGTCCCGGAGGGCAGGAGCGGGTGCTCCGCCGCCGCAGGTACAGAGGAGCGGTACGCCCTCCCCGCGCCTGTGGGCGGGTCCTGCAGCACGAACGCCCCGCCCGCGGCAGGGGAGGCGGTCCTAGTCGACGCATGCGAGATCGACGGGGAACGCAGCGCCCTCGGTGTATCCGCGCGTCTCGAGGCGGCGGACGTCGCAGAGGAGGGAAAGACCGCTGGGCGCGGCGGCGTCCACGCGAGGGCGTACGTGTGGGCCGCGGGCGCGGGCGAGGGGCGTGCAGCACGCGGGCGCGGGCGCTGCGGGGTCGCGGAGGCGACTGACGAGGGCGAAGGTGAGGGAGGCGGGTGGTCGTCCGTCGAGGGGAGGGGGCGGTCGAGCGCGAGAGCGAGCGGAGGCGGTCGAGCAGGCCCGCGCACAACGCGCCACACCTGTCCGTCCTTGGCGCCGCCTGCTCGGGGCAACGCGCCAAGCACAGGTCCGATGACCCACTCCCAGAGGGCGCTGCGCGCGCCCCAGGCGTCACGGCGCAGCCCTGCCCAGAGGAGGAGGACCTTGAGCACCTCCCAGCGCGCCTCGGCGGCTGCGGCTGCACGCGCAGAGTACGCTGGGGAGGAGGGAGAGGGCGAGAAGGAGGAGGGGTAGGCGAGGTAGGACCAGGAGAGGGGGAGAGAGGTTGGGAGGGTATCCCAGGCGCGTGTGCGCGGCTGCGGGAACGCGTCCGCTCGTCTTGGGCGGGACGAAAGAGAGGGAAGGGAGAAGGGTAGGGAGGGGAACCGCGCGAAGTGAGGCGTGGGGTCGAGCAAGGGGTACCGCTCGACAAGGGCGCGGCCGGCCCAGCGTGTGCGGAGGAGGGTGGGGAGAACGTAGAGGCGGAAGAAGTGGAGGTAGGTGCCGCGGGCGGAACGCAACGTCGCGCGTAGTCGCTCGGGGAGGGCGAGGAAGGAGAGCGGCGAGGAAGTGGAAGGGAGAACGGCAGACGAAGGCGTCGAGCGGAGGGTTTCGAAGAGGGAGAGTGCAGCAACGAGCAGCCAGAACGAGAGGACGTGCTGCGTCTCCTCTGCCGGATCGAAATCGTTCTCGCCATCTCGTGCCCCGGCCTTTCCCTCGGCGTCCGCACCTGCCGCCCTGCCCGCGCCGACCCGTTGTAACAGCCTGACGGTCCGCCCGAGAGCCTCACCAACGCCCAGCGCCCATAAGATGGCTCGCCACTGCCCTCGCCACCTCGCCAGCGCTGTCACGACGGCAACGACCCCAACGGCGACGATGGAGCGTTCGTTCGCAAGTCCAAGGCGGAGAAGGAGGGTCGCCGGGCGCGAGGTGAGGAGCGCGGCCTCGACAGCTGCGATGCGGGGGACGACCGGTTCGACCACGAGTCGCGGCAGCGGGTGCGTCGGCGCGTGTTCTGCGACGAACGAGGCGAGCGGGAGCGCGGTCGAGGTGTCGGGCGATGAGGATGGCGGGGGGCGCATCCTCGCAGCGGGCATCTCGTCGCGGCGGGTTGAGCGCGCTAGGCGCGTTGCGTGGGGAGATCTGCGCGTCGACCTGGTGCTCGAAAGACTGCACGAGCGAGAGAGCGGGGGAGTTTCGGTGCACGCGACGCGCGACCAGGCTCCGCGACGAGGTTGCCGCCGACTCCGGTCTCTTCACGCGACGGCAGAGCGAGTCGAAGCATGGCAATATGACTGATTCGTACACGCTCGGATGGAACGCTGCCTGTCCGGAGCGAGTCGGGGCGAGCTGTGTCTGGTGTGCGCCGGTTCCCTCATCGCCTCCGTCCGCTCGCTCTTCTCCTACACCGAGTGAGTGTGAGGAGGAACTCTGCCGGGATGGCAGCCGTGTCCCCCTACGACGCCTTCCACACCCTCCATGCCCGCCCCATCGCCTCGCCCGCGTCGTGCCGCGCCAACTTCACCCACGACCCCACCACCCTCGCCCTCTCGCTCTGCATCTGCATCGGGCTCCTCCTGAGCTACGTCCCCGCCTTCGTACGCATCGTACGCCACAAGAGCTCGGACGGCTACTCGCCCCTCTTCCTCCTCCTCGGCGCAACCTCGTCCGCTTCGTCCCTCGGCAACATCGTCACCCTCCAGTGGGGCCAGGTCGCCTGCTGTCAGTACCTTGTGCGTACACCCTCGCCGGTGCCAATTCACGACCGCCGCAACGCCCCGGGCCACACGCTGACCCCGTCGCACTCCCTCGTCTCGCCTTCGACTCGGCGCGTCCATCCATGCGCACAGTCGGCAGGGCAGTGCTTCGAGTCGGTCCTCGGCATCGGCCAAGTCTTCATCCAATGGTCCTGCTTCCTCACCATGTGCGCCGCGCCCGCTCTCCTTCCCCTCGCCCGCATTCGACCCGGCTGACCCGCCCACCGCCCCACATCGAAATATTGCGCAGCTTCGTCCTGTACCTCGTCTACTACCCTCTCTCGCACAAGTATGTGCGCTCGGTTCCGATCCACAGTGCGGCGCTCCCGTCATCACACCGTCGTCCCAAGCCGTTCCTCTCCTCCCTCGTCCCCGCCTTCATGCGCACAACCACGCCGTCAGGCTTTGTGCGGGATGCGCTCGACTCCGACTCGGACGACGGCGACGGCGCCTCAGACGACGGGAGCGCGACGTCTGACGAGCGCGGGTTCGACCCGCGCAGCTTCCTCCTCCCGGGGCAGCTCCGGCGCGGCGAGATCATCCTCTCGAGCGAGTACCGGCACGCCGTGTCGCTCTTTGCGCTTACGGTCCTGCACCTCTCTCTGACGTTCCTCACGACGTTCATCCTCCTCCTCACGCTCCCGAAAGCCGAGGTCCCGCACCCGGGCCCGCCCGGCGCGCCGTGGGACCCTCTGCCTGGCGCGCCACCGGGAGGTGGAGGCGGCGGCCGCGAGCACCCGAGCGAGCGCGCCGTCCGCGTGTGGGCGACGACGCTCGGCCTGCTGAGTGTCGCGCTCGGGTGCGCGCAGTACGCACCGCAGCTAGTGCTCACTGCGCGGAGGAAGCTCGTCGGGAGCCTGAGCATTCCGATGATGGCGCTGCAGGTGTGTCCTCTCTCCCTCAGTGCTGCAGCATGCACACTGACGCAAGCAACGCCCGCAAAAGACGCCTGGCTCGTTCGTCTTTGTCTACACGCTCGCGATCCGCCCGGGCGTAAACTTCTCCGGCTGGGCGACCTACTTTGTCACGGGCGTCCTGCAGGGGTCGCTCCTCGTCCTGTGCCTTCTCTTCAAGCGGCGGCAGGCGCGGCTCGGAGTGGACGACTGGGGGCAGCCGCTCGAAGCGGAAAGAGCGCGGGCGGAGGGTGAACGGGATGCGTTGATGAGGCGGTAATAAAAGGGGAGGGGGAGGCGCCATTGTATAGTTTCGTCATCGCAACTCTGTCGTTCTCTTGTGTCAGGCCTCGCTGCGCATCGCGGAAAGAGTGCGACACTTCGCCGCCCGGACTCGACGCGGGCGGCCGGGAGGAGGAGCTTGGCGAGTGTCGTCCCTCGTCCCTTGCTTCCACCCCGCTTCTCGGCCGCCGAGCTATATAGACGGCACCGGCAGCATGCTCGACGACTCCACGACAGCGGGCAGTACTGCGAACGGCACGTCGCCCGGGACGGACGGCACGAGCGCGAGCGCGATCCCGGACAAGTGCGCCAACGGGTGCGGGAGGAAGGCGAGCACGTTGGAGTGCCCCAAGTGCCGCGAGTGCGTCTTGCCCTGCGACCTTCCTTCCTGTCCGTCCTGGCTCGGCGGAACGTCTGCGGGAGGCGGTGCAGGGGGGAACGAGAAGAAGAGCGATGAAGTCGCGGGGAGCGCTCCAGCGGGAGGAACGGGCTCAGTGGAGCGGGGCATACTGACAGTGCGACGACGTGCGCAGATTGGGCGTCCCGGGCCAGTTCTTCTGCTCCCAGACGTGCTTTGCGAGCAAGTGTGCGTCCGCGTCCTCGCCTGTGTCGGCTCTCTCCTTGCGTAGCTGAGCTGGGACTGATCTGAGCGCCCGAACACAGACCCGCTACACGTGCGGAAGAAGCACGCGCCGAAGCCGCTCCCGTCGTACATTTTCCCGCCAGGCAGTACGTCGCCCCCCTCTCCCCGCCACCCTCTTTCTCCTCGCTGACCGCGCTCGTTCCCGCACGCGCAGCACACGATCCGTTCAAGGGCGTCAAGAACCACAAATACACGGGCGCACTCCGCGCCGTTTACCCCGATGTGCCCGTCCCCAAGAGGGAGGTGCCGCCGCATATCCGCCGGCCGGACCATGCCGATGAGGGTGCGTCGTTTCTCCCCTCCACCTTACCACGTGCGCGGAAGCAACCTAACGCCATTCATGTGCTGCAGCGAATGGCGTGAGCTTCTCAGAGAGGACGGCGCTGATCAATGAGCGGCAGGGGCGTGTGCTTGGCCCAGAGGGGATCGAGGCGATGCGGAAAGTCTGCCGTGTGCGTCTTTTCCCTTCCCCTTCAAATGTCCTTCCGTTCCCCTACCTTTCCGTCCAGTGCGCTGACAACGATCCCGCGCGCAGCTCTCGCGCGAAGTGCTCGACATCGCTGCCGCAGCGGTCCGTCCTGGCATCACGACGCTCGAGATTGATGCTATCGTCCACGAGGAGTGCCTGAAGCGGGATGCGTACCCCTCGCCGCTCAACTATGGCTTGTTCCCCCGGTCGGTTTGCACGAGCATCAACGAGGTCATCTGCCATGGTGTGCCCGCGCTTCCTCCTCCCCTCGCTCTCTTTGGTGTCTGCGATCAAAGAAGGGACAGTGCTCACCTACTGCTTCGGGGGCAGGCATTCCTGACGCGCGGCCGCTCGAGGACGGCGACATCATCAACCTCGACGTGTCGCTGTACCATGGCGGCTACCACGGCGACATCAACGGGACCTGTCTGTTTCGCTTCCCCCGCTTGCTTGCTTCTCGCCACTGACCACTCTTGCTCAGACCCCGTCGGCCCCTCCGTCCCGCAGCAGTCCCTCGACCTGATCGCCTGCTCGCGCGAGTGCCTCGACGAGGCGATCCGGATGTGCAAGCCGGGCGTCGCGTACCAGGACCTCGGGCGCAAGATTGAGGAGGTCGCGACGAGGTATGGGTTCCAGAGCAACAAGACGTACAGCGGGCATGGGATCAACGAGTGAGTCGCCCTCGCTCGGTTCTGACTTCTGTGGTTGCGTGCTGCGCGCCCTCGGCTGAAGGAATGCGACCATCAAAACGGTGCTGACCGCACCCTGCGCGCAGGCTCTTCCACGCGCCGGCACCGAACGTCTTCGTGCGCTTCCCTCCCTCGACCTCGTTTTTTTTCTGCCGCACTGCGACTGATCCTGCCTTCCTCTCTCTCTCTTCTCCACAGCATTACGGCGGGAACCGCGCTAGCGGCTTGATGAAGCCGGGCCAGGTACTTCGCGTCCCTCCGCATCTCGCTCCTCCTCGCAAGGGAACAGCCTCCTGACGCGCTTCTCCCGCGTCCCGCATCACAGACCTTCACCATCGAGCCGATGATTTGCGTCGGCTCGGCGAAGGACATCCACTGGGCGGACAACGTGCGTCGCCCCCTTCCCTCCCCCCTCTCTCCCTCTCCTGCCCCCGCCCTGCCGCGGCCCGCTGACAACGCCGCTCGGGCAGTGGACCGCCGTCACCGTCGACGGCAAGCCCTCGGCCCAGTTCGAGGAGACGCTCCTCATCACCGAGACGGGCGTCGAGGTGCTCACTGCCGCGCCTGGGTGGGTCCTCCCGGAGAAGAAGGCCGAGGCGGCGCCTGCTGCTGCGGAGGGAGGGGAGGGAAAGGCTATTGAGGGGGCGAAGACGAATGGCGAGGGCGCGGCGAAGAAGAAGAAAAAGAAGAAGGCGAAGAAGGAGGCAGTGTAGAGCAGCGGCCGCGTGGGCGGAAGGACTTGGGAGTCTCTCGGACAGTGCGCCTCCTTGGCTCATTTCGGATTGCAGGCAAAGAGGATACAGAAAAGTGCACCGCTGGATAGGGCGCTAGGAAGGAGGCCCGGCAACGAAGAAGTTGTATGCCTTGCCGAGCGCCGTCAGCGCCGCCCAGTCCTCTTCCCTCCAGCGCGGCGTGTCCCTCGTTCCGCGCAGCTGGAAGCGGCGGAAGTCCGTCTATCGCGGAAGAGTTCTTCTCGAGGAAGGGGAGGGCATCGACAACGAGACGATCGAGGGCGGGGTGACCCACTCGAGGCGTTTGTGCAGGTCAGGGAGGGACAGGCGCGAGTCGATCGCCTTGACGGCGACCCTGGCATTATGAGGTGGCGGGGGCGAGGACGGGTGCCAGCCGTATCCGTTGTACAGCCCAGTTTCGAGATCCGTCAGGCGCGGCGCGGCGGCAACTATATCCGGCTGCCATCGCGAGAGGGACAGGTCCCGGACCTGCTCAAGATCCCCAACGTTGATATCTTCGCCGTCGATGAAAGCAGCTATTCGTCATCCAATGCTGAGCTTGTTGAGGTTCTTGAGGCCCCCGACGAGCGAATCGGTCTCGAACCCGTCGATCCACATTCCGTCCGACTGGTGCTCCGGCGCGTCAAACGGGATGTCCTTGTAGATTGCAGGCTGCTCGCGTGACTGGCCACCGCGGTACAGCCGGATGTGGAGGCTGCGCGTCGCGGCAGCGATCGCTGGGGTTTGCAGGCGATGCCAGGCGGCGCGCGAGTTGGCCCGACGTAGCCCCAGGAGTACTCGCCCTCGCCCCAGGCCTCCTCTATCGCGAGCTCGGCGTGGTGGTAGAGCCTCTGGTGGGCGAGCTGGCCGAACGCGCGAGAGACGCGGGTGAAGCGCGCATGGTCGGCGAGGCTTAGGCAGGTGTCGCTTAGAGTGGCGGCGAGCACTTCGTTCGAAAGGCCGCGTCAGGCTGGCGAGGAGCACGAACATCAGCGCCGCTGCGAGTCTGGGGCGGCACGGAGAGAGTAACGCAGAGCGAGTTCGACGACGACGACGCCGTCTTTTGCGGCTCATCTGCCGGCGGAGCACCTGCGGAGGTAGATACCGGTGTCTGATTTGGGCTGGACGTAGCCAAAGTCGCACAGAGAGCGTTGCGCACCTGAGAGTCCCTCATCAGCTCGCGCATCCTCCACCTTGCCGACGGACGGGTGCTCCCTTGTCGAGACAGCTGTGGTCAGGTCGCACGCCACCGCAGAGACCCCTTCAAAGAGCTGCACCTGCGCCTGAGCCGGCATTGGGCGTGCGAGAAGAGCGAGACAGGTCGAAGAGGGAGAGGGTCGAGGTGGGGGTCCTCGTTCTCCTCCTCCAGACCCGCCGCACTCCTGGTCCTAAGTTGCTGCACGGGCAATACTTCCAGAGTGACTTTCTCGCTCACCTACACCTGTGTGCGCCCTACCCGCCGCCGCCATGTCGCTCCTGCGCCCCTTCTCGGCCCTCGACCTGTTCGAGTTCAACGCCATCAACCTCGACGTATGGACGGAGACGTACGGCGTAAACTACTACCTCAGCTACCTCATGCACTGGGGCGACCTCTTCTCGTGCGCCCTCTCCTCCCCCCCTCAAGCTCCTGCCCCTGCTGCTTACCCTCCCCAATCCGTGCACACAGGGTCGTCGAATCTGCTGGCGGCGACAGCAAGGTCAACATGACCGGCGCAGGGCCGTGCAGCGGCGCGAGGAGCGCAGGCGGGTTCGGCGGCGGCGAGGGCGGCGGGTTGATGGGCTACGGTGCGTTCCGCTCTCCATCCGCGTACTGGGCCGACTGCTCGCCGTCCCATGCTGACTTGCGGCACATGAATTTCCAGTCATGGGTAAGACGGAAGGGCGCGGGCGGGACTGGCAGTGCGTCATCTCCCTCTCTTTCCTCCCTCCCTGTTCCTCCTCACCATCTCACCCTTCTGCCTTCCACCTGATCGGCTCGCTTCGCTAAGCTCTGACTGACCAACTCCATCTGCAGTGGCCACGTCTCTGCGATCACCGTATCACCGCAACACCGCCGGCTGGGGCTTGCGAGCATGATGATGGACCTGCTCGAAAAGGTCAGCGAGCAGGAGGAGGGATGGTTGTGAGTCCAGACCCTCACTCAACTTTGTCGCGCGTGCCGTTTGTGGGCGCGCATTCTCTGCTTGCTGCGCTCAACGCTCTGAACTGACTCCTCACCCCGCTCGGCAGCGTCGACCTTTTCGTCCGGCAGTCGAACGACCTCGCAATAGGTCTGTACAAGTCACTCGGGTACATGATTTATCGGCGGGTACGAGCGTACTACGGCGGCGGGCCGGGGCAGAAGGATGAGGATGCGTATGGTGCGTCCCGCTCGTTCGGCGTGTCCCTCATTCCTGCGGAACGCGCCTACTCACGCTAAGCCACCTCTCGTGATACGCACAGACATGCGCAAATCTCTCCCTCGGGATACGGAGCAGCTTTCGATCCAGCTGCCAGGAGGAGCGAAGGATGGGCGGGATGTCGTCGTTGAGCCGGAAGACATCGTCTTCTGAGCTTGTGCAACTCGACCCTTCCGACTGCGACTTCGCATGCCATCCGAGATCGCTAGTTGCGCAAGTCCGCGCACTCGTGAACGCCTCGCTCAACTGTCTAAAGGGCAAGCGACGACAGAACCGCGTTGCAGCTAAAGCTATTCAAGCGCTGCCCTCGGCTTCTCCCTGCCTTCTCCCTCCTATCCCGCCGCCTCGCCCCCCTCGTTCTTCACACTGACCCTCCTCCCCAAATCCCCCTTGAACATCTCCACCTCCAAGACCTTCGCCCCGTCCCTGCCCAGCCAAGCCCACATCTCCTCCGCAACCTGCGTCGTCCCCGCCGCGCGTTCCAGCTGCGCCGGTGTCTCGATCCCGTACGAGCGCAGGAGGGGCGCGAGCGCGGCGTACGAGTATGCGCGCGTGGGGTCGAGCGTCGAGAGGTACGTCTCGAGGGAGCCCACGGCCGCTGCCGCGTGAGCGGCGGAAGTGCTCGCGTTCGCCCCGCCGGTATGCGGGAAGTTGTTCGCGCGCGGGGTCGGCTGAGTGAGCGCGCCCGACGTCGCCCCGACGCCATTCACGCCCGCACCGCCTGCCCTCGCGTCTCGCGCGAATGCCGCGCCGCGCTGCATCGCTGCGGCGTACGCCGCGGTTGCAGCCTTCCTACCGTACGCTGGTACGGACTTCGCCTCCGTCTCCACGGTGAGCGAACGGTCCGAGTCTGAGTCCGTCGGCGAGGCGGGGCGGTCGACGCTGCGCGCGGCGACGAGGGCGGAGTGGAGCGGTGCGGCCTTGGGGGTGGCGGAGGTTGACGCCTTGATTATACGCGGCGTGGCGAGCGCGGGCGAGGCAGAGCGGACGAAGGCGGCAGAGCGGCGCGGCTGCCGGTTAGGAAGGTCAACGCGCGGTCATGGAGGGACGGCGGCAAGCGCACCTTCTTCGGCGAGGCGATGATCTCCTCGCTCGAGGACGGATCGCTGTACAGGACCGGCGGCGGGCGCTTGCAGGCACGCCCGAGCTGTGCGCGCCTGGCCGGCGGCGGAGACGGTGACTTGAGGACCTTCTTCTGCTTCTTCATTGGCTGACGCTGCGGTCGCGCCGGTCCGTCAGCGCGAGACGAAATAGAGGCGAGAGCGAGAGCACCTTCTCCGCGTACGCCGGGTCCTTCCCCTTCTTTCTCGGCGAGCGCTTCTTCGCCCCGCCCACGCCCTTCCCGCCATGCGTGTGCACGAGCACCGAGTCCTCCAGACTGATCGCGCGCTCCGCCCCACCCGTCGAGAGCACGGCGACGCGCCACCCACACCCGTTCTCCGTGCACCCGAGCGCGATGAAAGCGTCCTCGACGCCCGCCTCGCACATCGTGACCTGGAACCCTTGCGCGGCGGCATATGCTGAAGCCGCGTTCTCTAGTGCGGGCCAGTCGTCGAAGGTGGCGTCGCCACGCAGGAAGGAGGGGAGGGACGGGCCGGCGACGGGGCTGGGGGAGGGGGACGGCGAGCGCGCGGAGGAGACGAGCGGGAGGTCGTCGATCGTGCTGAGCGAGGGGCCGACGACGATGTCGCCCGTCATCGAGAAGGGCGAGGACGAAGGCGTCGGCGGCACTGTGGCCTTGGCGGCCAGGAGGCGGTACTCGAGTGGGGCTTCCAGCGGGTGCCGGAGGTCGAGTGTACTTTGCTCCTGCTCACGCGTGGCGGGTCAGCTTCGGTGGGAATTGACGGAGGGAGAGCGCGCACCGGATAGTCGTCCGCCAACCTCTCCTCCTTCCTCATGCGCTTCTCGAACGCCCTCGCCGCCGCCTCCCCGAGCGCGACCTTCAGATCCCAGACGACAACCTCCTGCCTCGCCGCGGGCGTCAAATCACGACAGTCCTGCTCGTCCCGGTAGCCCACACGATATCCCGCCATCGCGCGCCAGCGCTCCACCTGCGCCTGCGCAAGGTCCTGCAGTTCGCGCGCCGCATCCGCCGCGACCTCCTCGTTCTCGGCGACGATCTTGCGCGCGGCCTGCGAGCCCTCGGGCGGGAGTGCATGCATGTGCCCCATCTCGACGGCGGTGGTGCGCGTCTCGCCCGAGCGGGCGTCAGTGCAGATCGTCCATGCGCACGGGCAGTACTCGCTCCCGTCGTCGGGGTCCTCGTCGCACTCGAAGCGATAGACGCCCTTCTTGCGCACCGTGTCGTCAGTGACGATCGAGAAACGCTGCTCGGCTGCAGTACCGAGGCGCAAGGGGGTCAGTGCGGCGAGAGGAGGCATGGGGCGGTGAGGAGAGGAGGACGTACACGCAATCCGGAGGTACTGCAGCTCGAGGAAGGTCCTGGGCGCCCAGTCAGGCCACAGCGAGCCTACGATGGCAGCCTGCTCGGGTACGGGCACGTCCATGCGCGAGCGAGCGAAAGCGGGTGTTCGGGAGGAGAGAGCGAGGCTCGGGTGGCAGAGCGGCGAGTGGGTCAATGGGTGCGCACAGCTGGCGCCAGTGGGAGGATCTGAACACATCACAGAGGAAGAGGAGCACGGTTCGAGGGCAATCCGAGCTGTAGGACAGAACGAAGCGGGAGAAGCGAGTCGACCTTCTCAAGGGAAGACGAAGCAGAGGCTGGAGCTGCATAGCAACGGAATCTAGCGCCCTTGATCTAGGGGAGTTGCTCTAGGGGAACGCAAACCCAAACTCGCTCCGCAAGTACTCCTTCATCGGCCCCGTTTCCATGTCGACCCACTCGACGTCCCGCCCCTCCAGGCTGCCTCTGCCCTCGGTCCCGCCTGTGGTGTAAACCTTCGCCCTGCGCGGCAATCCCTCCTTCTCGGCATACATCATCGATCGGCGGGCGCCACCCGTCCCGGGGAGGAGACGCGTAACGAGCCAAAACGCCGTAAAGGACGCGAGCTCGTGCGACGCCGAGAAGTGGTGGTACAAACGGAAGTCGGCGAGCGGGACAGACTGAAGGAGGAAATGGAACTGCGGGGACCAAAAGCCCGTCGAGGGGGAGGCCGAGAGGGGGAGGGAGAGGGGCGTGTCGGGTGGAGGGATGAAGCGGTACAGCGTCCAGCCTGGGGTGCTGTCGATGGGCGGGGTCTGCGACGTGCCGAGCGGCAGGTGTTCGTGTCGCAGCTGGAAGGCCTCGTACGGGTTGAGGCCAAGGGTCTGCGCGCCGTCCTCGAGCTTGATTCTGCGGGTGCGATCGTTAGCAGCGGCTTCTCTAGCGAGGCGAGGCGACTCACGGCACAGAGCAACTCCACGGGCCCCAAGCACCGTCGACCTACGAGCGGAATGGGTTAGGGGATGCTGGCACGCAAGGAGGAAAGCGAGACGCACCAGCCACCGCCCTTCACTCCCTTGCCAGTCGGCAACTAGTAGCTCGTGCGTCAACGTGCCCCACTTCCACCCGTCGGCGTGCGTCGTCGGGTCATTGCCCAGGTTCTTGAACGAGCGTCCGATGAGCTCGCTCACGCGAAAGTCGAAGGAGCGGAGGAAGGATGCGAAGGTTGCGTTGATACTGCGCAACGAGCAGTAGTTGAGCAGGAGGACGGAGAGAAACCGCGATCGCTCGAATAGGACGCACGCGAAACAGAAGGCACCCTTCTTCTGTAGAACGACGCGGTCGAACGCGCCGGTTGACTCGGGCATGTTGGTGAACGCAGTTCCGAGCCTGATGGGCGTGCTGGGCTCAGCCCACTGCTCCTCTGAAACATGCAGCGGGGTCGTGTCCTTTGCAACATGCTCGAGATGGGCGACCATGATGGTGGTGAGGAGGTCGAGCGAAGGCGGCGAGTCGGCGAGGGTGCGCGGGAGCTGGATCCGCTCGAGATACTGCTCCGTTTGCTCGCGAGTGAGGGTTTGCTGGACCCAGGGGTCGGTGGGCCAGCCGTCAGACATGGCGGGCGGCGTGGATGCGGCGATGGGAGGAACGGGCGAGGGAGTGAGTGAAGGAGGGAGCGCAAGGCGAGCAGGCGCGAGCAGGAAGTCCTGGCCAGCAGGAGCGTACAGCAGCGAGTCAAGCGGTGGATACAGAGTCAAGCCAGCAGGAGTCGAGCGAGGCGGCGGAGAATCCAGAGCGATCGCCCCGGGACGATGGCGGAGCCGCCGGGATGCGCGTTGCCGCTTCACCCGCTGCACAATGCTGGCTCGCGCGCGTGAGTACGCGCAACATGCTAAGTTCCGCTGCGAGAGTCTTCGGCTCGAAGCGCTTGCACCCCGCCTCCCGCTCGAGCCTCTCCCGCGCTGAGTCTCCGAGTCCTGGACGCTTCATCTGCCTCGACCGCTCGCTCTTCTCACACGCTAGTGCTGCCTGCGAGATTCGCAAGATGCAGCTGAGTGATACCAGCTACATGTCTACCCTCAGGCAGGCCCTCTACGTGCTCATCGCCGTATCCTCTGTCATCCTCGCCATCCTCTCCATGACCCTCCTCGCTTACCAGCTCAGATGGACTATCGGCTATAACAAACCTGTTGTGAGTACACTGTTGTTCTCGTCATGCGTGAGCTGACTCGTTGCCCGCAGCCCGCCCTCCTCGTCGCCTCCATCCTCACCGCCGCACACTGCACCTTCTTCCTGTCGCCCGTGCGCGCCACATCCCCGCATAAGCGCCGCCTCCTCGCCTCTCTGCAGGTTGAGCTCCTCTCACTCGCCGTCTTCGACCTCTTCACGCTCGCATGCGTCTTGCGACTGGGCAACTCCACGCCCGGTCTCCTCACCTCTTGCGGCGGGTACTTCATCTGCTCGGCGCTGCAAGGGTGCTACTCGCTCGCGTGGATGTCGGCTCTTCTCTCCTCTCCTCCAATCACCTGTCCGGGCATGCTCTGACGAGGACCTTCGCCGCAGCTCCTGGTTCTTCCTCACCCTCCTGTTCGCCGCCCTCCTCCTCGCAACGCTCTACCACCGCCGCCGCACCCCGCACGCATCCGTCCTCCACCAACCGTTTGCCCTTATGGACTGGGCGATGTATGCGCCGCATGCGGTGCGCTTGCCAGGGCCGGGCGGGCTTGCGGTGGACGGGGCAGGTGGGGTGGGGAGGGGGAGTTTCCAGAGCGAGCGAGCAGAGGAGGACAAGCGCTAGGGTACTCTCACAATTGTCATGCTTGCATCACCATTTGCCTTGACGCAGGATGGCAGGCTCGCTGCCCCGCTCAAGCAAAAGTTGCGAAGGTCGAGCGCTTCTTCCTGCCTCCTCGCTACGGCATCACCCGCGGCGTGCGCATCCTCTTACCACGTACACAGCCGTCCTGATGTGTGCTGCGTGCGGTTCCGAGGCAAGCGTTCCAAGCGCGTTCCAAACCTCGCCGACTACGACGGCCCCCTCATCCCCCTTGTCGAACCCAAGGCCCGTGTGAGCGCCACCACACTGAGCGCGTCCACTACTTGCCCCTTGACGCATTCGTGGAAGAAGGCCCTCAGCGTTTAGGCGTGGAATGCGGCGATCGCGGTGAGCGCTGCGAGCGAGTCGATCCCGCCAGCGTGCAGCGCGCTTGCGAGGTCCGGCGCAATGCTAATGGAGGGCGAGGGAAGGACAGAGGAGAGGAAGGCGGTGAGGTCGGGAAGGAATGACGGCGCGCGAGGAAGCGGCGTCGGCTGGATGGGCGGGAAGCTAAAGGGGACGGCACACGGCGTCGAGCACGACGGAAGAGGGGCGCGCGACGAGGTCGAATTCGACGCGACAGGCGTGTCGTCCACGGGCCGAAGGCGAGGAGCTGGAGACGTTGCAGGTGCAATGCGGCGCGCCTTCTTGCTTTGGTGCCCGACGCTGGATCCGATTATTGTACCGCTTGCGAGCGCGTGGTTGTGCACCACCTCGGCCTCTGTTATCCCCCAGCGACCATGGTCTCCCCTCTCCGCGTCAATCCGGTACCCGCACCTCCCGCCGGGCGCGTGCGCGTGCCGCTGATGTCCAAGCGAGCAGGGGATGCGGAACTTGCGCGGGTTGTCGGTCTTCCCCGAGCGCTGGACGGTGAAGCCATGCTAGCGAGCGTAGGCGTGTAGGCGGATGAGGAGAGCGCGGGGCGTGGGGAAGGTGTCGCTGGAGGAGGGGAAGGAGACGGGGCCGTTCTGCGAGTGCGGAAGGGTGAGTCAGCACAGCTTGGTCAGAAACGAAGCACCGCGCACTTCGGCGAGCTCGTCAACCTCGTCAACAAAGTCGATGAGATGCGGGTGCAGCCCTCCCGCCCTATCATGCGGCGTTGGCTCCTCCACCTCGTCCTCGTCGTCCTCGTCCTCGTCCGGCTCAAAATCCTCCGCGTCGCGCTCTTCGCCTTTATCGCTCCCGCGAGGCCTTTTGGTCCGTCGGCTGGCCTGTCCGTAGAACGCCGTCTGCCTCTTCGGGCGGGTCGACACACGTCGGCCCGCGACGTGTGTCNCCCCCCCGCGACGGTCTTCTCCTCTCCTTCGTCGTCATCCTCCTCTCCCTCCTCCTCCTCATCCTCATCGATACCAACCTCAGACGCCCCGCCATCGCCGTCCTGAGCTCAGCCTCGTACTCCTTAAACTTCCGGAGTGCCCACCTCCTTGCTTTGTCCCGCCGTGCCGCCCTCGCCTCCGCGCTGCAGGTGTGCAAGTGCGCGACTCTGCGCACTTCCATGCTGCCGTTTGCCCCCCTTCGCGCGACCAGTCCGAAGGTGCAGGGAGTGCCCCTGGCCCGGTCGAGACGGCAGCGAAGCTGGACAGGCGGCGTTGCTTTTGTCGACCTTGATCTCGTAGTTGTTGTCGACTGTAGGGATAAAAGAAGAGCGTAAGGCCCGCAGGGAGGACATGAGAGGGAGTCCGCACGGGCCGTGCGCTGCACTGCGAGCTTGAGGTGCGCTGATGAGGGGAAGACGGTGCCCGCGACTGGCAGGGGAGGCGCCGCCAAAGGATAAGCGCTCGTAGCCATCGTCTCAAGCAGCACCAACCCCGCATTGGGCCGTCTTCAAGCGAGGAACCTGGAGGCAAGTGAGCGGGAGGAAGGAGAGGAGCGCTGAGCGGAACGTCCGCGGAGGGTGTCGAGCGACGCCAAGCGGAAGTGCAGGGGACTGCGCGGGAACATGCGCGAAGAAAACGGCGATAGCACATTGCTTCCGCCTGATCGACGGAAGAAAAGCCAGACCACTAGAGAAAGATCCTGCGTCTCACGGCCGACGAGAAGTTGTAAGGAGAGCGCAGAACCGCATACCGCTGCGTCCGCGCTTTTACCTCGCTCGCGGACCTCATCTTGCGGTTTAGTGACGCCCCTGCAATTGCTGACGGGACCCGGCCCCGCCTCGCTATTCGTTTTCCCAGGCTGGATCACCTCGTTAAGAAGGCCTCACGCGTCTCCTCCAGCTCGGGCAGCAGCGTCCGCGCTTCATGGGTCACATATCCGTCCCAGCCGAGAAACCGCAGGCGAGGCGTATGATACGATCGATTAAAGGCTCGCAAGCGGCGAGGAAGGCGAGTTCTGGCGGGAAGTGCGGAAGTGCGAGTGGGAAGACTGTTTCTGCAGGAGGTAACGAGGAGGTGGATGTTTCTCTGGAGATGACGGGGAGGACGGGGTATGCGTCGGCGCTGCGCTCGTCAGTGCTGCTGCAGCCGGTCTTGCAGACACGTGGGAGGAGGGGACGGGGCGAGGTGCGACGGTGGACACCTGGAGGCAGGGACACAAGCGCTGCACCGGTCTGACAGTAGACACAAACAAGGCCTACAATGCGTCGCAAGTCCCCATTTTCGCGAGAAAGGGAAGCGCCGGAGCGTCCTTTGCCCGAAGCGATGAAGCCGAGTCGAGGCGACGATGCCTGTCGAGAGTCCGCAAAGCGCGCAGGATGCGAGGCAGTGGTAGTGCAAGCGAGAACAGGCAAGCGCAGGTCAAATATGGCTTAAGCGGGACGACGCAGTGAAGCGCGAGAGGAAGAGAAGCGGATTTCGCTCCTCCGCCTTGCCCGAACTCGGGATTCAGCTCCTGCTGAGCCCCACAAGCGCCAGATGGATCGCCATCTCCCGCTCTTGCTGCGGCACTACGCCGCCCTTTCGCCCTCGTCGCCCGCACTCCTCCCTGCACCGCCTTTCCCCCCCGCGCGGGACCTCTCCCTCCCGCACACGCAGCAGTGGCTCGTCGACCATCTCCTCGCGCATGATGCGCACGAGCCCGAGGCGGGCGGCCAGGCATGGAAGAAGGGCTTCTGGAGGAGGGTCGTCAAGGGTGTCGAGGAAGGGTTCGGCGAGCGAAGGGCAAAGGGGGATGCGCAGGTTGAAGACGAGGCGCGCTTTCAAGCCTTCACTGGCTCGTGACGCAGGCGATACTAATCTGGCTGTGCTCGCTTTCGCAGGAAGTCCACCCCGACATCCTCGAAGCGATGGTCGACTTCCTCTCCTCCGGCGCATCTGCTGGTGCACCGGGCGTTTCGACACGTACATACTACTGGGGCGATCTGCGGAACGAGCCAGGCGAGTGGGAGAGCCTGAAGACGCGGGAAGAGGGGAGGATGATAAGCGGAGGTTCGTTCCTGTCGTGTTCTTCACTCTCGCGCAGAGAAGTGGTGCTCACGCCTTTCCTGTTTCGCACAGGCACGACCGGTCTCCGAACATGGTGCGCCCTTGGCCCTGCGGTTCTCATTCCGCCAGATGGCGCTGACGTCGCCTCTCACCCGCAGGCAAGCCTGCATCGCCCTCTCGAACCACCTGATCGCCTGTCCCTCTCCGCTCCGCCGCGCCCGCCGCGTCCTTGAACTGGGCGCTGGTGTCGGGCTGCTTTCGCTCGTGGCGGCGCGGTTGATACGCGCGAACGGTGGAGAGGGAAGGGTGGTTGCAACGGACGTGGATGAGAAGGTGCTCGAAATGCTGGAGGGTAACATTCAGCTGAGTACGCTCTCGACTGTCTTCCTCGACGAAGCCGTAATGCTAGTTCAGAAGGAACGGACGGAATTGACCCCCGGACACGCAGATGGCCTCGTCGACCTCGCGCGTTGCACCAAGCTCGACTGGGAGCTCGCCTCGATCCTTGCAGCAAACGCAGACGAGCTTACACGTTGGGAGGGTGTCGCCTTTGACGGAGGCGGCCGGCCAGACTTGGTCCTCGGCGCCGACATTGTGCGTCGCTCCTGCTTACTACCTGTCCCCGGCCTGACCACGCCTTCACACGCAGGTGTACGATCCTTGCCTCGCCACGTACCTTGCTGCGACGCTGGCCTGGCTGTTGCGACCTGCGGACGGCGACGGTGCGAAACCCGAAGCCCTCATCGCGGGGACGGTGCGGAACGAGTCGACGTGGGCGCTGTTCCTTCAAGAGTGCGGTACGTTGTCTCGTCTATCCGCTACCGAGAATGGAGCTGACGCTGACGCTGTGCGGACAGAGAAGCGACAGCTGCGGGTTGACGCGGTCGCGCTGGAGGTTCCGCCGGGGCAGAGCGGGCTGGTCGGTGCGGAGGGATGGGAGGGCGAGGGTGAGGTGCGACTCGTGAGGCTGACGGCGGCATCGTAGCAGCCCTTGCATAGACTCTTGCGCATGTCCGGTTGGCTCGCAACTCCGGCGAAAATCGACGCGTCTGATGCGCGTGCCGACGCGTTGGGCG
Organism: Rhodotorula sp. PL61-2; assembly: GCA_028828645.1. Lineage (NCBI taxonomy): Eukaryota > Fungi > Basidiomycota > Microbotryomycetes > Sporidiobolales > Sporidiobolaceae > Rhodotorula > Rhodotorula sp. PL61-2. The sequence goes on along the minus strand of JAPZQE010000056.1, from coordinate 137,520 downwards.
ATGAGGTTGGAGGAAAACACCGCCGCGCTCTCCCTCCACCGCTCCCGCCTGCCCATCCGAAGAGGCGCCACTCGCTCGACTGACCCCTATACGCCCACACGGCACCCAACTCGCGCAGCCCGCTTCGCCCTCGCCACTCGCCTCCTCTGCTCTCCTCTTCTCCCAACACCGAACCCGCACCTTCGCCTTCTCTTCGCACCGAACTGCAGCCCGCCGAGGAACAAAGCTGCCATGGCCCGCCTCGTCGCCTGCCTGGCGCATCTCCCCAAGATCCGCCAGGCGTTCCTCACCCTCCTCCTCATCGCCGGAGCGTTCGACATGGTCGCCGCGATCGTCCTCCTTGCGTACCAGCTCGCCCTCACCGTCTCCTTCCAGCACGTCGTCCCCTCGATCGTCGTCACCTCGTTCCTCTGCGCCGCCTTCCCGCTCTGGTTCCTCTACTCCCGGCCGTATGCGATCCGCCTCCCCGGTGGGAACGACCCCGCCGTCGGCAGCAAGCGCGACAGGCTTGCCAAGTTCTCGCGGAGCATTGCCGCCGAGCTCATCTGCCTCGCGGGGACGGGGGTCTGGGTCCTCATCTCGGTTAGCACGCTCCACGCCGAGTGCGTCTGTTTCCCGTCTCGTGCTTTGACACCGCTGATAGCTTGTTGTCCCGGTAGGACTCCCGGCTTGATGTACCACTGCGGTGGGTATGCCATCTGCAGGATGCTCCTTTGCGTCTTTGCCCTTACGTGCGTGCGACCTTCTCTCCGTTACCTTGCTCTTGCTGACCTTCCTGACCCACAGGTGGATGTACGTGTGCACTTTGGTCCGACGCTCTCACAACTGTGCTGACGGCTGTCCCCTTCGCAGCTGCTTCCTCTTCCTGTGCCTCTCGTTCGCCTCCCTCCTCCTCTCGACGCTCTACTTCATATTCCGCCGCTCGTCCCCCTTCCCGATCTTCACCAAGTCCTTCCTCGCGATCGACTGGGAGCGCTACTCTGGCCGCCCCGTCAACCGCGCCGCGACGGTCAAGCGCGTGCGCAAGGGCGGCAAGGGCGCTGCGGCGGGAGCGGCGGCGAACAATGCACCCCGCACGCTCGAGGGCGAGGAGCAGCCCGACGGCCGCCTGAAGAGGGACGACTCGTGCGCGCCTGTCCTCCCTTTCGCGGGACACGGCCGGACGGACAGCGGGCTCGGCGCGAGCGTGCGCAGCGGCGCGGGGACGCTCGACTGGGACGTGCAGAGCACTTTCACCACTGGCACGAGGCCCAGCACGATGTTTGGCGCATATGCCGTCGGCCCGGGAAGCGAGCCCGGCACCCCAAGGAGGGAGGACCAGGTGTTTGTGCTGCAGATGGAGGAGGAGGAGGAGAAGCGCGTGGAGCGGGAGGACGAGGGGGAGAAGGTCGAGAAGGAGGGGAAGGAAGTTGGCGCGGCGATGTAGACGCTGAGCTCGGAAGCACTCAAGGTCCCTTTCTCGATACCCTCCCTTCGCCTTTGTTACCTCGCGTGTGCCGCAACTTTTACCTATCCCTTTCACCTGCAACCCGCCTCCGTCCAGGTTCGTGTCCTCTGCACTTCGTGCGCCTGCGCTGCCTTCATCACTCGACAACTTCACCGAGACGGACTGTACGAGGCTGCACTCCAGCTTGAGCGGGTTCTGCGGCTTTGATGCGTTCATCAGCTCTCCCTCGATCTCCTCACTTCGCTCTTCTCCCCGCGCATTGTTGGCTAGTCTACCCGCCTTCACACCGAGCTTACACTCAGATAATATGGCCTGCCCGCACTCCCCAGCGCTCAGCGCTTCCGCCGAGCCACACTGGACGCCCTCGTCCGCGGCTCGCCGTCTCGTCCGCCAGCTCATCGTCGACGCCGAAGCGCACGAACAAGGCGTTCAAGCGAGGCTGCACTGCAGGGTGCGCAATATGACCTCCTTACTCAGCTCCACCCGCTGACGGCAGAAGCGCAGGTCGTCCTCCCCACCTCGTCCTCCTCCGCCGCCAGCTCGCACCACCTCCTCTCGCTGGTCCCGCTCTCTCGCCTTGTCGCCTCCGAATCGTACGCGCTCCCTCTTCGCCCGGACGACCCGCCCGCAGCCCACGCCGCCGCGCGCCGCCTTGGCTTGGGAGGGCAGGGCGTTGTCCCGGAAGCTGAGCGCCGCGTCCGGAGGAGGAGCTCCGCCGCATCGGACCTGCTTGCGAGGCTTAGCGGCGGGGAGAAGGACGGCGTTGAACGGCGCGCGGCGGAGGTGCAGGAGGAAGCGGGCGGGGTTATGCTCGTGCTTGCGGCTGCAGCAGGGCCCGAGGAGGCGGGCGCGGAGAGGCCGATCTCGCCTGCCGTAGGCGCGGCGGGGAGTGCCGAGTACATCGTGGTGCTGGAGATTCAGGCCGAATTTGGGGCACTGAGGCTGCCGAAATTCGCCAACTCGGTGCGTTCCTCTCGCTCGCCCTTGCGCCAATCAGTTTGCTCACAAGGGCATCGCACAGATCGTCATTCCAACCCCCCTCTGCCTCCGCAGTGAGCTCTCGTTCACGCTTGCGGCCCCGCCTCCTTCCTCCCCCTCTACCAACTGGGACCTCTCCATCCGCCCCTCCCTCAGCGCCGCGTCGTCCTCCGACGTGCCTGGCGCAACCCTCATTAGCGGCTCATTCCCTTCCTCGCCGTCGCTCACGCTTCGCTGGGCACCGCAACTCCCGGCAGGTGAGGAGGCGCCGCTGGTCATCCCGCGCGCGGCGGTCGAGACGAGCTGGACGGTCGACGAGCAGGGCGCCGCGAGGGCACAGGTGCATGTGCAGGGCGAGTTCGAGCTTGCGGGGCTGAAGGAGAAGCCCTGGCTTGAGCTCGTGCTTGGCGAGGGCGAACTGCCGGAGGTGCTGAGCTGTGAGGGCGATGAGGATACGCCCGTGCCTGGGTACGAAGTGCTGCCCGCGCGCGTGTACGAGACGGTGCTGCCGGTTCTGTCGCGCACGTCGACCGCCGCGAGCGGTTCGACCGCCTCCACGACATCGGCCAAGTCGCTCTCGGCCGCCGGTTCGCCGCTCATCCCGCCGCTCCCGCGCGAGCTGGACGACTTCGCCTCCCCGATCGAAGACTCGCTCCTTCTCTCCACCAGCGCGCCGCCCGCCGCCTCTTACCCCTTCACGCCCACGCCCCTCTCCCGCCGTCGCCCGCCCAACCCGCGCATGTCCGAGCCCCGCCCTCCCAGCTTCACCTCTCTCTTCGACACCGCACCGCCCGCGCCACCCGTGCTCGACACGAGCTTTGCGGAGATGCAGCCCAGCCCGGGCAAGGAGGAGCGCCGCCGCGGTATTGGAGCGGGAGGGAGGGAACGGGGCCTCAGCCTGATGAAGACGCCGGCACCGTTCGATCCCGAGGCGAGCGCGCTGGACATGAGCTTCGAGGTCTCGGCGCTTGAGGCGGCTGCGCCTGCGGAGGAGGAGGCGAGCACGACACGCAGCCCGTCCCCGCCGGCGCCGCCCGCGCCGCTCGCGCCTGCTCCGCCGCCCGGCCTCGCTCGTCTGCGTGTACAGCTCGACCTCTCCGCCGCGCTGCGGCGCTTCGCGCTCTCGTCGTCTCTGCCCGACCCACTCCGCGCACCGACGTTCGCCTTCTCCCTCGCATTGGCGTACCCCGCCTCGTCCCTCCTCCGCCCCATCGCAGGCAGTACGCGTCTCGCCCTTCCTGCCTTCGCAGTATCCACTGCTCAAACGGAGGACGGCCTCGTCACCGTCTCCCCCGCCTCGACCGCGTGGCGCGTCGAGGTGCTCCCGAGCGTGTTCGACCCTGCTGCTGACGTTGGAGCGGAGGCTGAGCAGGGCACGCCGCCTAGCCCATTGCCGGCTGTTGGCCGGAGCGCGAGGTGGGCGACGATGCGCGGGGCGGGAGGGCGCGGCGTAGCGCCGGTTGAGGTCGAGCTCAGGGCGGCGGAGGCGGAGGGGGCCATCGAGCCGGTGGTGGCCGTCGATTGCGTCGATACCATCGATGCGGTTGCTCCGCTCATTGACGAGGTGCTCGACTTCGAGCCGCTCGACAAGGCGGAGCAGAGCGTCGGCGGCGACACGCCCGGGGAGGTGGAGGCGAGTGAAACCGCCGAGCAACCTTCGCTCGACCAGTCCATCCAGACCGAGCGCCCGCCGTCGACACCTGCGCCGTTGTCACCCTCCCCCTCGTCTCCGCGGCCGTACGCGTCGAGTATGCTGTCTCCTCCGGCGGCACGGACAACGTCCCTTTCGCACGTTCGCGTCGAGGTCACTCCCGTCCCACCCGCCTCCGCCGGCCCGCCTGCAGCCTGGAGGTTACACCACCGCTACACGCTCCCTGCGCCGTATACGGGCGACCTGCGCGCACCGCCAACCCCCCGCGCGGCGCGGTGCTGGAATGCGCAAGGGGACGAGGTGAGGCCGCAGGCTATGGGCCCGCTGGGGTTGATGATGCACGTTCAGGGGGTGAGGGAGGTAATGTACGAGGTTGACGGGGCGGAGAAGGGCGAGACGGTGCAGGTCGAGCTACTCGCGCTGGAGGCGGAGGTCGCGAAGCTCGAGGTGATCGTAGCGATTCCGGAGGGTGCGTTACGTTCAGCCTTTTGCTTTCACAGACGTACTGACAAGCAAATCTGCACAGGCTTCTCGATCAAGCCCGCCGGTGAAATCAATGCAATCCGCTCGAGTGCACCTGGCGCGCTCACCCTCACGCGCTTCGCCGTCGCTTCCGGCTCTGCAACGGCGCTCGACCTCGTCTTGATGCCGGTCGACCCTCATCGGCCTGAGTCCGTGCCGACCGTCAACCCCGTAGCACACGCAGTGGAGCGGCGAGAACCTCGGATGCCGACAGCCCCGACCCCGTCGCTCATCCGCACCTTGCTGTCGCAAGTCGCAGCGGTCCTCGTTGCACTCCTCCTCTACCACGCTCTTTCTCCTTCTGTTCTTCCGCCACCTCCCTCTGCATCCATCTCCCCCGTCACCTCGTCTTCCCTTCCCACCTCGACTCCGCTCCTCCCGCCCGCGACCTCCCTCCTCCGCACGCCCATGACACACACCGTCACGGCGACAACCACCGTCCAGCACGTATCGACCTCCACTGTTGTTGTCACCTCTACCCAGCATCTCACGAGCCATTCGACCGCGACCGCGACCGCGACCGCGACCGCGACCGCGACCGCAACGAGCACACGCACCGTCACCCTCATCCTCTCACCCTCCTCCGCACGATCACCCCGCGCGACCTTCTCGGACGACTTTGCCCCATCCTCTTCCTTCCCCAGGGCGACCACTGGGCCGCATGCCCTCGCGCATGACACGGCGCAGGACCTTCTCGCGTCCTTCCGCGTCTGGGTTGAGCGCGCCAAGCTTCGCACGAGGGGGTGGTGGAGGACGCTGAGGGAGTGGGTGGCGCTGTAGAGTGCATCTGCAGAGGTGGTATTGCTGCTCTCGACAGAGAGGGGGAAGAGGTCTGAGCGACGACCGAGGAGAGGCGGCTCGTCCTCCAACGCTTCACTCGCTTCCGCTCGCGTTCGCCCGGCTCGTTCTCCAGCCAGCATGCACGATCCTGATGACAGGTCATACCACTACCGTGGCTCGACGCACGACCTGGGCGTGGGTACGTCGAGGGGGAGGGCGCACCTGCACCCGAGGCCGCATCTCGACGAGCGGCTTGCCGCGGAAGGAGGCAATCAGACGGGCTTTGAGGGATCTCAGAGGAGCTCCCAGACGCACAGCGGATCACCCGCGTTGAGGAAGGGGCCGGAGACCGAGGACGAGGAGGAGGGGGACGGATCGAGCGAGATGACTGCGGGCGAGGACGACGAGGACGACGACGACGATGGTCAGGAGCTCTGGACCGAGGAAATGCTCCAGGCGCTACGTCGCGGTGGGTCCTGCCACCTCTCCCCACATCAAGCGGCTGACGGACTTCTTCGGTAGGCATCGAGCTCATCCCTTGCATAGGCCGCCGCCACCCTAAGGTCGGCGAGCGCGTCATGGGTCGCAATGGAATGCTAGCCGAGTATGTTCGCCGCCAGACGGGCAGGGTCGTCGATCGCAGCCAGGTTGCGGTGAAGCTTAGGACGTGGGAGAAATCAAAGAAGACGAGTGCACACAGTGCGTGGCTTTCCTCCGAACGCTGGATCGACTCAGCGTTGACTTGCTCTTGAGTTCGCAGCTAAGCAGCACATCCGCGGGCACGAACTCACTCGCCCGATGGCCTCGTACGACTGGAACGCCCTCCTGGGCCCGGATCTCGACGCGCGCACGCTCTCGGCACTTCCGGTCACGCTCGTATCATCGAAGAAGCGCAGCACGTCGGACCAGACGGACCCGAAGAAGCGCAGCAAGAAGAAACGCTTCGCCAGCTCATCCCGCGTGAAGCCCGCCTGCACCGCTGCCCCTCAGAATGTCGGCCCGCAGGTTCAACAGCCGCTCGTTCACAAAGGGAACATCGGCGCCCCTCCTTCTCCACCCGCCCCGCCTCTTCCCGTTGTCAGCCTTGTCAGTGCGCATCCCTTCGCCTCAACTTCCCCCGCCCATCCCGGCGAGCCGATGACTTCCATGTCACCGCCCACCCAGGCGGGCAGTTCAGGCATGTACACCAGCAACTATCTGGCGGAGATCAGGGCGTTCCTCTCCGCCTTCTGCCCATCGCACGCCTTCACCGCCGCTTCGTCCTTTCTTCTTTTGGCGGGCGTCTCCGCCAGTGCGCTGGCGAACCTCCTCCTCCTCGAGGGGGGCATACTAGACGCGTTCCTCGTAACGGCCATGGCGAGGGCCGAGGTCAAGCTGTCTGCGCTGGAGATGGCGTGGCTGAGGAAGGTGCTTGCGCAGGCGAGGGAGGACCTCGAGGCGGAGGGGTGAGGCCGGTGAGGGGATGATCAACTCGCTTTTTGCTGGGTCTGCGGGGGTCTTGTAGCATGAAACGAACGCTTCTGTGGCATCTTCTCCAGTCTCGCGAGAGTTGCCCTCTCGTCGCCCCTTCCGCGCGTGAGGCTCTCCCTCGTCCGCTCACTTCGCTTCCGCTTTTCTCGCCCGATTGTTTCGAGAATGGACGTAACGCACGTACAGCCCAAGCTCGAGGACGACAACCAGCTTGTACTGCTCACGAACGCGACGCCCGCCATCTCCACGTCGACATCGTCGCGGGAGAGCGAGGAGGTCCAGGGGCGGATCAACATGCACTCGGAGCCTGTTCAGCCGTACGAGGCCCTCAGGCAGTCTCACACAAGCGAGCACGTGCAGCCGCATGACTTCACGACGTCCTCGAACGACCCCCTTATCGCCCTTCTTCCCCCAAGGACTGATGAAGCTCATACGCCGGCGCACCCGACCGCCGGAACAAGCGCAGCTGCTGAGCCGAGCTCTGACGAGTACATTGAGCCGCAGCAAGCCTTCACGGCCCAGCGGCAGCCCGCTACCTCGCTCCGCGTCCCTCCTCCCGAGCCTGACCTCCGCCAGCGCGACTCGAGCAGCGCAATCGAGCGCGTCGCGAACGAGATCCGCCTGCGCAACATACAGGTGCCGAACATGGCTGAGTCTTGCGACAGTGACGAATCGACCCCAGAACACGCCACAAGCGAGGTGGAGAGTAAGGGTCGCGGGCGGGTCAAGCCGAAGAAACGAACGAAGAAGGGCGGCGCACAGCCCACGGTGTGGTTCGGGGCTGCGCTGGCGGCGTTTGACCGCGGTGCGTCCCCCCTCTCCGTCTGAAGAGCCCTGGCAGCCGCTGACTACCGCGTTCTCCGTTCACAGCCGTGAACCTCCTGCCCAACATGGGTACGACGAGGATCCCTGTCGGCGGCCGGTGGATGCAGCGCAAGAGATGATTGCCGAGTACGTTCGTCGCCAAACGGGCGAGGGTCGAACGGCGAAGCAGGTCAGGAGCCGCATCGGCAACATGCGGACTAAGTTGCACGCTACCTCGACCTGTATGTGCTTGGTTCTCTCTACTAGAAACCCGTACTTAGATCTGTGATCTGTGTGTAGCCGCAGGCACGGACTCTATCAGAGGTCCCGTTGTCCAGCGCGAGGAGCTCGAGCGCATCGACTTCGATGCGCTTCTTGGACCCGACCATTTTCCTCACACCGAGCCGCCCACGCCGAGCGTTTCTCATCAATTCAGCATGCCGTCGCAGATGACGACCTCGTCAGCATCCCTCGGAGCCGCACGAAGGCCGGCCAAGGTTCCGAAGCTCGAGCATCGCCGCGCGCCGAGCTCCCCGCCCCTGCTGCCTAAGCCCGCTCACTGCCCTCAGCCCACCTACTCGGGCAGTGCAGCGCAGTATCCGCTTCCGCTACTTCCGCACAAGCTGCCGTCGCTTCCGTACCCTCCCGCAACATACCCGCAGCTGCCCGTTCCGCCCGAGGCTCTTTACCCTCCTCCGCTTCCCACCTTCCATAAATCTTACGCGCCGCCGCCGCCGAGCCCCGCACGCGACAACGCACACCCGTTCCTGTCCTCACTCACCAGCATCCTCGCCCATTCCTGCCCCGACCGCGACCACTCGACCTCGGCGAAAGCCCTCCTCGATTGCGGCGTCACCTCCCCCTCATCGCTCGCCGACCTCCTCCTGTTCGACGCGAACTCGCTCGACGGGTTCTGCGAGCTGCTCGGTCGCAAGACGCGCATCGGTGGGATGCAGCTCGCATGGCTGAAGAAGGCGGTGGTGCAGACGAGGGAGGCGGCGGCGAAAGGGGCAGCTTGCGGAGCAGTCCTGCTTGGCCCCGCCTGATACACCCGTCCCTTGTCGCCGCAATGTCTACGTCGTCTTCGCTTCGCATCGCCCTTTGCCTCCTGGAAGTGGCGGCGCTCGGAGTTGCCGCGGCACCTCCTCGGAAGGTCCTGTGGCTCTCCCGCTTCCTTCCACTTATCCACATCCACGGCGCTCTCTCTCTCTCTCTCTCCCTGTTCCCCATTCGTACCCTCACCATGGCACAGCCGCCGATCCTCGACGGAGAACGCCAGCTCCCGAAGAGCTCGATATCCGACGAGGGAGACCCCCAGCATCCGCTCGGGCGCGTCGGGCATAACCAAGTGCCAGACCAGCGCTCCCGCGACATGCTGCGCGCCTGGTACAGTGCGCCCGCTGCGACTGCGTTCAAGCGCACGGACCAGTACCGCCAGGTCGCGATCGAGGGTGTCGGGCACGACCTTTATCTCAATCCGGGGGAGCGCGAGTGCGGCGACCTCCCTCTGTTCCTTCACAAGCGCTGACTATTCTTGGGGCAGAAAGTGGCAGAAGACTTTCGTCGACATCGACCTGTCCGCAGGGACCTCCACAAAGGTCAAGTCCCCGGAGGGTCTGGATCTGATTCTCACCAAGGCGGCGTACGCCAAGATCGAGTTCGTCCGCTTTCTTGCTCTACCACTCAATGACAGCTCTCACACGTAAACACACAGCAACTGAGTCTCGACGATCCCGCTCCCGCTCGTCCTGCTTCAGTTCGACCGTCTGTACAACGAGCCGCCAGCACGCGGAGTCAATGCGTGCACGCACCACATTGAGGCATTTGCACTTTTTCTCCTCGACCTGGGCCTCGCAACGGACACGGTCAACAGTCGGACGTGCTACGACAGGCAGCTTGTCGAGCTCATGGCGTGGCTTGAAACGTACTGCCCTGTCGCCGTCGCGCTGTGGCTGGAGGTATACACGCACATCTACCACAATGCACGTACGATGGCGCAGAACCAGGGGAAGGACTGGCCGACGCAGCTCAGCGACCTCCGCCTCCCCGTGCACACGCCTCAGTGGAACACGTACCTCCAGCACCTCACCTCGCGAGCGATCCGCGAGCCGCAGCTTTACCACATGAGCAACTTCTTCGGTACGGGCAGGCACTCGTGGAATTCGTGCCCTGTATTCACGGACCTGTACCTGGCGCTGCATCCGCGCATTCAGGCCTCCAGCAGCGGGACGAGGTGCGCTGCGCATACCCGCTACTCTGCATTCTCCGCTGACTCATCGAAGCCACACCACAGCACCACAGGTACACCGCAACTTCTGCCTCGTAACGAGGAGTTCGACGCCAAGCCGCGCAACCTGCGGTAAGCCTCGCTCTTTCCTCTTCTCTGGCGCCCGCCTTTTTCAACGCAGCTCACACAGGGGGATTGTGTCGAAGGTTTTCAGGCGCAAGGAGAAGAAGTAGAGCCTGATAGAAGGCCGCACCACTCTGTCGTGCTTCTTGCCTTCCCAGATCGTTCATCACCCGCGCGGAACCTGAACACCATTTGTACCGTGTCTGTCTACGAGAGCGCTACTGAGAAAGGCTTGTCTAGAGTTCACAACAGCGGAACGTGCGGAAAGACTGCCCCTCCCCTCCCCTTCTTTTATCTGTTCCTTCCCTTCTCTATTCTGCCCCGTCTGCTCCCCGAATCCCAACAGCGACTGCAGCTCCTGCAGCTTGCCGCTCTGCTGCAGCGTTGACGAGAGCGCGCCAAGCCCAAGCGCCCGCCAAGCCCAAGCGCCCGCCGAGAGCGCATCAGCGCGTCAAGGACGACGCTGGGGGGGGCGGGAAGAGCGGGACGACGGGCGGCCGATCGTGTGGCGTGAGAGGACCCCTCGACCTTATCGCTTGCGGACTTGCACCTGCTTGACTCGCGCAGCTACGAGTGCTAATCTGGCGGAGGACAGACAGCAAGCGGCGCGGCTTCGCGGCGAGGTGACCTTCCTAAGTCACTTGCCGCGAGCGTGAGCTGCGTCCCGATGTGAGCTGGGTCCCGATTGCAAAGGTTGACGCTCCAGCTTTTTCGCAGTGCGCGATTGGTGTGGCAGTTCCTGGCCCGCCTGCCGCGCTCTTTGCGCGCGGACAACGACTTCTCCCCCCTCCTCTCGCACACCTATCTTCGCCCGTTCAGCTCTCCAGCTGGAGCCTGGGGAGAGCTGGTGTTCAAGAACGGCTCATAACCGAATGTTCTCCAGATTGCCTTGTGCCCCATACGGTGCGGGCGGGAACGGTTGTCGAGGGGGCTTGGACCGTGACTAGCCAGGGCGGGCTCTCCAGGTCAAGTCGCTGCCCTGGCAGCCAGAAGCATTACAGACAGTGTCATTCGTGCTCTGCAGACACGGGCTCGTCCGTGCTGCCGCGGCTGAGCGCCTCGTCCACCTCCTCTCCTGGCTAAACTACGTTCTGGAGAGCCCGTCGCCGAAGGCGGCAGAGAACGCAGAGCGGCGAGAAGCGACGTAAGAGCAGGCACGCTTCCCTCGCTTTGCCAAGTCAACGCAGGCACGAACGAGCGCTTCGTTGTCACTCAGTCAAGTCAAGAGAGGCGGCCCGCCCCAAACAACCCAAAGCACCTCCTTTTTGGTCTCCCGTACCGCGGCGGATGTCTACAGGTGGAATGCGAGCGATGGAGAGGGGAAAGGGGGAGAAGAGGGGGCTTAGAGGTTGAACGAGTGGCTGACGGGCGAGTAGACCGGGTGGCCGAGCTTCTTGAAGTGCTCGACGGCCTTGGACGCACGCGCGGCGACAGCCTCGCCGGTGAGACCGAACTTCTTGTAGACGGCTGCGGTAGGAAGAGGTGAAAGGAGGCGGGGAGGGGAGTGGGGAAGCGGGTGGGAGCGGGGGCAGGTCGTGTCAGTTCCGGAACGTCCAGCACGAGTACAAGGAGTTTGCGCCCTGCATTTCGCTGGAGCACTAGCGCCGAATCTGATAGGAAAAGGGCGTGAGGAAGCGTCAGCACCAGGAGGTGGAGGGGAGGAGACGAAGACGTGAAGCGAAAACGCACGAGTCGATGCCGCAGTGCGCGTGCGACCACTCGGCCCAGCCCATCGTCTGTGCGTTGCAGCGTACAAGCACACGCGGAAAACGGCGAGAGGAGAGAGGCGCAGAGAGGGAAGAAGGTGAAGGTCAGCGGGAGGGGCTCGACGACGAGAGGGGCGGGACGCACGGTGTACGCCTCGACCGAGACAATCGGCGCGCCGTCAGGGAGGACGGAGAGCTTGTAGTCCTGGCTCTGAGCGCGGAAGACCTCCCAGCAGGGGAGGGACGCGACGCGAGCCTTAAGGCCCTGCTTGGCGAGGAGCTCGGCGGCCTCGACGGCGATGGCAACCTCGGAGCCGGTCGCGACGAAGGTGACGTCGGCCTTGCCGTCGACCTCGTGGAGGGTGTATCCACCCTTGTTGGCCTTCTCGAAGGACGAGCCCTCGAGCTGCGGGAGGTTCTGGCGGGTGAGGGCGAGGATCGACGGCGTGTGCGTCGAGGTCAGCGCCATGTAGTAGGCCGCCGAGGTCTCGTTGCCGTCGGCGGGACGCCAGACGTTGCAGTTCGGGAGCGCGCGGAAGTGCGCAACCGTCTCTATCGGTTGGTGCGTGGGGCCGTCCTCGCCCAACCCGATCCTAGCGCGATTCCGACCATTCCGAGCGCGTCAGCGCTACTCCTGAGACCTCAGCAACGCAAAACAGAACGCACGAGTCGTGGGTGGCGACCCAGATGACGCGGAGGTGCGAGAGAGCGGCGAGGCGAACGGCGCCGGCGGCGTACGAAACAAAGTTGAGGAAGGTGCCGACGGCCGGGATCATGAGGTTCGGGCCGTACGCGGCGATACCGTTGGCAATGGCGCCCATGCCGTGCTCACGGACACCGTAGCGCTGTTAGGAGAAGGAGGGTCAGCTTCGCGGCCGACCATCTCAACTTGCCGCTCCGCCGCCCCGCCGCTCCCCTCAGACCGACCCGCATAGTGAAAGGACAGGACTCACGATGTAGCGGCCGGTAAAGTCGCCGAGGCCGTTCTCCTTGGGCTGGAAGTCAACCGCGTTCTTCCAGCGGGTGAGGTTCGACGGGGTGAGGTCGGCCGAGCCCGAGACGAGCTCGGGGATGACGGTCGAGAGCTTGGCGAGGAGGACCTCGGAGAGCTTGCGCGACGCGACGGCGTCGTCCGACGGCTTGAACTCGGGGAGGGCCTTCTCCCAGCCGTCGGGGAGCTTGCCGGCGATGCGGCGCTCAATGTCGGCCGCCTCGTCGGCGTACTTGCCCTTGTATTCGGCAAACGCCTTCTGCCACTTCTGCTCGGCCTCGGCGCCGCGCTTGGCAATGTCGGCGTAGATCTTCTTGGTCTCCTCGGGGACGACGAAGAACTGCTCCGGGTCAAAGCCAAACTTCTTCTTGATCTCGACCGTGTCGTCGGCCTTGAGCGGGTTGCCGTGGACGCCGTGCGTGCCCTGGTCGCGCGAGCCAAAGCCGATGGTCGTCTTGAGGCGGATGAGCGTCGGCTTCGACTTCTCGGCGCGGCCGGCCTCGATCGCCTCGTAGATCGCCTTGAGGTCGTCGTTGCCGTCCTCGACCGTGAGGACCTGCCAGTCGTACGACTCGAAGCGCTTCGAGACGTCCTCGGTGAACGCGATCGCCGTCGAGCCGTCAATCGAGATCTGGTTGTCGTCGTAGATGGCGATGAGGTTGCCAAGCTTGAGGTGGCTATGTGCTCGCAAAGCCTGTCAGTAGAGCTCCCAAAAGCGCGAAGCCGGACCTCAAGCTGGACCGGGCAAGAGGATCCGGGAACAGCGAGCGGGAACGCACCCGGCAAGCGACGCCGCCTCGCACGAGACACCCTCCATCAAGCAGCCGTCGCCGGTAAACATGTAGGTGTAGTTGTCAAACAGGGAGAGGTTGTCCTTGTTGAAGGTCGCGCCGAGGTGGGCCTGGGCGATGGCGAGACCGACGGCGTTGGCGAAACCCTGGCCGAGCGGGCCGGTGGTCACCTCGATACCCGGGGTGACACCAACCTCCGGGTGGCCCGGGGTGATCGAGTCGAGCTGGCGGAACTGTGCGGCGGGATGACAGTGCGCAAGGTCAGTCTCGCCCGCGGAAATGGCGCCAACGTGAGAGAGGTGCGGCGCACCTGCTTGAGGTCGTCGATCGAGATCTTGTAGCCGAGGAGGTGAAGGAGGGTGTACTGGAGGGCGCAGGCGTGGCCGTTCGAGAGGACGAAGCGGTCGCGGTTCACCCACTGCGGGTTCTCCGGGTTGCACTGGAAGAAGCGCGCTGCATAGGGATGAAGCGCTCGTCAGCGGCTGCTCACACCGCACGTGCTTTAACATGCACGACGGCTGTGCGCCAAGCGAAAGAGGCGAGCGAGATGAGCGGGCTGAGACGCACAGAAGAGGACGTGGGCGGCCGGGGCCATGCCCATCGGGGCACCGGGGTGGCCCGAGTTGGCCTGCAGTCATCGTGTACAGCGCAGGGGGAGTGGGTCGAGTTGGGTCGAGAGAAAAGATTGCGGAATGACGGAACCGAGGTGAGGAGCGGGAAATGCGGAGAGGGAGAGGGTGGAGGTCAGCGGCGAGTCTCTGGGCAAGGCTGCGTGCGAGGGAATGGGCGATGGGCACCTTGTTGACCGTGCTGCGCGGGATCAGGGCATGTCAGTGCAGCTCGACGAGGATCCAGCGAGATCGCGGGTCCCGAGGGGGGAGCGGGAGGGGAGCGCACTCGAGAGCGAGGGTGCGGATCGTGTTGATCGCCTTGACGTCGTCCTGGTTCGGCTGGAAGGGCATCTTGGTCGAGTCTGCCGCACGCACGACCCAGCAGAGCGGCGGGGCGGGCGAGAGGGACGGGCGGCCATCACCGAGGGACGACGTAACGAACGGAGGCGAGGGAAGCGCGACGCGGGAGCGGCGGGGGAGTGCGAAGGGGTGGAGTGGTCAGTATGGAGCGCTGGCCAGAGTGCAGGCTCGGGTGTACGCACGGGGAGCGGGGTGAGGGGGAGGAGGAGCGAAGCGAGGGAGCAGCGCGCGACGTTGCGTTGGGCGACCGTCGGCGTCGGCGTCGGCGAACGCGCCCTCGCTTTCTCTGCTCGGCCCGTACACGCTCTGCGCGCTTCTCTCGCTTCTCAAGTGCTCCAGCTCGACCAGCTCAGCCCGTGCTCACTCGCACTCCTTCCCTTTGTCGCGGCTACCCACGAAAGAACACCCGCTTCTCCTCCGAATCGTCCGGATCTCACAGCTGCATCTCGCGCATCCACAGCTTCCGGCTGGCGTGAGTCTCGACACGTGCTCAACTTCATCAACTGTTCTCGGTCTATCCACTTGCACGACATTCTCCCCGCTCATGTTGCACTGGCACGTACCCGCTCGCAGCGCATCCGAGTCGCTCATGTCCGACACGTTCCTCTATTCCCATGCTCCGTCCAGCTCACCCGTATAGCCCTCGCACGTGGCTTGCACAGCGGCACGGCCGGCTACGTTGGCGCAAACGTCTGCGCCTGGCAGTACCTGCCCATGAACACCTCGTCAGCTCCCTCGCGGAAAGAGCGTGGAAGAGAGAGGGGCGGCGGCGCACATCCCATGCTCCGTCTGCCTGAAAAACGCCAGTGCGCCGAGGATGCACCCCGCAAGGACGATGCACGAGATGAGCAGCCAGGCGAGGAACCACTGTCCCCCTTGACGGTCAGCCTCGGCAACGGCGAGAGGAGAGTGGAGAAGGAGTGTACGACGAATGCCGGGACGGCCGTGTTCGACTCGAGCATGACGACGCAGCATTCGTTCTGCTTGCTGTAGGTGCACGAAAGGGGGGAACGGGTCAAGAGGGGTTAGGCGAGGGTCAGAGCGAGGGCGGGGAGAAGAGAGCGGACCGGTGGAAGAAGTCGTCCTGCGCGCGTCTCAGGTCCGTCAGAGAGAACTACAGAATGATCGGGAAGTCGCAAGGAACACGAGCCGGACCATCGTGTCCCAGACGCTGTGCGCCGCAACTCGGGGAGTTCAGCCGGTCGGTACGCGACGAGCGAACGGGGGGAAAACGCACACGTAGAATGACGACATGACTGCATCCACATGTCATCAATTCGGGCAAGCAGCGGTTGAAGTGGAAGAGGAGGGCGAGGACGCACCGCCGAGAAAGAGGATGTAGAACCGCAGCCCGCGCGCATGGTTGATGAACCTGCCGTCAGAAAGGGATTACCGTACGTCCCCTTAAGCGCTCGGAGCGTAGCGTGGTGTACCATATCCCGATCTGCAGTCCCATACACGTGGGAAGGGAAGGTGAGCTCTCTGCTGGCCTTCCAAGCGAGCGAAGAGGGCGCCGCACCAGCAGTCCAAGGGGCCACGCGCAGTTGAGCATGCTCAGCACGTTAGCCTGCAGCCCTATTACCGCGATCCACAGCACCATGATGACCTGTGCACGCTCGTCAGGCTTGCGAGCGAATTATGCCAAAACGAGGGCCGACGTACAAACGACGCGTACTTGCTCGCGAGCGTGCTGAGCGCCGTGAACACCGTCAACCCGCCGAACACGATGCTGAACATCTGCCCGCCGTACAGGCCCGGCGGGCGGAGCCTCCGCCCCGGGGTGGTGTAGCTCGCGCCGCCGAGGTTCGGGTCGATCGTGAAGCGGTGCAGCGGCTGGCCGGAGAGGAGGATCCCGAGAACATGGCCCGACTCGTGAATCAGCGCCGTGAAGGACTTGAAAGGGTAGAGGAGGAAGCGGATTCCCCAGAGGTTCCAGCAGATGAGGATGCCCACGGCGTCTGCGCGCGTGTGTGAGCCGGCGAGGGAGTTTGGGTGGAGGGAGACGATGACGTACAGATGCCCGCAACGAAGAGCGTGAGCGCCTGTTCGTCCGTCAGGCTGAAGAGGCCTGGCTCCCGCTCGTCCTCGCTCCCTGGCTCGCAGTCCGACTGTGACGGCTCGGCCGTCGCGGTCGACTCGCTCGCTGTAGTTGAGCGTGCCCGTGTCGCCGAAGAGGTCGAAGTCGACGTCGAGAGGGTGAGCCACGGCGGTGGAGTGGTTGGGAGGGTCTCGGACGAGTTCGAGGTGGAAGGCGGAAGAGGAACCACGACCAACGTTGAGGATACTTGCACCGTCGCGGTCGTCAACGCCGTCCGTGTCTCATAAGTCGTCTGCTGCTCGACAACCGTCTGCGTCTCGAGCGAGGTCGAGGTCGGAAAGAGCGTGTAAGTCACGACTTGCGGCGTCAGGGTGAGGGTCGCTTCGGAGCCTGCGCCAGCCCCTCGTTATCAGCCGCATCGGAGGATGAATCGCGGTCTTACCTTCGTATACCGTTACCCAGACGGTGCCACCCGTTGGCTCAGCCGGCCCCGGAACTCCCCACGTCGTCCATACCGTCGTCGTGACTTCGGGGTGGTACGCAGTACTGCAAACTCAGGGTCAGATCGCTCGCCCTGTCTCTGAGGGAAGTGACGCACACGTCGGTAGTGAGCGTTGTTGTGACGATATCCGTCCCTGCGCGCGAGCGAGGTCAGCTCCTTGTCCAGCGCAACGAGCAGGAAAACCACCGGCGCACCCCAGCCATAGTCCCCAGGCCCAAAGGTCCCATCAACGCTTCGTCGTGCGCGAGAGCGAGCGAAGGAAGAAGGGACTGGGCAAGTTGAGTGAAGCGGAGGGAGGTTGTGGACGGCCGGGAAACGAGCAGCGGAAGAGGGTGCGAGCTGGCTCAGTGATGAAGCGGAGTCGAGCGCGAGCGCGGTCATCGCGAGCAGTCTCGAGGCCAGCAAGAGTAGAAACAAACGGCGGACTTTCGTCAAGGCGGATGATGGTCTGTGCACGCTTCGGCGGGTCCCTGGGGCCCGGGCGAGGAGGCGGTGCCGGTTCGTTCCCCTCCCGCGCTCCGCTTGACGCTCCTCTGCTGCGTCAGGCTCATCAAGAAGCTGGCCAGCTCCTTCTTCCACGCTTGTCCGCGCGCCTTGCGCTTGTCCCGAATCGAGAGCCTTGCTCTCCTCGACCTTGGGACTGATGAAGAGGAGGAGCGGCCGGCAGCTGCCGCGGGCAGGAGTGCACGCCTGGAGCAGGCTTCTAGCACACTTAGAATGCGGACTGCCATATGGCACGAGCTTCTGCATTGTGGCGGACGAGGGCGAGGGCGGTGACCTCGTTCGCTCATCGCGACGTCGGAGTTGCGCCGCGTCGCTCTTCACCTCCTGCTTCTCACAGCCAAAAACCCGTTGGGATGGCTACCGCACTTGTATTTGGCGCCAACGGGTCCGCTCCCTCTCGATCATGCCCCTTCCATGATGCTCACCCTTCCCCACCTCGTCCCGCAGCGTGTCCGGCATTGCCATGCTCGAGGCGCTCTCCGCCACGCCCGACACCGAATGGAAGAAGATCATCGCCATCTCGCGCCGCCCGCCCGTTCTCGAGCACAAGGATCCGCGCATCGTGTTCGAGTCGGTCGACCTCCTCGCCAGCAAGGATGAGGTCGTTGCCAAGCTGAAGGAGGCGGGCGCCGAGGAAGCGACGCATACCTTCTTCTACGCTTACGTACGTTTTCCCCTCTCTTCGCAATGAGCTTGCCTAGCTAACGCACGCGTTCCCGCAGGTCGCAAAGGAGGAGGAGCAGGAGCTCGTCGACGTGAACCGCAAGCTGTTCAGTACGGTACATCACTTCGTCCTCGTTTAGGCGTTGACACCCGTGCTGACCTTTGTCTCTCGCTCTCTCTTCCTCTCCGCACATAGGCGATCGAGGCCGTCGCGGAGGTTGCACCGAACCACAAGGTCTTTCAGCTGCAAACCGGCTACAAGTGTGGGCGCTGTTTGGCTTTCACGCCGCGAACACGCTGAAGAAAGCCCACTGATGCTGGAACACAGACTACGGCACTCATCGAGGCGGTAAAGATCTCGCGCCGTATCCGTGGAAGGCCGACTCGCCCCGACACGAGGGGCAAAACTTTTACTACGTCCAGGTGCCTTTCTTCCTTCTCCTGCACATAAATGCATCGCTCACTTCCTGATTTGCGTGCAGGAGGACATGCTCAAGGAGGCATGCGCGAAGCACGGGTGGAAGTGGATCGTAACCCGTCCGAACTTCATCATCGGCGTCTCGAAGGTGCACTTTCCTGCCATTACATCGTCGAGGTGGACATGCAGAGTAAGCTGACGAGAATGCTCGCAGGGCAATTTTATGTCCCTCGCAACGACCGTCGCTCTCTACGCCGCAGGTCGCAAAGCCCTCGACGAGCCGCTCGTCTTCCCCGGGTCGACGCTCTCGTACGAACTCCCGTACGATCACTCGACGGCGAGCAATAACGCCGCTTTCCAATTGTACGCGGCGTTGAATGACAAGGCAGCGAACCGGATGTTCAACATCCACGACGGGCAGCCAAACACTTTCGCACAGCTGTGGCCGAAGATCGCAGAGTGCGTCCCACGCACCCTTCTTTTTAACCTGTCTTGACCCGTGTGGACCGCCGTGCTGACGTGGCTCCCCGCTCACTCACTCACCCGCTCGCAGCTACTTCGGTGTCCCGCTCGCTTCCCCTCCTGCCTCCCCCGCTCCCTCGGACGCCGTCACCGGCTCCTCCGTCTCCATTGTTCACCCTGCGTCCGCCTGGGCTTCTTCCAACGCCGCCTCGCTCGAACGCTGGGTCAAGGACGTCGATCTCGACTCGCGCGCGCTGGAGTACGCGACCTGGGACTTCCTCGATTTCGGGACGGGGAGGACGTGGAAGGATGTCGCAACGCTGGACGAGGCGAGGGCGATCGGGTGGGAGAGGACGGTGGATACGTGGGAGGAGGGGTACAAGAAGGTGTTTGACGAGCTCAAGAAGCAGAAGGTGATCCCCGGCCAGGAGCTTGCTTAGCGCTGTGCTGAACAGTCGACCTTTGGCAACGCAATCTGTGAAGACCGTAAAAGCAATAGTCCCGCGAGCGCCGCTCCTTTTTCGGCGGAAGGGCGGAGTCGTTTCTCGCGTCAACTTCCGCAAGACCATAGGTGTGGCAAAGCCGATGCGGATACAGGACAATACGATTTGTATAACAATCAACACCGTTCTCTGACGCTTGACGGAGCGCTCCGCCGGCTCCACCGCCCCCTGGGTCATCGATTCTCTCCTGCTCGCCGCGCTCCTGCGCCTCATCCAGCGCAGCGGTGTCTTCGCTCGCCGTGCCCACACCAAACTCGCTCGTTGCGGCCGTCTCGAGCACGAGCAAAGAGTTCCTGCCATGGTTGTCTCCAGCGCAATCTTCGTGGGCGCAAAGTGGAGCTGAGTGCGCGAGAGCGAGATACTCTGCGCGGCATACTCAGAGGGAGACAGGGCTGGCGCGTTGGTTGCGGTCGTGCGTGAGGAGAGGTAGTCGGCGTAGGTGGCGAAGCACGTTGCCGGAAGTTCGATGCGAGGGAGGGCATCGGCAGGCGTGGTCGGATGCGCGAAGGTGAAGGAATTGAGGAGCTCAGGACGATTGGTCGCATCCTCGCGTTGATGAAGCTCATGATGCAGGTTCACGCGCTGCGTCGCGGGAGCATCTTTTCGCGCGGCAGGGAGCTTGAGCGTGAGGCCGCGTACGGCCTGCAAAGGCGGGGCTTGGTGGACGAGCGCCGAGAGGAAGAAAAGTCGCAACGGACCGTTGGCCCGCTCCGAAACCAGAGCTCGACGCGCTTGTACACCTGTGCAGCGATCTGACCGTACCCGATCTCGATGACGAACAGCTCATCGCGCCACATGCGGCGCTGCGAGGGCGAGGAAACAGCATAGTCGGCTGCGAGGCCGGAAAGGGTGTCGGCCCGTAGCGAGTGCGAGGCGGTAAGGCCAGGAGAGGTCACTTGCTCGGTTGCTGTCAGACTGAAAGCGGTGTAGGACGACTTGATTCCGTGAGGTAAGCGAGGCGGCCGAGTCCCAGCGGATGGGGGGCTGGCTTGATGAGCGTGGACAGATCATTGACCGCGATGTTGTGCGGTGGAGAAGACGACAGAACAACGACGAGGTCCTCGGATGCTGGCCACCAGCATCGAGATCGTTTCCAGCGAGCTCGGCCACCTCCCGTAGCGACCGGTCGTACTAAACCTGAGCGAAGCGGATGTCGACAGTCACCTTGCCGGAAGCGGGATGCGGCGGATTGCGGGCGAGTGCGGAAGAGTCAGACGAAGTCTTCAGCGCTATCAGCTATGCGTAGTCGCGGAAGAAGGACAAAAGCGCGAGAGAGGAGTTGAGAGCACGAGCGGGGCGAAGTGGGGACGAAGGGAGTTTTCGGAGGAGCCAGGCCGTAGCAGGATAGTCCAGAACTTACTGAAACGAGACAAGAGTCGCCGTCGACAGCGAGCATCAGCTTGGAGAAGGCGGAGGAGGAGGTGCGGGCCACGCTCAGTGACTGTGCTCTCTCGGCGCTTCATCAACACGTGTGGCAGAGCCAGCTGACTGGCACAGCGTACAACGATGCTTCGTGAGCATGGTCAGCTCGCAATTTGCGTGCACGAGCGCATCCTCGGCTGTCTCGACCTCGTTCGCTGTCCTCATCAGTTCGACCCGGAACCCGTTATTCCGCCTCTCGCAGGGCTTGGCTGCGGACTGTGCAATATCCAGGAGCGGCGTAGCTACCGGTGCACGCCGCGCTTAGCCGCACATCGCTCCGAGTGACTGAGGAACGTTCACTCTCGTCCACGCTCCTAAACACGTTGACGAGCCCTTCGGCCCGGGAACGCTTCGAGCCACGCGACCACGACGTCGAAGCCCTCAATCTCCCCGCGGATGCGCTCAAGAGGCGGACAAAGCGCGCGGATATGGTACCTGCTCGTTCCCTTTGTCCCGTCCTCGACGCTTCCTCCCTTTCTTTGCGCCGTCGACAAGCACGCACGGCGTGCAGCGCGCTCGCGCTGTCTCGGACCGCGGCAGAGGGCAGCTGCAACTAGCGTGCGATCGGTATTCGGGTGAGCACAACCTCCGACGCTCCCGTCTCGGCTTCCTTTCTCCTATGAAGCGGTGCGTGCGTTGCCCGCCTTTGTGGCTTCTTCGCGCCATCCTCTCTCCGTCAATGCCATTCTCTCGCTAGCCTGCGCGTGCTTGTCTCCTTTCTCTCCCCTGTCTCCTTGTATTTGCTCGTCGTCCCGCCTGCTCGCTGCGATTCTGGAAATTGCACTCCTGCATCTCACCCTTCGCTCCCTCATCCGCGTGTCCGCCCCGATCCTCCAAGCGGGAATCGCCACTCATTTATCGAGAGCCCCATATCTTCCGCCGGTCAGTGCACGCCGACCGTGTCAGCGCTTCGTCCGGCGCAATCCCACTCACCTCCTCTGCTGCTTGCCTGCAGGCCGGAACACACTCACACTCGCTATCCCAACTTCTCCTTCCTCGCGGACTGCTACGCCCCCGATGGACAACGACAACTACGACCAGTCCTCGTCCTCCCGCCCGTTCGCCTGCAGCTTCGACTGTCCGAAAGCCTTCGCCCGCAAGAGCGACCTCGAACGGCACGAGCGCATTCACAAGGGCGTGCGGTGCGTCCTCCCGCTCATGGCCGTGGGCTTAGATGCTGACGCGCGCGATACAGCCCCTGGCGCTGCGACTTCGAGGATTGCAACCGCGACTTCATCCAGCGCAGCGCGCTCAAGGTCCATCAGCGCACGCAGTGCGTCATTTGTCCGGCACGTTCTCTCCGCGCTCGATTGACGAATTGAGCGGCGCAGTACCGGCGAACGTCCTCACCAGTGCACCTGGGGCAACTGCGACAAGGCATTCAGCGACTCGAGCAGTCTCGCCCGCCATCGTCGAGTGAGCTCGACATGCTTGATCCGTCTCCGTTGCGCGAGCGCTGATCGTCCCCCCTCTCGCAGATCCACACCGGCCAGCGCCCTTACTCGTGCACCGTGTCGAGCTGCCAGAAGACGTGCGTGCTGCTCCCTCCCCTCGCGCGGAATGCTCGCTCACCCAGCTTCTCGCCGCAGGTTCTGCCGCAAGACGACCTTGACTAAGCACATCAAGCGCAATCACCCGCAGTACTCGGAGAACCCCGAACTTGTCTCTGCCGCGACGTTCGAGAACGACGTTCCCTACGACGAGGGCGAGTTCGACGGCTCGTCGACACCGCAGACTCCGTCTGACAACTGCGCGAACGTATACTCTACTCCGCATCTCGAGCACAGCGACATGCTTCCGACACCACCGACCGCGTATGGGTACTTCGGCGAGCAGCCGCACACGCCCGACCGCCGTACAACGAGGTCGTCGCTCTACCCGCCGCCGCCGCAGTACCACGACATCTCGCCCGGCGCGTGGTCCGCGCCCGGCTACCTTGAGGGCGAGCGGAAGGGGCGGGGCGTCTCGTCGGCAATGGAGCGGTCCGTCTCGCACGAGCACCAGGCGTACCTCACACCGCCGTCGACGCACCCAGCGCGATTTCAGCCTCGGCGGAGCACACGGGCGCGCTACAGCGACGAGGTGGTCGAGGACATTTATGACGACACGGGCATTGACGATGACGACGACGACTACGTCGAGCAGAGCGCGCGGTCGCGCGCGAGCGGCCGCGCGAGGCGGAACGCCGTCGCGTCGCCTGCTCTGCCGCAGACGCCGCTGCGCCGCCCCGTTGCGCGCCAGCTCGTCTACGCGACTCCCTCACCGCAGATGCCGCATCAGCAGCACTTCTCGCCGTCGCCGCAACCCCAGGCGCACTACCACTCGACGCCGATGTCGTATACGCACTCGGTAGAGTATCTGGAGACGCCCGCAGCGGGTCCGTCGTCGTACCCGATGTTCCACCCTTCCTTCACGGCGCCGCTTCCCCAGTCGCAGGCGTACATGTACGACTCGCCCGCGTCGCACAGTCCGATGGAATCACCCGTCGCTCGCTTCTCGGGCCTGCGCATTCGCCGCGCTTCGTCGGTCGGCGCGCTCGAAGCGCCCAGCACGAGCGCGTCGTTCCTCTCCGCGTCGCCGCTCCTTGCGCACGCCCCGCCCGTGCCCGCTTCTTCGCCGCACCCTCCGAGCCCCGTCCTTGGTCTCGGTCTCCAGCTCGGCCCGTCCATCGCGCTCTCGCAGGCGCACGAGCGGCGCCTCTCCGAGGTGCACCGCACGTCGTCGTCGCCCATCCGCCCGACCTTCGCCTTCGACGACTTTGACCTCCCTGCGTCGTCGTTAGCGGCGTCGAGCTTCCAGTTCCCGCCGCCACGGCGTGGGTCGATTGGGTTCCCCAGCCTGCCCAGCGGCCTCGCGAGCGGGCCGGCGGGGCAGCGCGCGAGCTTCAGCTCGACGACGACGCGGCTGCTCGAGCGCATGGAGGACGAGCAGCTCGAGATGGAGCAGCGGCAACACGCGAGCGGGTTGGTTGGGTCCGCGGCGGTGTACTGAGGTGAGCCCGCTGGACGGGCGGAGCCTGAGGAGGTTGTTCTCGTCGTTCTTCCTTTGTCTGTGGTAGATACCCTCGCGCATCGGTAGTACCAGTCCTCAGTTCGTCCTTAGTAGTCACTACACTCGCTATTCCTGCAACTCTTGTTGTTTCTCTTCCACCTTGTCACGAGTGTCCTTCCTCTCGCACTCTCGACTCGGTCTCTCGCTCCGCTTGTCTGCGGAACGCTGCGATGGTGCCCGCAGTCGACCTGGCTGCGTCTGCGACCGAGGCACAGTGGCTCTACTCGCGCGACGAGCTTGCGCTGCCGCCATCAGTCCGCGAGGGGATGCCGCTCGTCGAGGAGCGCCGACGGCGGCAGGAGGCGGTGAGGTGGATCTGGCGGATCAGGGATAGGAGTACCTTGTACGCTAGAGCTCCCTCCAGCTCGTACGGGGCGTGCGCGAGCTCACACCCTCCCCCTCCCCCGACTCCTCCAGCCGACAGCCCGTCGTCAACGCCGCAGCGACGTTCCTGCACCGGTTCTACATGCGCGAGTCCTTCCTCGAGTATGACTACAAGGTGCGCTCTTTCCCCGCACCCCGCCGCTGTTCTTGCTCATCCTCCCCATCGTCCCCAGACCGCCGCCGCTGCCGCCCTTTTCCTCGCCTCCAAGTCGGAGGAGGAGCCGCGCTCAATCAAGAGCCTCACTGGATGGGCGATTGACGCATCAAACAACGTTCCGCCGGGGCAGGAGACGAGCGCAGCGTTAAGCCAGCAGGCGATGGAGCTCCGGCCGAAGATCATCGCCTACGAAGAGGCCATGCTCCGCGTACTCTGCTTCGACCTGACGGTACGGCATCCGCAGTGGATTGCGCTATCGGCTGCGAGGGCGGCTTGGACGGGCGAGCAGGAGGATGTGGGCGAGACGGTCGCGAAGGCCGCGTGGATGATATTGAACGACACGTGCGTGCCCTCTTTTGTCCTCCGACAATATGTAGAGAGAACAGTGAGACTTACGCTACCCTCGCCCACAGCCTCCCCTCAACACTCTGCCTCCTCTATACACCTCCAGTCCTTGCCGCCGCCGCGCTCGTCCTCGCATGTGCGCAGCTTGACATCCCCCCGCCAAGACCGCCCCCACCCATGAGCGAGCAGAGGGCCAAGCACGAGCTCGACATCCTGATGGCCGAGGAGGGGGAGGAAACGCCGCCATTCGAGCCGCAAGTGTTCTGGCTCGACTTGCTTAGCGTCAAGGCGGAGGAGCTGAAAGGTGCGCTGCTTCAGAGCGACTTTTCATGATGGAGCGCTTACGCAAACAACCTGTCGCAGAGCCCGTGATAGACATTGTCGACGGCTACAAGCTCGCAAATGACCCGTTTGTCGTCGAGGAGGGCGAGAGAGTAAGTTTTCCGACCTCCTTCGCCTGTTCACATTGCGAAGGGCAAAGCTGACCTTGCCTGTTGCAAAAGCTCGCTGCCAAAGTCGAGCCTGTCCTCACCACGATCGCAGCAGCCTCGATGGCCGGTTCCCCTCTCCCGCCCCCTCCCGTAACCTCAACACCTGTCGCCACGGCGGGAGAGAATGGCATGGATTTGGGCTGAGGGCTACACGGGGGCGCGCGGGTTTGTAGCATGTTGTCGTCGTTCGTCCTGTTGTCATTTCTAGCGCATCTCGCATCCCTCCGCTTTGTGCATCAGACAGCTGGCAACGCGAGTTGCAACAACAACAGCGAGCGATTTCCATCCCTACGTGCGGGTCCAGGACCAAGCATTCATGCCCCGTCCACCTCCATCGACCCGACCACCCCCATCCCGCAATTCCCAAACTCGATCGTCGTCGGCGCAGCAAACAGCTCCGGCGAGACGAGCGCCTCGTCTTCGTCCTCCTCGTCCTCCGTCGTGAGCCCGTTGACCCTCCCCCTCGGCGGCCGCTTCACCCTCCCCGGCGAGACGGGGCGAACTCTCGCGCGATGCCGCTCGTCCTCGCTGTCGCTGCTGTCGAGCACGGTGCTCTGCGACGCAAGAGCGCGCGACGCAATCAGCGATGCCTTGCGCGAGGGGCGGCCGCGCGGCGGTGAGCCGCCTGCGCCTGCGGTTGCACCGTCGCCAGCGGCAGATGCGGAGCGCTGCCGCGTCGTGCGCGAAGAGGACAGCGGCTCAGACGCCGCGAGCGAGCGGCGCGAGGATGTGCGCCGCCCGCCTGCGCCAGCGAAGCCGTTCTTGCGCCGCCGCACGCCGTCCGAGTAGCGGTCCTCGTCGTCGCTGTCGCCACTCGAGGACGTCGCGCGGTTGCGGAAGGGGTCTTCGTCCGACTCGGCGTGGCCCGACGCGACGCCATCGTTGTTGTCGTCCTCCCCGTGGAGAGACGGCGACAGCTCCGCGCTGACGCCCTCCGCCGCTCCGTCCATCTCAACGTCTCCGCCGGCCTGCGCCTCCCCAATCCCGCCGCCCTTGGCGCCGATGCCGTGCTCGCCTTGCGGCTGCTGGGCCGTCCCATCGACCGCCGTGCTGCCGACCTCGACAGGCAGTCCAAACCCGCGCGTAACGATGAACGGCGTCCACTTGAGCCTATCCGGCCGGAGGCGGATCCACTCCTTCTTCAACTCGGCGTGGCGCGCGAGGTACGCCTCGACTTCGGCGCGGTTTGGGTGGATCCGGTACGCGGTGGGGACGACGAGCTTCTTCGGCGCGGCGTGACCATGCCCCCCTGCATCGTGCCCCGCCGCGCGCGCCTCAGCCGCCGCATTCCGCTGCTTCCGCGCAGTCCACTGATTCCCGCCCCACTTCCTCTGCGTCGGCGCCCCCGCCCCCGCCGCCTCGTTTGCGCGCCGCACGTCCCGCGTGCTCAGCACGGGCGGCGGGGGCGGCAAGCCCGCGGCGATCGCCGCCTCGCGCTCGCGCTGCTCGCGCAGCTTGGTCCACTGGTTCCCGCCCCACGGGCGCTTGCGCTTCTGCGATGGTGCGGCCGCGGGCCGCGGCGTCGCGTACGCGGGTGCGGGCGCGGGCTGCACGGCCTGCAGCGGCGCAGGCGCAGGAGAGGGGAGCGGCGCGGGTGAAGGCGCCGCGCTCGGGTTTGGGAGGACGAAGGTCGAAACAGGGCCAGGCGCAGGGAGGGCCTGTCCGGGCGAGGGGGCGGAAGCGGCAGGAGAAGTCGGTACGGGCGGGGGTGCAGTGGCGGGAAGCGGTATGGGCGGCGCAGCCAGCTCGGGCGAGGGTGCAGCGCCGGGTGCGTGCTGAGCGATCGCGCCGTCGA
Organism: Rhodotorula sp. PL61-2; assembly: GCA_028828645.1. Classification (NCBI taxonomy): domain Eukaryota; kingdom Fungi; phylum Basidiomycota; class Microbotryomycetes; order Sporidiobolales; family Sporidiobolaceae; genus Rhodotorula; species Rhodotorula sp. PL61-2. Next base: position 110,324 of record JAPZQE010000056.1, on the reverse strand, counting down.
CCTGCGTCTGGGGCAGCTGGGCCGCGCCATTCATATGCGGGGCCTCGGCGGGAGGTGCGACGGGCGGTAAGGCGGCAAGCGCGGGCGGGACGGGGACGGCTTTGCTGTTGAGGTCGGTGATGTAGCCGCGTTCGTGTAGGATAAAGTAGATGTCGTCGCGAGTCATCGATGTCGCTTTGCTGATGTCTACGCACCATCGCAAAGCTCTTTCTGTCAGCCAGGTGCGTAAGCCTGAGGGAGAACGAGAGGCGACGCACCCTCGAAGCGGATCTCCGTGTCGTCGTTGGCGGGGAGGGAGGCAAAGTAGGTGAAGAGGGTGAGGGTCCAGTAGTTGCGGTACGAGAGGAGGCCGAGGTCGGAGAGCGGGCGTTCGGGCGTTCCCAGCCGGCCTTCCTTCTTCGAGAGGAGGTAGCCTGCAACGCACACCCAAACGCTCTCGTCAGCATCGTTGCCTGCGCAGCGAAGGAGAAAGCGTCCGCGCGCACACGCACTGAAATCGATGAGCAGGTTGCCCCATCCCCTCCGTTGGCGGACAGGGAGGGTCATGATGCAGCTGACGTTGTTGGTAGGCGAGCGCTTCTCCTTGCTGAAGTAGCCGACAAACTTGGCGCCCTGCGGCGACGCCTCGGTCATGACGTAGAAGAGGAACGGCTCGACGTCGTAGTAGAGCGTCTTGTGGTCGAGGAACTGCTTCGCGAGGAGGCACAGGTTCTGGCAGTAGATCTGCGGGCGGCCGCGACGGTGCGTTAATGGGATGGACCTCGTGCGCAGCAAACGCGCTCTGGCACCGAAGAGCCAGAGAGAGAGCGAGTCGCGGACGCACCTTGCTCTTGCGCCCGTCGACCTCGAAAACGGAAACCTTGCCGTCGCGGTAGATCTCGTCGCCCGGCGGGTGGCGCATCTTGCACTTGAGCTGCGTATTGAGCGTGACTAGTCAGCTCTACGCGTTCCAATGCCGCACGCACGACGAGCCGCAAGGGCCGCACTCACCTTGTGCCGGTCGCTCTCGAACCCGCTCTTCATGTACTTCAAGCACCACTCGCACACCCACAGTCTCCCGTCCGCGACGCGCGTGTACTCGTCCGGGAACGGCGCCTGGTACCACGTCTTGAGCTCAAACTCGCCGAAGCGGAGGTGTGTGATCGGGCGGATCGGGAGCCCGCCCGGCAAGGGCGTAGGAGCTGAGGCGACAAGCGCGGGCGTGGACGCGCCCGAGCCGAGCGCGAGGGCCGCGGGGAGCGGCGTCAAGGCCCCGAGAGAGGCGGCGAGCGCTGGTGCGGTCCGCGCGGGGCGAAGCTCGTGCGCGCCGGGCGTCGCCGGGCCTGCGCCGGGAGCGGGCGTACCGGGAAGCGCTACGGCGGGCAGTGCAGGCGACGTGCCCGGCACTGCCGCTGCGCCTGTGCCCGTAACAGCGGCAGCGCTCGCCGCGTCCTGCATCGCCGCGCGGACGAGCTCGCGCTGCTCGAACTGCGTCCTCGCAGCTTTCCACCGCTCGCGATCCTGCGGCGTCGGCACGCGACCCGTCCCGTCTGCCTCCTTCGCAGTCAACAAGCCGCCGTAAGGGTCGTAGTCGTCCTCGGCGGCAGGGTCGGCGCCGTCCTCCTCGTCGGAGAAGGCCGGCCGCGGCGCGAGCCACGGCGCGAACGAGGCGGGGCTGTCCCGCTCGCGGTCGCGCTCGGTGCGTGTCTTCTTCGGCGGGCGAGCGGCGAGGCCGAGGTTCCGCGTGGGCGTCGATCCCGCGAAAGGGAGGATCCCGGCGCTTTCGGGCGCACCCGCGCCGACGCCACCGAGCTTGGATGGCAATCTCGGCAGCTTGACGCGCGGATGGAGCGGATCGCCCCCTGCGGCGGCGAGGTCTGCGCCGATGGACGAGCCCGCGGGGAGGAGCATCGCGGCGGCGAGGGCGTCCTCGTCTGCGTCCGTCATGCTCGCATCGGCGTCTGCGCCGTCCTCCTCCTCCTCCGAATCGTACACCGCGCGCCCCTTTCCCTTGCGGTCACTGAGCGCGCTGCTCCTCCTGCGGCCGAGCGGCGCACCGCCGTCGACCCCATCCGTCGAAACGCTCCTCCTGCTGCTCCTCCTCGCTCGCTCCTCGGCACCAGTCGCACCGCCCGCAGGCGTGCTGACGAGCCCAACCGGCCTCGCCTGCTTGCGCGCGCGCTTGCCGTGCCCCTCGGGGAGAACGCCAAGCGCGGCAAACTCGCTCTGGCGGACGCACGTCGGGCAGGTCCACTTTCCGCGCGGGATGGACGCGAGAGGCGGGGTGAGGCACTGCCGGTGCCAGCCGCGGTCGCATGAGTCGCAGAAGAGGATGTCGTCCTGCGAGCCGAGCGGGATGCGGTCAGCGGGTCGGCCTTCCTAACCGGCCTAACCGGAGGAAACAGAGAGTGGAGAAAGGACCGCATACGCACATCATCGCCCTTTTCGTCGCACACCTCGCAGCGCTTGCACTCCTGGCACAGCCACGCATACGCCTTTACGCGCTTGACCATCCCCCAGTCGTCCCACTCGAGGCACGTCGGGTGCCCCGAGCTGCCACACTCGTAGCAGCTGACGAGCTCCTCGGCCCTCGCGTGCTTGTTAACGCTCGCGTCGCCGCCGCAGAATGCGCAGTGCGTGTCCTTGGGCGAGAACGCGGGCAGGAAGGCAACGCCCCCCGGGCCAACGCGCCGTGGCGTGGCTGCGTTCTTAGGGTTCGCGCGCGAGGAGGGCGTCGTCGTGGTCACGCCAAGGCCGACGACTGCGGCAGAGGGCTCGGAGGTGACGTCCGCGGAAGACGAAGCGGCAGGAGGGGGAGGAGGTGTCGCGGGGCGGACGGTGGGAGCTGAAGAAGTCGAAGCGACAGGGGGTGTGCTCAAGGATGTCGATGCGGTTGTGTCTGCCGACGGCTGGGCGGCGAAGGAAGAAGGGTACGGTTCGGCGGTGTTGTCGAGGGTGGGCGCCTGGGCGGGGAGGGAGCTGCCGGGGAGCTGGAAAGGGAGAGGCTCGAGCGATGCCTCTTTGGCTTGCTCGCTCATCCTGGCGTCTGCTGCGTGCGCTAGAGGCGCGCCTCGCGCGGTGGTCGCCATTGCGGCAGGAGCGAGGAGCGAGGTGGGGAGAGGCAAATACCGCAAGGCAGGACGCGTTCTGCGAGGCGCGGCTGTGTCATAACATATCATGGCTCAATGCAAGGTTGCAGAGGGGGACACGAAGGCAGCAGAGCGCACCGTTGCTGCCAAACAAGAGACGCGAGGCTCAGTCACGGGACAGGGGCGGCTGTTTCTCGCTCGTCGGCGTTCGGGGCGGAGTGAGGGCGGGGAGGTATGTCGATGCGGTTTGAAAGTGCTCGCGGGCAGCACTTGCTCGTCGCCCGCGCGGTGTGGTGAGACGGGCGGTGCTAGGCGGAGAGCGGGGCGGGGGGCGAGGCGAGGCGAGGGGCGACACGCTCGTGTGGCTGCCGCGCTGCTCTGAGTGCACTGAGAAGGTGCCCTTGGGCTGTCGAGGCAGTCTGAGCCCAGCTAGCGGGGATGGGAAGCGAGATGCGAGGTTGTATTCGCGCAAGTGTAATCCGCGCAACAGAGACACTTGTTGTTGCTCGTCGACGCGCCTCGTCTCCGCAGCCCTCTTCGCGCGAGTGCCGTGGTTCGGCTGCTGAGACACGCGTATACCGAGCACAGCAACCCGCTCGCACGTGCACCTGCGCTCCCCTCCGACGCGCAGCCCTCTTGCTCTCTGGCGCGCCTCCTCGCGTCCGACGCGCAGCTCCCTGTCTCCGCGCTCCGCCGGGCAGGCAGAGCGCAGTGTCGACCAGGCCACGATGCTGCGGCTCAGCTCGTACGGCGCATCCGCCACCACCTCGCACGGCTACCCAAAGAGCCCCGCCCACCCCGCCGAGCAGCCCCCGCTCGAGGCGTACCCGCCCCCGCCCGCAGCCAGGTCGAGCGACATCCTCATCAACCGCTGCCACGAGCTCAAGCGCATCGCAAAGGGCGTCGCAACCTTCTACCAGGGTGAGCGCACCTCGCTCCCTCTCGACGCGACCACGCGCCTGACCCTCGCATGAATGCACCGCAGGCATCGCAGAGGCGCACAACACCCACGCCCTCACCCTCAAGAAGCTCTCGGCACCGGCCACCACCCCCATCCCGACCCCGTTCGCCGAGGCGTCCCTCTTCATCCCGCTCCCGTCGAACGCGTCCGGAACCGCACCCGCCTCGCTCGGCGGAAACGGCTCAGAGGGGTGGGCACAGATCCTCCAAGAGGCAAAGGATACCAATGCCCGCACCGCCGACGCCCACGCCGACCTCGCAAAGCGCATCACCAAGGACGTCGTCGGACCCCTCATGCGCTGCCGCATCGACATGAAGGCCCACATCCAGCTCATGGAGCGCGACCTCACCAAGGCCGTCGACGCCGTTCAAAAGGAGCGGTGCGTCAACGCGTGCGCCCTACCCTCGGACCCCGCGAGACTGACTTTCCCTCCCTGACAGCGACACGGCCGCTCCGCTTCTCGCGCGCCTTTCGACCTCGCTCACCCAGTCGTCCCTCCCAGCGGCCGCGCCCTCGCTCTCCCCGATCGAGGACCCCGTCCTCCTGCGTGCGCAGGTCGAGGCGCAGCTCCGCGTCCAGGTCGCCCGCGAGAACGACCTCCTCGCCGCTGTCAAGACCTGGGCAGAACGCACCGAGCAGAAGGAGAAGGACGTTCTGGGCGAGATCAAGCGCTGCTGGGCCGTCTGGGAGCAGGCCAAGTGCGTCCCCCTCGCACAACCTTCCCAAGTCGCGCATACTGACCCAGGCACTCGCGCTCTCGCGCAGCTCGAACATGCTTCTCGGCAATCAGCAGCTCTCCATGTTTCTGTCGGCAACGGTCGACAGCGTCCCGCCCGAGGCCGAGTGGGCGCACTTCCTCCGCCTGAACCACATCGTCCTGCCCGACGTGCCGGACAAGTCGGTCGACGACGTTGTCTGGGACGGCAAGGGCGATCCGCTTACAAGCGTCGTCCTTGAGGGCTTGCTCGAACGCCAGACGAGCTTCCTCCGCTCGTGGAAGCCCGGTGCGCCCCGCCCCCTTCCTCCCCTCCTTTCCGGTGTGCTGACTCAGACTCGCGAGCTCGCAGCATATTTCATCCTCACCCCGTCGGGGCACCTGCACATCTACGGCCCGCCACCCGCGTCCGTCGTTCCCGCCGCGTCCGCCTCCTCTGGGGAGGGCGAGGGTGACACCGACGCCGCGTCGCTCTCCTCGACGCCGGCGTACCCGCCCCTCTCGCCGCAGGCGGCGTACCTGGCGCTGCACACCTCGCCGCACCTCTCGCTCAACCTCGCGCTGTGCACGCTCGGCCCGATGCCCACACCCGAGAAGGCGAGTGCCGAGGCCGAGGAGCGCAAGAAGGCCCCGCTCGATGCGGTGTTCACCATCATTGAGACGCTCGGGAAAGGTGGGAAGGGCGAGGGCAGCGGGACCAAGCATGTCGTCAGGTGCAAGGGCGAGAAGGGGTGGGAGGAGATGGGCGGGTGGGTCGCGGCGATTGGGAAGGTGCGTCCTCACACCTTTCTCGCTCGCGCTCCCCGCCTCCTACCGTGGACGATGATAGCTCCCGCCCGCCAAGAGCGCGAATTGACGCTCGCTTTCCGCGTCGCGCAGTTCTGTGCTGCCCCGACTGCTCCTCCCCCACCCTCGCCGCCGACGCCCACGCCCTCTTCCTTCGCACGCGCCCCTCCCCCCGAGTCCGAGTCGGGTTCAGCGGACGCCGCCCCCGCCCGCGCGTCCTTTTCCCCCGCACCGCCCCCGCTCCCGCCGACCGCGCCGCGGATGCTCCCACCGCTCCTCCCCGACCGCTCCGTCCCGCTGGGCGAGTCGCCCGCACTGCCCGACCTGCCGACCTCGCCGCTCTCGAACGCCTCTTCCGCGACGGCGCCGCCGCCACTGCCCCCCAGGGACAGCATGCTCAGCACGACGAGCAGCAGCATGAGCTTCGGGACCGACGCAGACGGCGACACTACGCGCAACTCGGTCCTCGTGATCGAGGACGACTACGACCTCTCGAGGGCGATGAGCGGGCTGGGCGTGCTCGGCGCCGTGCCGGAACCGGAGGCGCACGCGGACGAGGCGCACGACACGCGTGACGCGCCGGAGCTCCCGGCGAAGCCGGTCGAGGAGGAGGCGGAGGAGGAGGAGGAGCGCAGCGATGAGCACGAGGAGCAGGACAACGCGAGCGGGTCCGACGCTGGCGATCTCGGCCGGTCGCTGTCCGGCTCGAGCCTCTCGCGCGGGGCGTTCGGCGCGGACGCCAGCGCCGGTGGGGCGGCGAGGAAGGAGCGCAGCCCGCGGCAGGGGAGCGTGCGCAGCCTTGCTGCGGCGTGGGAGCAGCAGCAGGGCGGGTCTTCCGCGGCGGCGAAGGAGGAGGAGCATGGGGAGGACGGCGAGGAGAAGGACGAGCAGGGGCAGGGCGAGGGCGAGGGGGAGAAGCCTCTTGTGGGCAAGAGCAAGAAGGGCAAGAAGAAGCGGAAGAGCAAGGGCGGCGCGGCCGCAGCGGCGAGCAAGGTGCGACTTCCCTCTCTTCCCCCTTCTCCCAGAAGAAGGCTGATTCGGGCGTGCGCGCAGCCCGTCGAGCGACCCCTTCCCCTCCCCTCCGTCGACCCGGAGCACGCCGACCTCGGCCTGCCGGCGCCGCACTCGCCGACGTTCGACGCCGTGGCGCTCGACACCGCCGCGGATGGCGTTGACGCGCGCGAGGGCGTCGCGAGCCCGCCGCCGATGGTGCTGGAGGAGGTGGAGGAGGCGCCGAGCCGCAGGAGCGAGGACTTGCCCGCGCGCGCAGAGGCGCAAGAGGAGAAGGAGGAGCAGAAGGAGGAGGACAAGGACGGTAAGAAGGACGAGGCGTGAGGAGGAGGTGAAAGGTTAGGCGCCTCTCCGGCAGAGGCGGGTTCGCTCTGGCGTTCATGGGTTCGTCATCATTACAAGGTCCTCACGAATGACACTGTTTGTATTGCGCCGGGCTGCGAGGGGAGTTGACGAGGAGAGACCGCTCCGGCTGTCTGTTCCTCAAGCCTTGCGTTCCCCGCGACGACATTTCAGGTTCCACCGAATCCCGCACGAGTCGATTGCCACATGGACATCTATCAGAGCGGGAAGCTCCTGAAATACTCGAGCTGGAAGAGCTGACCGGGCGAGGGGAGGAACGAGGGATACGAGTTGAGCCAGCGGCGTCCGCCGCTCACGCGGAAGGCTGGACGGCAGCATGTGTACCATTCTTCGGTGCGGAGAGCTCGAGGGCGAGCGTATGCACTGAACGCATTTCGTGCTCACCGCCTTGTGAAGCCACTTAGGAAGGTGTTCGCGGGCAAGCCGTGCCGGTCCTTGACGAGGCAGCTCTCGTAGCCCCACAGTCCATCCATGACAAGCCCAACAAGCGTTCATACGACCCGCCTCTAGCGTAGCTAGATCGCCCTTTCCTCTGCCTCAACTCGCCTGCGCTCCTCCCGCCCGTCCAGCTTCGTCCTGGGTACGCCCACGCGCTCGCGGCTGTCGCTGGGGCCCGACGAGCTCTCGTCAACGCCGCAGCAGAGCGCCAAGCTACAGGAGCTGCAGTCGATGTTCGGATTCGCGGGGCAGACGGGGCAGAACGGAGATGGGAAGAAGTAGATGAGGAAGGAGGAGGGAGGGGCAGTGATTTCGCGCTTTCCGCTGTTGTATACCATCGCTTGCCCTTTCTCATTAGCGCTCTCGTAGGCAGACGCGGTACGAATGGTGTTCCAGCTTCTACGCGGGTGATGCGCGATTTGGGAAGGCTGTCGAGAAGCAGGACAAAATGGCGCCGCCCTCTTCAGACTCTACTGCCTCTTCTTGCGGTGGAAAACCGTCGATGCAATCCTCCTGTATGAGCAAAGTGTAAGAACTTGGTAGGAATGCGGACGGAAGGGCGAGGCGTGCCGTAGGCCGCGCGGCTCGGGGTTGAAGACGTTGTCGATCTCGTCGTCACCAGGCTGAAGTTGCGGCGTGCGCATGTGACTGCGGCATGAGCTCGCTTTTTCAGCGCAGAAGGCAGAGCAGCGGGAGTGCGTAGCGCACCTCGTCGCGTTGTCAATGAGAGCCTGGCCGTGCGGGTGCAGCGCCAGGTACAGGTCTGTGAAGACGGGGCACGGATTCCACGAGTGCCTGTCGGTACCGAAGAAGTTGCTCAAGCTGTAAAGCGGCGGCTCGGGATGTCCCGGCCAGGCGAGGTGCTGGAGGTATGTAGTCCACTGGGGCGTGTGCACGGGGAGGTGGAGCCCGCCAAGCTGCGTCGGCCAGTCCCGGCGTTGGTGCTGCGCCATCGTGCGCGCGTTGTGGTAGATGTGTGTGTATACCACCAGCCACAGCGCAACAGCGACAGGGCAGTACTCTTCAAGCCACACCGTAAGTTTGAGGAGCTGCGCTGCAGAGCACGTCCGACTGTTGACCGTGTCCGTCGCGAGGCCCAGGTCGAGGAGAAACAGTGCAAATGCCTCAATGTGGTGCGTGCGCGCATTGACTCCGCGTGCTGGCGGCTCGTTGTACAGACGGTCGAACTGGAGCAGGACGAGCGGGAGCGGGATCGTCGATGCCCAGTCGCTGTACATATACGTGTGAGAGCTGCCATCGAGTGGTAGAGCAAGAAAGCGGACAAACTCGGTCTTGGCGTACGTCGTATTGGTGAGGATCAGATTCAAACCCTCCGGGGACTTGACCTTTGTGGAGATCTTTGCGTACAGATCGATGTCGACGAAAGTTTTCTGCCATTTTCTGCGCCATTGAATAGTCAGCTCGTATGCAAGAGAACTGAGGGAGGTCGCCGCACTCGCGCTTCTCCGGATAGAGGTCGTGCCCGACACTCTCGATCTCAACCTGGCGATACTCGTCCGTGCGCTTGAAAGCGATAGCAGCGGGCGCGCGGTACCAGGTGCGCACCATCTCTCGGGTGTGCTTGCTCGGGGGTTGGTCGAGCCCGAACGACCCGAGCGGGTGCTGGGGCTCGCCGTCGGATGTCGAAATCTTGAGCGGAGGCTGGGGTTCTTCGTTGAGGATCGGCGGCTGCGACATGGTGAGGTACGAGCAGAAAACAGGAAGAAAAAGGGGGGCGCAGGTAGTGGAAAGAAGCGGAGGAGCCGTAGGACGTTCCGAGGAGGCGCCGCGGCAACTCCGAGCGCCGCCACTTCCAGGAGGTCAGAGGCGATGAAGGGGATACGACGTAAGTAAGTCAACGACACAGCGCGGCAGCTGCTTCAAACGGGACCAAGCAGGACTGCTCTGCAAGCCGCCCCTTTCGCCGCTGCCTCCCTCGCCTGCTCCACCGCCTTCTTGAGCCACGCGAGCTCCATCCCTCTGACGCGGGATATGCGATTGAGCGGCTGGAAATAGCCGTTGACCGAGCTCGAGCGCAGCAAAGAAGATACGCGAGCGACGAGGGAGAGATGATGTACCGCAGCCGATGAGGGTTTGTGCCAAGGTCGAGTGGTTGCGGTCGTGGCAGGAGAGGGTGAGGAGCCTGACGCGCGAGGGCAGGAACAGATGCGCGTCGTCGCGGGCGGGGCCTGAAGGCGGCAGTGCGCGAGAAGCAGGGAAAACGGGAGGCAGAGGAGGGTGGGCAGCAATCGGCGAAACGGGGAGCGGAAGTTGCGGCAGCTTGTGCAGAAGTTGCGGCAGCGAACACTGCGCTGCACTGCCCGAGTAGGTGTGCTGAGGGCAGTGAGCGGGCTTAGGCAGCAGCGGCGGGTAGCTCGGCACACGGCGATGCTCGAGCTTCGGAACCTTGGCCGGCCTTTGTGAGGCTTCGGGGAATGTGACGAGGTCGTCAGCTGCGACGGCATGCTGGATCGCTGAGAAGCGCTCGGCGCGGGCGGCGCGGGCGGCGCGGGCGGCGCGGGGTGAGGAAAATGGTCGGGTCCAGGAAGCGCATCCCAGTCGATGCGCTCGAGCTCTCGCGCGTGATGATGGGACCTTTGAAAGGACCCGTGCATGCGGCTACACGAGTGTAAGTACGTGTTTCTAGAGAGAGAAGAAAACAAGCACATACAGGTTGAGGTACGTGCAACAGAGCACGCAAATTGCCGATGCAGCTTCGACCTGCGCAGCCGTGCGAATTTCCCCCGCGTCTGGCGAAGGACGTACCCGGCAATCATCTCAGTGGGCTTCAGCGGCCGCCTGCCGACCAGCTTCCTCATTGTACCGATGCTGGGCAAGAGGTTCACGGCTGCGGACGGAGAACGCGGTAATCAGTCGCCGTCCCGGCTTCTACAGACGGGGAGGGGGAGACGCACCGAAGTCAAACGCCTCCGGCGCAGACGCGAGTTACACCGTCCGCCGCGCGCCGCCCTTCTCCGTCCACTTTCCGACATAACCCGTACGCGGCGCTCGCTCATCCCCTCGCTTGCGCCGTGCTTCAAGGCCGAATCATCGCTCAGCGGGTTAGTCATGTCCGGCACACAAATGCTGCACAGGCGGATCTCCATCGCGGCGCGCTCGACTGCGCTGCTCGAGTCGCGTTGGCGGGGGTCAGGCTCGGGAGGAGGGAGGCGGAGCGAGGTAGCGGGCTGCCGCTGGGCCGTGAAGGCTTGCTGCGGCTCAATGTACTCCTCAGAGCTCGGCTCAGCAGCTGCGCTTGTTCCGGCGGGCGGGTGCGCCGGCGTATGAGCTTCATCAGTCGTCGAGGGAAGAGCGGCGGTGAGGAGGTTGTTTGAAAACGTCGTGAGGTCATGCAGCTGCTCGACCTCGCTTGTGTGAGATTCCATGAGATGCTGATGCGGCTGAACAGGCTCCGCGTGCACAGTGCTCCTCGCCTGGACCTCCTCGCTCTCCCACGACGATGTCGACGTGGAGACGGCCGGCGCATCGTTCGTGAGCAGTACGAGCTGGTTGTCGTACTCGAGCTTGGGCTGTACGTGCGTTTCGTCCATTCTCAAAACAATCGGGCGAGAAAAGCTGAAGTGAAGTGAGCCGGCGCGAGAGAGCCTCATGCGCGGAAGGGGCGACGAGAGGGCAACTCTCGCGAGACTGGAGAACATGCCACAGAAGCGTTCGTTTCATGCTACAAGACCCCCGCAGACCAAGCGAAAAGCGAGTTGATCATCCCCTCACCGGCCTCACCCCTCCGCCTCGAGGTCCTCCCTCGCCTGCGCAAGCACCTTCCTCAGCCACGCCATCTCCAGCGCAGACAGCTTGACCTCGGCCCTCGCCATGGCCGTTACGAGGAACGCGTCGATAATGCCCCGCTCGACGAGGAGGAGGTTCGCCAGCGCGGAGGGGGAGGAGATGCCCGCCGCGAGCAGGATGGACGAGGCGGTGGTAAAGTCGTGCGACGGTAGAAGGCGCAGAGGAAGGCGCGGATCTCGCTCGTAGTGGCGTGAATGGATTGAGGCTTCACATCGAGAGCGGGCGAGAACTGTGCTTCCGGCTTGACGGGCAAGGACGAGACGGTTGTGTTGAGGGCGGACGTCGAGGCGGCGGGGTGCGCGCTGTGCGATGGAGGGGCCGAGAGACGCTGCGACACCTTCTTCGGGCGCTTCGAGCTCTGCGCAGTTGACTGTGCGGGCGCGGAAGGAGGTGAAGGGGCGCAGAGCGCGGGCGAGACGCGCTTCTTGCGCTTGAGCTTCGGCTTCGGCAGCGGGGATTTCTTCCCCGTGCTGCGGTGCGCGCGCCCGTGCTCGTGCTTGTTCCCGCGCTCGGGGAAGTGGTCCGTGCCGAGGTAAGCATCCCAGTCGCGCTTGTGCAGAATCGTGAGGTCAGTCGGAGCGCCGAGCACCATCTGGCGGTCTGCGTCGCCGCCAGTGAGTCACAACTGCGAAGGCGGAAAGGAAGAAAACATGCACACTGCTTGTCATGCATATGCGGCCGCCGATCATGGGTGATCCGGTTCATGACCTGCGCTGGCGTGAGTCGCTTGCCCGTCTGGCGACGGATGTACTCGGCAAGAAGACCGTTGCGACCGAGATGCACTCCGCCGATCCGGACGCGGTACGTCTTGATGTTGGAGATCAACGTGAGACCTGTCGACTACGGCGTGAGCAAGGATGAGAGGGCCGGGGAGACGAGAACGCACCGCGCTTCAGCGCATCCTGGCTCGGCTCCACAGCTGGGTTTCCTTTTCGGCGGCACGGCCACCACCGTGTCGCGGCCTCTTGTCAACGCGATCGTCGTTATCGTTCTCATCCTGATCCGAGCGGTCCTCGTCGTCGTAGCTCGACCCGCCTCCGTCGTCGCCACTCATCTCGACGTTGCTCATCTCGACGGTGCTCAGCTCGGAGCTCAGCTCGCCTTCATTCTCAACCTTCGAGTCCGAGACGAACGGGGCCCAGCGCTCCGCGTTGTGCGCTATACTGGTCGAGGGCCTTGAAGTCGGTCGGAGCGATGTCAGCGAGGATGAACGGGCCTCCGTAGAAGCTTCGTGCGGGTGCGAGCGAGGCGGCGCAAGAGCGTTCGGGAGCTCAAACATAACAACAAGCAAGTCAGGCGGGAGAAGCGCGAGCAGCGTGGAGGGGCGGAGCGTGTAACGCTGCCGCGGAACCCTTTCGCGGCGGTTGCTCCTCACACCTCTCTCCTGTCGCTGGATCTCGCTTCGTAGGCTTACGGGAAGGTGCTATGAAGCAACGTGGGCCGCTTTGACCAGCTCCTGCAGCGCCCATTCTACTCCCCGTTCTCATCAGTGGACGCAGCTTCACGCCAGATTCTGTTACGCTACAGGCCATTGCAGCGACAAGTGGTATCGCTAGACACGCTCGGTAGGCATGCGTGCCGATGGCCTTGCGCGTCCGCAGTGCCAGAGACGCTTCCTCACCACAGCAACATCCTCGAAATCCAAAGGGGGACCTCGTCAGCAGCTGCACACCGCTTCCCTCACTCACGGGTTGTGTAACCGGCTTATGGCTGTCTTCGGACGCATAATACGCTTCACGCTGGCCGTCTCCGCTCGTGGGGGGACGCCGACAGCGTCCAGCGCCCGGCGGACGGTCTGCGCAGCCACCTGGTAACGTCCTCAAGCGCCTGCTGTTGCTTCGAAGCTCGCGCTCGCATTTGTCAAATGTGAATGCGAAACTCTCGCTGACGGTCGCTTGAAGCAGCTTATCCGCGCCGCTGCGAGTGCTGGCCAACTAGTTGCCTCGTACGCACTCACCCGCCCTTCCCACTGATCGCAGGTCAACCCCGCCGCGGTCAGGGGACAGAACGACGGTATCAGCGAGGAGACAGTGTCGCGATGCCAGGCGATACGGGTACGTAGACGCTTGCCGAGGTTGGGCTGCAGGAGAACTCGTTTGCACGTTGGAGGAGAGGCGGGACGATGGTGGTCCCTGTCGGTACTGCGAGCTGAGGCGTCGGCAGAGAGCGGTGCAACAGAGAGCTGCTGCGCTGCAGTGCAAGCAAGTGATCGGGAAGGTTTGGGACCGGGGAGGAGGGGAGGCCTCGCCCCTGGCGCGCGCCGACTCGGAGGAAGATGGCCTCGACCGCGAGTGCGCATTTGACGAGCGTGTAGTTGCCGAGTTGACCTCTCGCGCCGAGCAGGTCATCGCTGCACTCGCACTGGGATACACCGCGCACGACACCACGCGCCGTCGTCGCTGATCTCTGCCCGCACTCGCTGCGTCCAGCCACCCTCGACGCCCTCGCGCCGTCCCCATCCGCCGGCGACAGAAGCACGCGCACTCTCTGTCGCGGGACAGCAGCAGCACAGCCAGCGTCGACGAGAGCACTCGCACGACTGCCCGAGTGCCCCCGATCACCCGCAGCGGCCGTCCCCCTCCTCCCCTCGGCGCTCCCCCACCTCGCCGTCCCCTCGACTCCCTTCCCTCCGTGCAGGGCCCGCAGCCATGCAGCCGTACGGCCACCCCGATCCCTACGCACAGCACCACCAGCAGCACCCGCACCCGTACGGCGCTCTCCCGCAGCCCCCGCCCCAGGTCCATCACCTCCAGCACCCGCAGCCGCAACAGCAGCAGCAGCAGCAGCAGGGCGACGACGGACCCGGCACTCGCAAGCGCAAGGCCGCCCAGATGCAGAGCCAGGGCACCGTTGACGACGACGACGACGAGAAGCCGGGCAGCGACGCAGCGAGCGTCGGCGGGAGCGCGGGGCAGGGGGGGCAGCAGGGCGGCGCAAAGGGCAAGGGCGGCGCGAGCGAGTTCGTCAAGAAGCTCTACAAGTGTGTGCATCCGTCCTAATCCTCGCCTCGCGCGGTGCTCACGCTTCTCCGCCGCGCAGGATGCTGGACGACGGGCAGTACCAGGACATTGTCAGCTGGGGCATCGACGGCTCGTCTTTCGTCGTCAAGGTGCGCATACGCTCTGCTCTTTGCGAGATGCGCCGATGCTCATATAACGCTCGCCCGCAGGACATGAACCAGTTCACGACCGCCATCCTCCCTCTCCACTTTAAGCACTCGAACTTTGCCAGCTTCGTCCGCCAGCTCAACAAATACGACTTCCACAAAGTCAAGAACAACGACGAGGGTCCAAGCCCGTATGGCGAGAACGTGCGTCCGCTGTTACGCGTCTCAGAAGGGACGCGCGATTGACCTCTCCGGATGCATGCAGACGTGGGAGTTCAAACACCCGAACTTTGGCGCTAACATGAAGGACAACCTCGAGAACATCAAGCGCAAGGCGCCCGCGGCGAAGAAGGCGCAGCAGGCGGCGCAGGCGCGCGGACGGGCGGGCACCGCCGGCCCAACCAACGGCGGAGCGATCGACCCTGCGCTCGCCGCGGCAAGCGGATCGGGCGTCCTGCACGGCGTGCCGGGCGGGGTTGTCGGCGGGGGAGACGCGGCGGGCTTGCAGGCGCAGCTGAACGAGCTCGCGAGGACGCAGGTCGCGATGCAGCAGCATATGACGAACCTCAGCCAGGACTACCAGGCCGTCATCGGCGAGATGATGAACTTCCAGCGCAACATGGTCGCGCAGGATCAGCTCATGCAAAACCTGATCCAGTACCTTGTCAGCCTCGAGGCCGGTGCGTCTCCCCGCACCTCCCCGCTCGCCCGCCCCTCTCGCTCACACTCTTGCGTGCTTCCAGACTCAAAGAGCGCGACGCAGCAAGACCCTTCGGCGCCCTTCGTCCCCTCGTCGCAGGCGCAAAAACTCATCTCGTCGTACACCGAGGTCGCCCGCGCGTCTTACGACCAGATGGCGGACCTCACGCGCCGCGCGTCCCTCTCCGGCGGCGCGTTCCCGAATCTTCCGCCGCTCCCGCCACCGCCGCCCAGCTTTGGGCAGTTTGACTTTGGCCCACCCCAACCGTCGAGGCGGGACGGCGGGACCGACGGCGGGAGGGGGCAGAATGGGCAGGGTGCATACGGCGAGCAGCGCGCGCCGACTGCGCCACAGCAGGGCGGACAGCAGCAGGGGCCGCAGCCGGGCGGGCCCGGGCCGCAGCAGCAGCAGCAACAGGGACAGGGGAGTGCGCCGCCCCCGCAGCCGCAGTTCGTGCACCCGGCATACGCGAGCGACGGAGGGTACGCGCCTGCGCCGCCGGCGGGCCCGTCCTCCTCTGGCGTGCCGCCCCCGCAGCAGGCGCAAGGCGGGCAGGCGCAGGGCGGTGCAGGCGAGCGTCCGGGAGCGGGGCCGCGGCGGCAGAGCAACGTCCCCGGGTGGGCGGTCCCGCCGCGGGTCCTGCTCGTCGAGGACGACGCCGTGTGCCGCAAGCTGAGCAGCAAGTTCCTCGAGGTGTTTGGGTGCCAGATCGATGTCGCGGTCGATGGCGTCAGCGCGGTCAACAAGATGAATGTGCAGAAGTACGATTTAGTGCTCATGGTGCGTCCCCCGGATCTCGCCTGTCTTCCTTCCATACCTTCTTCGGATTGCGACACTGACCCGTAGGGCATTTCCGTTTGCAGGACATCGTCATGCCCAACCTTGATGGTGCGCACCTCTCGCCCCTCCTCCCGTTCTCCTTCCCCCGCTGACCCCGCCTCGCCTGCACACACAGGCGTCTCCGCCACGTCGCTGATCCGCCAGTTCGACCCCATGACGCCCATCATCTCCATGACGAGCAACTCGGGGCCTAACGACATCATGACCTACTTCTCGCACGGTGCGCCCTGCCTGTCCTCCCCCTCTCGCGGAAGTAGCGCTGATGACGATCGGTTGCAGGCATGAATGACGTGCTGCCAAAGCCGTTCACGAAGGAGAACCTGCTGAGCATGCTCGAGGTCCGTCTGGCGCCCGGCTCTGCCCTTTCTCCCCTCCTCGAGCAAGGCTGACGCGCTCCGCATCGGCGCCCTCCTGCACAGAAACACCTCGTGCACCTCAAGCTGATGCAGCAGATGGCCGAGATTCCGCGCGCGCTCGGCTTCACGGACAATCAGATCCAAGACGCGCTCGCGCAGTCGGTCGTGATCCCGGGCGAGGGCCCCGACGGCGGCCAGCAGGTGTTGAACCCGTTCTCGAGCATGGGCATCTCGGACCAGGACTACGTCGAGATGCTCCAGGGGATCGCGATGGAGAAGGAGGGGAAAAGGGGGCTCGAGGTCGTCCGCGGGGAGGGGACGGCGA
This sequence comes from Rhodotorula sp. PL61-2, assembly GCA_028828645.1. NCBI lineage: Eukaryota > Fungi > Basidiomycota > Microbotryomycetes > Sporidiobolales > Sporidiobolaceae > Rhodotorula > Rhodotorula sp. PL61-2. The sequence goes on along the minus strand of JAPZQE010000056.1, from coordinate 93,848 downwards.
GATTCCAGGAGGGTGCGTCGCGCGCGAGCTTCCACGCTGCTTTCCTGCACGGGCACTGACACGTCCTCGGAGCGCCCGCAGTGCAGTAAGCCCTTGACCCGCACGGCGCCGGTACACACGGTCCGATGGCGCCTCGCTCGAGGGGAGTAGGGAGGAGACGAGGGAGCAGTCGCTTGGTCTCGGGGGTCCCACCTTCGCTGTAGTCTTTCCCCCATTTTTCTCTCCCGCTTGTCGTGCTTGACTGCAGTGCCACCTTGTTCTTCTCGCGCACCCGCGCACGCGCACACGCAAGTCGCCCCACTCGAGTCCTGGTCGGGAGCAGAATCTCGAGCTTGAGCCATCTCCTCGGCCCGATCGCGCCCGCCTCGTCCCTTGCTCCACAAGTCACCCGCGACAGCTCGCACGCAGCAAGCATGGCCACCCGCGAGGAAGCCGTCCGCCGTACGCCCTTTCGTCCAGCCTGCACCTCTGCGTATTCCCTAACCGCCCTCTCTCGCGGCACGCAGAAACGCACCTCTACGTCCTGTCGTTCCTCCGCGCGCACGCGCTGCCCAAGACCGCCGCCGCGCTCGTCAAGGAGCTCGACAAGACGCCGTGGACTGCGCCGGGGACGCCGTACCGCCTCAGTGGGGCCGAGGCGGAGAAGGAGGTGCTCAACGAGGGGTTGACCGGGACGGAGCTGGTGGGGCTCGTGAGGGCTCGGGTCGAGATGCAGAAGGAGAAGTGCGTGCTATTCCCGCTTCTCTTTGCGCGAGGGCGGAAAGGCGTCGTAGTGGAAGGCCGGCGGAGGCGGTGCTGTCGGGACGAGGTGGACCTCTTTCACGCTCTGGCAGCAGAGGAGGCGGTCTCCCAACTGCGTTCTGGATGCACTTACGCCCGTACTGACCATGACCACCCTCCGACAGGAACGCGAAGAAGGCCCCTGCCGCAAACGGGACCATCACGCTCGACTCGGACTCGTCCTCGGATAGCGACTCGTCTTCGGACGACAGCGAGTCGGAGAAGGAGGTTGAGAAGGAGGTTTTGCCGTTGGACAAGCTTGCGGCTGTGCAGGCCGAGCGGAAGAAGGCGGAGAAGAAGGAGGAGAGCGAGTCGAGCGACGTCTCGTCGAGCGACAGCAGCAGCGACGAGGAGAAGGCGGAGGCGAACAAGCCCGTGTGTGCGCATTGCTCCACTTCCCTCCCGCGCTTGTTGCAGGGCTTACCTTGTCCTCCCATTTGCAGCTGCAAAGGCTGCCACTTCCTCCTCCTCCTCCTCGTCCTCGTCGTCCTCGTCCAGCTCCGCGAGCGATTCGTCCGACTCGGAGGACGACAAGGCGACCGAGAAGGGTGCGCCTCTCGCCTTTCTCTACTGAGGTGGACCTTCCTGACTCGCCCTCCCACAGCGGCTGCCGCTTCTCCCTCTTCCTCCTCCTCCTCCTCCTCCTCCTCTTCCTCCTCCGATTCGGACTCGGATTCGTCCTCGGACGACGAGTCTGACAAAGCCGTCAAGGCGCGCAACCCCGCCGCCAAGGCCGCCTCGCCCGCGCGGTCGCTCGCACCGCCCCCCACCACGCCCGCGCCCGTGACGCCCGCTGCCAAGGCGGGGACGAAGCGCAAGGCTGCGAGCAGCTCGGGCTCGTCTTCGTCCTCTTCGTCGTCCTCCTCGTCGTCGTCGAGCTCAAGCTCGTCCGACTCGGACTCGGACTCGGACGCGGGCGCCAAGAAGCCCGCGGCGAAGAAGGCGCGCGTCGCCTCCCCCGTCGCCGCCCCTTCCGCGCCGGCGCCCGCGCCCGCTGCCTCGGCCGTCCCCGCAGCCGTCGCGTCCGCCTCGCCCGCGCCCTCCTCGACGTGGTCCCCGCGGCCAATGCCGCCCAAGACCGGAAACAGCAACGGGAACGGGAACGGGTCGGGCAGCAGCACGCCGCGCGGCGGCGCCGGCGCGGGGGCGAACGAGCGGTTCAGGCGCGTCAAGGCGGAGGAGATCACGTTTGCGGATGAGCGGCTGAGGGACAACTCGTTTGCGGCAAGGGTGCGTCCTCTCTCTCCTCCATGTTACCCCTTTCTTCCCGCCTCTTCCCACTACACGTCAATCGAGTGTGAAATGCTGACGAAGTATATCCCGGCGGGCAGCCCGCTGGCAGCAGCGACTACGGCGCGCGGGCGTCGGCCGACCTGATCGTCACGCGCGGCAAGGGGTTCACCAAGGAGAAGAACAAGAAGAAGCGCGGGTCGTACCGCGGCGGCGAGATCACCATGGCGAGTCACTCGATCAAGTTCAACTACGACGACTGAGCGCCATGCCGGGGGCTTTCGATGGATGAAGGGTGGGCGGAGTCAGAGAGGGAGGGGGTCCAGGGATGTTTCCGGGGGCTGTTTGTGCATTCGCATGTCGTTATCTTCTTGCAGGAACGGAGGCCGACGAGCCGAGGATTGTGAAGCAGAACGAGAGCTGTCGAGAGCGAGATGCGAACGGCGTGAGTTGCGTAGCGATACAAGCAGGTACACCCATCTCCTCCCTGTCCCCTTCCCAGCAGACCACGCTTCCCCTGCGTCTCATACGCGCCTGTCGTCGACGTCGGGCACGCTGGCGATGTGCGCGGCCGAGTCCTTCTGCGCCTTGCGGGCGAGGCGTTCTTCCCTGAGCCTTGCGAGCTCGGCCTTGAGTTCGCTCGCGTCCCTTGGCGGCTCAATCTGCGCATGGACGGGAGAAGGGCGGGCTGAGTTCTGCGGGATCTCGATCCGACGAAGGAGGATCTGGGGCGGACCTGCTTGATGTCCTCCTTGCGGTACGCGGCGCGGAGGGGCCCGACCCACTTTTCGTACCAGTCGGGGTCGCCGTAGTGGAGCATGCACGCGACGGGCGCAAAGACGTCTGCGCGTGCGGGTGCGGGTGCATGGCGAGAGGGGAGAGACGGATTAGAAGAGGAGGAGCGGAGGAAGAGAGAGAGGAGGGAGTGGGTGGGGCGCACAGAGGGTGAACTTGAAGAGCTCGAGCTGTGCAGGGGCCATTTTGCCTGTGTTACTCACGGTCTAACCGCGGCAATACAAGCGCGAGCAGACAGCGTCGTCCACTTTCATCAGGAAGAGCAGAGGCGCCGGCCCTCGTCTCGCTCGTATTCACACGCTAAACGAAGAGTTGCAGCCAGCTACAGGCAATATACCTGCTCCAGATGACCCTCCGCGCGACCCTCGCCCCGGCACTCCGCCCTGCCCTCCGCCTCCCCTCCTCCTCCGTCTCCTCGTCCGCGCCCTCCCGCCGCCTCGCATCGAGCACGGCAACCAAGGGCGCGCCTCTCCTCACCGCAGAGGAGACCACCGCCGCCCGCCAGCTAGACTGGCCCACCTACCTCGCCCTCCGCCGCTCTCAGCGCCTCTACGGCCTCATCGCCTCCATCCCCACCACCCTCATCGGCCTCTCCGCAGGCGCAGGCTACTTTGTGCGCCGCCTCTCGGGTCTCTCCTCTTCTCTCGTTGACGCCGCTTCATCCCCCCGGCAGGCCACCATCGAGGCAGACCCGACCAATACCATCCTCGGGTTCGAGCCCGTCGTCATCTACGGCGCAGCGACCCTCGGCTGCGTCGGGCTCGGCTGGCTCGCAGGGCCCACTGTCGGAGGCGCAATCTGGCGCTTGACCCACAGGAGCGTCGGAAAGGCGATGGAGGCAAAGGACAAGGGTGCGTTCCGCGTCGCCCGGCGGGCAACAACCGCTCGCCCCCTCCGAACGCACGCAAACTGACTCGTACCCTCGGCCTCGCTCGCGCGGTGCACAGACTTCTTCCGCCACATCTCGCGCTGGCGAGCCGACCCTTCGCGGCAGTCTGGTCCGTCTCCGTCCCGTCCTCCCTCTCCTCTGGCCTTCTCAGCCCGCTAATCCGGCCCCCCTCGTCCGCAGCCGCCAACCCCTCTCCCGACTACTACGCCGAGAAGGTCGGCTCGCTGCGGCAGTACCGGACGTGGGTGCGTCCCCCCACCCCTTTCTCCCTCCTCTCCATCACCCACCGCTGACCGGGACCGAGGCAAGCGCAGCTCCGCGACCAGGCGGCGTTCAAGCGCAAGGCGCAGTTCGGGCAGGGGCAGGACGCGGTGTATTAGATCGTGCGGAGGCTCTTCGGTGCCCAGGGAGAGGAGCGGAGGGAAGAGTCGCGTTCCGTCGTCGTGCATTGTACATTCGCAGCTCGCTCGCTCTCCCTGTTGTCTGCCCGGAAGCGAACCAGGCACATTGTCCGTTTGCAGTCAAGCACAGCGATAAATATACAGCCCGTTCCTCACTCCTCAGTACCTCCCCTGTCCGTACCCGCCCCACTGCTGCTGCTGCGGCGGCGGCGCGCCGTACCCGTGACCGGGCGCGCCATACGCAGGCGGGTACGCCCCATACCCCTGCTGCTGGTACTGGTACTGGTACTGCGCCGGCAAACTCGGGACGGGCGGCGTCCCCGCCCGCGACCCGCCTCCATAGGGGGACGCCGCGCGGAACGACCCCTTGGACGCGACGCTCGCCGCATCCCCGCCGCCGCCGCCGCCGCCGGCGCTGTAGTAGCTGTCCTCGCCGCGGGCATAGCCCGGGCGCGCGCCGAACTGGCCCGGGAGGTCGACGCGCGACGAGCTGCCCGCGCCGCCGCCGGCCGCGACGAGGGGGATCGCGTCCGCGCCTGCGCCGGCGCCCTTTCGCCCGCCGGCCGCGCGGCGCGCGTTCGCCGCTGCGCGTGCGCCGGCGCCTGCGCCGGAGCCGCCCGCAGCGAGGAGCGCCGCCTCCTTCCTCGCGCGTGCCTTGCCGCGGTCCTTCCTCCTGGCCCAGACGGTGCACACGGCGACGATGAGGAAGAGCGCCGCGGCGCAGACGCCGACGATGAGCCCGGCGTGGACGGCCGTGCCCTGCCGGGACCACCAGTTGCCGAACGCGTTGTCGCCAAAGATCGACGTGCCGCTGCCCGAGGATTTGCCCGTCGTGACGCCCTTGGTGTCGCCGTTCTTGACGATCACTACGCGCGCGCGCGCGCGGAGGAGTGCGTCAGGACCAAGGCGCAGGGGGGAAAAGGTGGCGAGACGCACTGTTCTGCCCCGTCGAGTACGGCGAGTTGATCACCGTCGTGCGGTCCGAGCCCGACACGCCGATCTGCCCGTTTGTGTCGTTCGCTGCGAGAGTTTCCCCCATGTTCAGCAGAGCACGAACGAGGAAGGAGGCGAAAGACGCACTGCCCCAGAGGTACGAGATTACGTTCCCGCTCTGCCTCTTCCACAGCTCCTCGACGTTCTCATCCTCGGTGTTGCGGCGCGCGAGCCGCGACGTCGAGTTGGCGGAGGAGGAGGACGAGTTGCCCGCGACGAACGGCAGGTCGGCGTTGTCGTAGCAATTGATGCTGAGCCATGCGACCTCGGCTTGGAACGAGTTGGTCGCCGTGTAGAGCGGCGACGACCAGTCGATCATACCGCCAGCCCAGGAGATCGTCTGCGCGCAGTGGTAGAAAGAACATGAGCATGCTGCTCTCATCGTCGCGTTCAGCCAGCCTGCAAGCAGTGACTTACCCCCTCGGCAGTCCCGTCGATCCCCGCCGGCCAGACCGAGAACTGCACCCGGCTCGGCGTTTGTGGGTACCGCCCATTCTTGTCGTCGCTCTTCATGAGCGTGCGGACGCTCTTCCCGTTCACGAGCCAGTCGAGCTGAGTCGGCGTCCACTCGATACCGCTGCAGTTGACAAGAACAGTGAGGCGCTCTGCAAAGGGAGAAAGGGATGGGGAGGAGCGTACTAGGTGATGAACTGCGACGCGCGGTTCCGCGCGGTGTGCGACCCGCCGTGCGAGTAGTTGTCGACGTCGCCCTCCCTACGGGTGCCACTTGTTAGCAAAGGTCGAGAGGCGCAGGGGAGAAAGAGGCGCACCAATACCAGTTTGACTGGACCTCGTTCGTGTTGTTCGTCGTCCACTCAAAGTCGATCTCGTCCTTGACGCCGCTCTACAGGGCGATCAGGCCTCTGCGTCAGCCACATGTGATGTACGCGCGTGAGAGCTGAGAGGAGACCGCAGGCGCACCATCGTGATGAAAGCAGTCACGACACCCGCCGCGCCGACCGTCTTGATGCTTGCCTGAATCGTCCCGTAGAGGACGTTTCTCGTCGTCGAGACGCGCGTCCCGCCGCCGTTCTCCGTCAGGGTGAGAACGAGGTTACCGTCTTGCACAAGAGCAGGGTTCGAGGTGTCCACTACGCGGGAGAGGACGGTCAGCGCGGAAGGGAGAGGAAGAGGGGGACCACGCACGCTTGTCGAGGGTAAAATCGTACTTCGACGTGTCGCCGTCCCATGCCGAGTGATTCATCTGGATCTTCGAGTCGTCGGCAAACGTGTACTGCGCGGCGCGAGGGAGGTAAGTCCAGCATCTTCACGGACAAGGGACAGAAGTGCAAGGGCCTTCGCGCGCCCTTCTTCCCATTCACTTGACGAGAGCCAGGACGTACGTTGGCATTGGTGCATACCGGCAGGGGCGCGCAATACCCTTGTCCGTAGCTCCCAAGCGGGTTGCACCCGCCAAGGCAGCTCGTCCCGGCGGAACAATACCTGCAGTGTCTGTTAGCCTACTCTCCCTCTTCTACATGAAAGCAAGCGCACGCACCCATACTCGGAGCAGCACGGCGACTCTTTGGGGCATGCGCTCGCCCACCCGCATGCGACGCTCGACGAGTTGCTCCCTGTCCCTCCTCCGCCCGCAGGTGCCTGAGCGAGAGCGCTGGGTACGGCGCTGAGGGCGAGGGCGGCGAAGCCTGCGAGACGGAAGGGAAGAAGGACGCGGGCGGGAACGGCGGAAGAGGCGGTGGAGGCGAGGGAGGGGGACGCGGAGAGCGCCAAGGGGACCGCGAGGGAGAGAGTGCGCAACAGCGACAGATGGCTGCGGGCGCGTGCAGGATGGTCATTGTGCGTCTCCTCAATACGGCGAGAGATGGACGCACCGCCTGCGCATCGTGCGAGTGCTCAGCCGGACAACGGCGTCCTGAGCGGAGACGGCGCGGGGCGGCGAAGAACGAGCGAGTGGGTCGCGCCGGCGAGGCTAGGGTCGAGCCAAATAGCGCTGTGGAAGCTCTCCGCAGAACGAGCGAAGCGATCGAGCTTCTCACGAGCTAGCGTCAGTTTGCGGACGAGGACGACCGTCGCTCTCCTCGCGAGCCTCGACGCGATTTAGTGCAAACACCGCGACAAGACGCGTTCAGCGAGTTCTGCAGCGTCTCTGATACATCCAGGACCGCGGTCCCGGCGCATCTACCTCGCAATCCCCTCCTCTACCGCATTCCCCTTGCGCACCACCGCGCACAGAACCGTCACATCGTCGACCTTACCGCCCATCATCCCCTCGACGTTCCACCGCTTCGCCTCGGCCGCAAACGGCGTCCGCACGTCCGGCCGTACCGCAATCACCCGCGCAAAGTTGACCGCCGTCTGCGCGATCGACGACGCGAGCGCCGCGTCCGCGGCGGAGCGCGACGGCGCGGGAGCGGTGGATGCCGCAGCGTCGAGCTTGGTCCGCACGAGATCTACAAGCCTGTTCGTCTCGCCGTCCGCCCAGATGCTGCGCGCACGCGCTCGCTCCATCAGCCTCTCCCTAGCGAGACCAGGGAGAGAGACGCACTTGTCGCTGTACCCATCCGTCACGAGCATCACCACGTCCCCGTCCTCCAGCTGCAAGCTCACGACGTCCGCGTCCGACGCTTGGTCCCGGAAATACTTGCCCTCGTTCTCGGCCTTGTCGGCCTTGGCCTGCTCCGCGGGCGGAAGCTTCGACAGCTGTGCCGGCGCGTTAAAGAAATACACCTGCGGCTGCTGTTCGTGCACGACGCGGTACAACACAGAGGGTGCTGGCGGAATCGAGGGCGCGGCGTCTGCCGGAGGGGAGGGCGGCGGCGTCGGGGGCCCCTCGGGCGCGGGTTCAGGGCGGAGGACCATGAAGCCAGAGTCGCCGAGGCTGTGAGAAAAAGCCGGGTCAGTCCGAGCTCGTACGCCACTACCGACGCGAGGCGTGAAGCGTACGGGCTAGGGCGCCGCAGAAAGGGCGAGCGTGCGAGAGCGAAGACTCACTTTGCGGCATGCAGCATTCCGGTCTCTGCGTCTAGCGCGACCAAGCATGCCGTTGAACTGCCTGTTGAATAAACGTCACGCCAGTCAGCACGCAGTGGAGAAGCGAAGCACTTTCACGCTAACGAGGAAGGCGAACGCACCAGCCACGATCCCCTCCTCGCCCATCACGTCCTTGTACGCCCCGTCGAGCAGCTCGACGAGCGCCATCGCGCGCGCGTCACCCTCGCCCTCTTGTGGCGCGGGCGGCAACACCCAGCGCGACGTGCGGACACGCTCGCGCGCGAACCACATCAGCGCCTGCGCGCGGAACAAGGAGCGGGGTCAGGACCGCGGTGAGGGGGGGGGAGGCGAGGCGTAGCTGAGTAACAGATGCTGGTGCAGTAGGATGCAGGGACGGTGAAATAGAGAAAGGACGCACCTGCGAGAAGTGCGAAGGATCCACGCCCGACTCCTCCCACCCACCGACGCCGTCTGCGCACGCCGATGCAGCTCGTCAGTTTCTACTCCGCTCCCCCCGAGCCAAAGCAATACGCTCCGGCTGCGCCGTGCACGGAAACGATAATACAGAGAGCCAGCGACGCACCGGCCACGCCGAGCACCACCCCCCTCGATCCGCCTCCGCTCGCCTCCTCCGGCACCCCCTCGACGAACCACCAGTCGTGCCCCGCGCCCTGCGGCGGCGCGCGCGCCTCCCGGAGCGCGTCGTCCCGCCACCTGACGAGCGGGTGGTCCGCCGCGAGCCCCTGGACGACCTGCTTTGCGCGCGTGGAGCCGTCCTGCCGCGGGGGAGCCCGGTACGGCGGCTTGCCGTGAAAGGCTGAGGCGGTGGTGAAGATCCAAGGCCGGGCAGGCGAGTCGTCGCTGTTCGTGCGCCGGGAGGAGGCGAACGCGCGAGACGGGGCGGAGGGGGCGAGCGGAGCGCGCAAGTGCGAGCTGAGGAGGCGCAGCCGCTGCAGCGGTGCAGAGCGGGTAAGCAAGGAGCCGCCCATCCTGCGCGTAAGAGGGTGAGGCGGAGGAAGCAATCCCGCGCCGAGGAGGAGCTGATGAAGTCGTTCGACGCTTTCCCGCGCTCTTTCGGGCGAGCGCAATGCAGGTAGAGGTTGATTTGGCACTACATTTCAAGTGATCGAGCAGGCCAAGCGTACAAACAAGGGTGAGGAGAGGGGGAACTGATCGAGGGAGGGATGAGAGGGAAGCAAACCCATGCGGAACCAAGCACAGAACAAAGAGTCGTACAGCAGTTCATGCAGCACACCAGGCGCAGGGACAGGGCAAGGTCGCCTCACGCCCCCGTCCCCTTGGCCAACTCGCGCGCGCCAAACCCGCCGCCCTTCACGCCGGGGACCCTCCCCCTCTTCCCGCCGCGCTGCACGACGACGACCCTCTCGTCCTCGCGCCCGCCCTCGCCCGCGAGGACGACCGCAGTCGCGACGTCGCCGAGCGCGCGGCGCACCTCGCCCGCGGCGACGACCGAGCGGGCGACCTTGTCCCTCTGGGCGGCGAGGAGCGCGCGGAGCTCGGCCGCATGCGAGGGCGCGTCGCGCCTGCCCCTGCCGGCAAAGACGATGAGCGGGACGCGCGGGGTTTCGAGCGCCGCGCGGACGCCCGCGAGGCGCGCGAGCGCGTGCTGCAGCGGCTGGGCGGAGCGGACGACCTCGAAGTGCACGCGGTTGTGGCCGTGCGTGTCGGGCGAGGGGAACAGGCGCGAGAGGAGGACATCGTCCTCCGTCTCGCTCTGGAGGGCGGGCGCGCCGCCGCCGCCGCCCGCGACCGTCGGGTAGAGGGTATCGCCGCCGTTGGCGCCGCCATGCACCGTGAAAAGCGGCTCGTGCGCCTTCTCCGTCTCGCTCGTGAGCATGCGCATCGCGGCGTCCGCATCGCTGCCCCCGAGCACCGCGCGGTCCGCCTTGGTGAGCTCGGCAACGCGCTCGAAGCGGAGGACCGTCGCGCGGAGGCCCGCGTGCGCGCGCACGAGCTGCAGGACGAGCGCAAGCGCGAGACGGTCGTCGCTCCCGCCGTGGAACGCGAGGAAAACGTGCGCCTGCCCGGGCGCGATGGGCTCGCCGCCTTCGAGAGACGAGGCGGCCGAGGACCGGTCGAGGAAGAGCGCGACGTCGCACGGGGCCTCGGCAAAGACCTCCCTGAGCGCGGTGGCGTACCCGACGGCGCTCTGCACGCCGACGCTCGCAGCGGCGCCGGCGTCAGCGCCGCCAAAAAGGCCCTCGAGCGGGTTCGGGAGCCACGACTCGGCGACGCCCTGCTCGGCGGCGGCAGACGGGCCCGCCGCGCCGGCGCCCTGAGCGGGGACAAGCGCGCCAGACGACGGCAGTGCCCACGGGAGGACGACGACCTCGCTCTCGGTCTCCTCGACAAAGGCCGCGACCTGGCGGGCGTAGGCGTCTTGCGCGACGAGCGCGAGCGAGAGGCGGCGAACACGCGCTCCAAGGCCGGACGAGAACGCACGGAGGACGACCGAGAGCGGGTCGGAGCGCAGGAGCGTCGACTCGCTCTCTGCGCTGCGGAAGAGCGCCGAGGTGCGGTCCGTCAGCTCGACGATGCGCAAGAGCGCGAGCTGGATCGCCGAGGGGGCGTCCGCGGAGGCGGAGGCGATGTCATGCCCGTTGTTGGAAGCAGCGTCGCTGTCGAGGTCGGCCTGGAGGTCCTTCTTCTCCTGCGCGGCAGACGAGAGCTCTTTGTGCTCGAATGTCGGCACGGGTTGCACGAGGCGGAGGAACGCCATGACCGCCGGGAGGTGCTCAAACTGCTCGACGACGACAGCGAAGCGGCTGCGCGGACGCTCGTCGCCGAACCCGCCACTACCAGAGGAATTGGCCTGCGCCGAGGGCGTCGCCGAGAGGCCGCGGCGGAGGCGCTCGGTCTTGATGCGGTACCATGCAGGGTAGAACGCGAGCGTGAGCGGCGTGGTGATGAAGGTGGTGACGCTGCGGGGAGCGGCAGTCAGGCTCGGTAGAGCATGGAAGAAGAGAAGCGGACGTACAGCGCCATGACAACGAACATGGCGAAGACCTGCGGGTTGAGGATTCCCGCGTTGAGGCCGACGTTGAGAACGATGAGCTCGACGAGACCCTTGCAGGCTGCGTGCGCGCTCTTGTTACCCGGGCTCGGCGGGAGAAGGGGCCAGAGGGCTCACCCATGAGACTGCCGACCGCGCCCGACTCGCGCCAGTCCATGCCAAACGCCTTGGCGACACCGCCGCAGGAGATGAATTCTGCGAGGCGATCTTAGGTCAGCATGGGAGATTAGCGAGGGGAGGAGAGGACGCACTCGATGCGAACGCGACAATGCAGACACAGACGACCCAGCCCCAGATGCTCCCGTCGCGCAGTAGGCCGAGGTCCGTCTTCAGTCCACTGCTCGTTCCTCGCAATCAGCGCTCCCTCCTCTCGAGTCAAAGGGAACAAGGAAACGCACGAGAGCGCAAAGTAGAGTGGGAGGAACAGGACGGTGACGAGGTCCTCGATCTTCTCGGTAAGCGGCGCACGGATCTCCTTGGGCACGACGAGGCCGACGAGGAAGGCGCCAAAAATGGCGTGGCTGGCGCGCGGGAGTGCGCCTTCGTCAGTCTCGTCCGACAAAGGAGGAAAGACACAAAAGTGGGAGGGCTTACACGCCGATCCGGTCCGTGATCCACGCACTGGTGAGCACGAGGAAGAGCACAAACGCCGTCATGCTTTGGCTGGGCCCATGCTCGCCAAACGAGCGCGTCTTGCGGCCCACAAACTTGAGGAGCGGGCGGCCGACAAACCAGAGCACGAGCGTCCACCCGACCGAGGTCAGGATCACGTACAGGACGATTATTCCCGTGGTACTGTTGACCAGCGCGATTGCGAGCGCAAGGAGGATCCAGCCGATGACATCGCTGCGAGCGGGAGGGCGCGAGTCAGGACCCGTTTCTCGCGAATGACCCGAGCGTCGCAAGAGACGTGGCAGCGAGCGCGGACGAGAAGCATGGACGACTCACTTGCCGACGCCGGCGGAGAGGACGATTACGCCCACATGGTCGCGAAGGAGGTTCTCATCGGTGAGGATGCGCGCCAGGACAGGGAACGCCGTGATGGCGTTGGCGGTGCCGATAAAGAGGAGGAAGGTGCCATAGTCGACGCTCGACTCGTCAACGAAGCGCTCGTAGATGCCTTTGCTGACGGCGGCGCCGAGGCCGAAGGGGACGACAAGGCCGAGGAACGAAATGGACGACGAGAGAGCGACATTGCGCCTGAAGAGGGAGAAGTCGACCTCGAGCCCGACGAGGAAGAGGAAACTGCGCGTGCGTTCGAAGCGGTCAGGTGGGTTCACGACACAGGCGAGGAGTGGAGGAAGGGACGGACAGGCAGAGGCCGATGTTGGCGACGAGGTTGATGTAGGGGACGCTCGCGGGCGGGAAGATGTTGCTCGTGAAGCCAGGGACGCGACCTGCAGGCGCGGCGAAGAAGAAGACCAGACGTTAGTCTAGCTTAGACGACGGGGAGGGCGCTTTCACGCGGAACGCACCGAGGGCCGAGGGGCCGATGAGGATGCCGGCGATGACCTCGGCAATGACCTTTGGCTGGCGGAGGTAGCGGAGGCCAAAGTGGAGGAGGCGCGAGAGGCCGACGATGATGAAGGCCTGGACGATGAACAGGATGAGCGGGCTGTGGGCGGTCAGGGGGGTCCGGGAGAGGGTCAGCCCGGACGTGGATCTGGGAAGGGGGACGGCGGGATGCGCACTTGCTCGAGTCGAACTTGACGGGGGAGCCAAAGTTGGGGTCGAAGATGGTGGCCGGGTGGGCAGACGCGGAGGCGGAGGGAGCGGCGGCGAGGGTGGCAGTGACGGTCGCGAGGGGCGGCCCGACGATGGCTGCGGGTAGCAAGGTGTCGGTGCAGTGTATTTACAGGAGGGACGCGTGCGCAGAGAGTGCGTCTCGAGGGGGAGTGCGGGTGGCTCGAGGAGGGCGAGGCACGTTGAAGGAGCGGGCGAGGGTGGGGGTGGGACTCACTCGCGGTGACCATGGCTGCGGCCGAGGACGACATGGCTGTCTTGGCCGTGCTTACCCGCGCAGCTAGAGGGAGGAACAGGCGAGAGAGGGAGAGCGGGATGCGGGCGGGCGAGGCGGTGCCCCCTGCGACTTGGCGCGACAGGAGACGAGAGCCGGCGAGGCTCGAGATGCGAAACACGCGTCCGTGCGCGTCCTCGCACGGTCGGAGCGCGGCACCTGACCCTGCGCAGATGCACTGATGCACGGCTAAACCTGTTCAACGCGAGCGCGAGGACAAGGGCGCCGATGAGACAGTCGTTGACGAGATGAACGTGTTGGGAAGAGGCGAGTCGGGTGGGGCGGTCAGGGTCCGGGTCGAATCAAAGCAGGCGTGCGAGCAGATCACAGCAAGTCTCGCGTGCGTATGTGCGGTGTGGGGGGAGAGGTGGATGTGGTTGCGCGGGATGCGGAGGGGCAACTGGGCGACGACGAGCAGCGCCTCGTCCTCTCGCCCATCTCGCGCCCTCGCCCTCGCTCTCGCCGCTGTACGCGGTTCACTTGCTTCACACAGGCACAGGTGCGCTCACTTCCCTCCATCACACCCACCGCTCGCAACAGCTTGCCTCGTTGCGACCACCTCCTCACGAGCGCCTCCCCCCGCTCCACCCGTCCACCCTTTGCTGGCGTACACCCGCTGAGCTGCCGATACTGACACTCGCACGACTCAGACTGCCACTCGTCACCCCACACGCTGTCCTCCTTCGTCCGGCGAGCCTCGTAGCCGCTCCCCTCGCTCTCATCGCCCCGTCCCCCTCCCCGCCTCTCCTCCCTCTTCCCCACACGCCCGCCTGAACGCACGCGATGGCCGACCAGTTCTACCTCCGTTATTACTCGGGCCACGTCGGCTCCTACGGCCACGAGTTCATCGAGTTCGAGATCACCGGCAACCGCCTCCGCTTCGCCCTCAACACAAAGTGCGTTCCCCCCTTTAGCGTTTGTCCCGGTCGGCGGCTGCGCTATCGCCACTACCGCGGCGAAGCTGAGGCCTGCGGGCGAAGCTGGACGCCCGCTAGCCCCGCTTTCTCCGACATCGCCTGTGCTGACCTTGTCACTGCACGCGCAGCTACCGCAACGAGGGTCTTATCCGGCGAGAGAGTACGTCCCTCCCTTTTCTATTCCTGCAGGAGATGTAATTATCGCGTCCCGTGCCAACGTGCTACCTCTCCTCCGCTCTCGCACTCACTCGTCTCATCCGCCTTCCCTCTGCCCCTACCCGGTCCCTCCGCGCAGTGCACCTCTCGCAGGCAGTGCTGGACGAGTTCAAGCGCATCGTGGCAGAGAGCGAGGTGGTCAAGCGCGTCCCCTCTACTTCCCTCGTCCTCCTCTCCCTTGTAGCCTGCTGACCCGTACCGCACTCTGCGCACGCGCAGGGAGGACGACGCAAACTGGCCGAAGAAGAACGTCGTCGGAAGGCAGGAACTGGAGGTCATGATGCCGCCGTACCACATCTCCTTCGAGGTGCGTTCCTTCCCATATGCGCCTAATCCGCCGCCGAAGTAGTTGCGGGCAGCCCGCTACGGGTCAAGTACGATGAGCTGAACTGGCCGCACGCTCGCAGACGGCAAAGATCGGCTCGCTTGTCGATGTGCAGAACTCGGAGGACCCGGAGGGCATGCGCGTGTTCTACTACCTCGTGCAGGACCTCAAGGTGCGTCCCACTTCCTTCCACCGGCCTGTTCATGGCGGCTTCTTCGCATGCTCCGACTGCGGACCTCGTCGGAGCGTCGATGCTCACGCACGTCCGCTCTCCGCGCGCAGATCTTTGTCTACTCGCTCATCTCCCTCCACTTCAAGATCAAGCCGGTGCGTCCCCTCTCTTCTCCCTCGTTCCGCCTTTCCCTCCCTGACCCTCCGTCCATCCCGCACTGACCGCTCGCACAACCCGCAGACACAGTGATAGCTCACAGGATGTAGATGGGCGGGCAAAGTGCGCGCTGTGCAAAAATACCCCCGGGGCAAGAGCGAGACGCGTGTATGCAGCAGCACGCGAGAGATGCGAGCGTGGCTGCTGCTGGTGCTGCTATTCTTAAGTGCTCCAGCGCGCAGGCCCTCGCGCTGATGGAGGATGTCCTCCTTCCGTTTCTCTTCTCCTCCTCTTGCCGCTCCGCGCTTTGCCGCTTCCGCTCCTCGTCCCTCGCTCCCTGTTCTTCCCTTTCCCATGCCCTCCCCTCCCGGCACCGGCTCTCGTTCCGCGCCCGTCGCCCAGCACCTCCGCGTCGCCCGGCCCCGCCGCCACGGGCGCCACATCCGGCGAAGGCGCTCGAGCCCCCGCGCGGCGCCGACGCGGCCAGGGTCGGACGGGAGGAGGACGGGGGCGAGGGGGAGCTGGAGAGCGAGCTCAGCGAGCTGAGCGAGTCGAGCGCGGACGAAGTGGACGGCGCCGGCGGCAAGGAGGAGGAGGGGGAGGAGGAGGAGCGCGGGATGGGCAGCGAGACGCCGCGCAAGAGCTCGTACTACAGGCGGAGATTCGTGCCCTGGACAGCGGAGGAGAGTGCAGCCTTGCGGCGGGGTACGCTTCCCCCTCCCTCTGCCACCTCATTCGCTAACCGCTCTTCGCAGGGGCCGCTTTCATTCTCGACATCGGCAAGCGGCATGAGGTCGTCCGCGAGGGGAAGTACGGCCGCAACGGTCTCATCTCCGACTACATCCGGCGTCAGACGGGCGTCGGGCGCTTCAACGCACAGCTGCGGGGGAAGATGGTGCAGCTCAAGGCGGCTGCTGGCGGGGATACGGCCGGGGCGCATGCTTCGTCGCACTGTGCAGTGGTGTGGACGAGAGCTGACCTGCGGGGGCCTCCCTTCACGGCGAAAAAGGCGCTCGAGGGCGAGCGCGTCTCGCCGAGCCGGTACGTTGGCCGGGACTGGGACGCCTTCCTCGGGCCTGAGTTGCCGGGCACGTTCAAGGGCAAGACACAGAAGCAGACGACGAAGACGCGCGCATTACGCAATGCGGATTCTGGGCTCAAGGCGAAGAAAGCCAGGCTGTCGCGCGTTCGGCACTCAAGCTCGCCTCAGTCCTCGACGCCGCCGACTTGGCGCGCCAGTCGTCCGCACGACACCGTCCGGCGTGCGCCCGTTTCTCCGCCTCCGTCTCCGCCTAACTGGCCGTCCATGTCGTTCACGTCCGCCTTTGCGCCGATTGTCCCGTCTTCGCCCTTCAAGCCGCAAGCGCAGTCCTCGCCCGCCTGCAACATCAAGCCTCGGCTGGTCCACGACACTGTGAGCGAGATCCGCGCCTTCCTCTTTGCTCTCTTTCCGTCGCATGACTATATAGCCGCCTCGGCCTTCCTGCTGTCGGCAGGCATCTCCTGCCCTCGGCACTGGCGGATCTCCTCCTCCTCGAGGGGGGCATACTAGACGCGTTCCTCGTAACGGCCATGGCGAGGGCCGAGGTCAAGCTGTCTGCGCTGGAGATGGCGTGGCTGAGGAAGGTGCTTGCGCAGGCGAGGGAGGACCTCGAGGCGGAGGGGTGAGGCCGGTGAGGGCATGATCAACTCGCTTTTCGCTTGGTCTGCGGGGGTCTTGTAGCATGAAACGAACGCTTCTGTGGCATCTTCTCCAGTCTCGCGAGAGTTGCCCTCTCGTCGCCCCTTCCGCGCGTGAGGCTCTCCCTCGCCGGCTCACTTCACTTCAGCTTTTCTCGCCCGATTGCTTCAGGAATGGACGAAGGGCGCGTACAGCCCAAGCTCGAGTACGACAACCAGCTTGTACTGCTCACGAACGCGACGCCCGCCATCTCCACGTCGACATCGTCGCGGGAGAGCGAGGAGGTCCAGGCGAGGAGCACCGTGCACGCGGGTCCTGTTCAGCCCCATCAGCATCTCATGGAATCTCACACAAGCGAGTTCGAGCAGCTGCATGACCTCACGACGTCTTCAAACAACCTCCTCACCGCCGCTCTTCCCTCGACGACTGATGAAGCTCATACGCCGGCGCACCCGCCCGCCGGAACAAGCGCAGCTGCTGAGCCGAGCTCTGAGGAGTACAATGAGCCGCAGCAGGCCTTCACGGCCCAGCGGCAGCCCGCTACCTCGCTCCGCGTCCCTCCTCCCGAGCCTGACCCCCGCCAGCGCGACTTGAGCAGCGCAGTCGAGCGCGCCGCGAACGAGATCCGCCTGCGCAACATACAGGTGCCGGACATGGTTGAGTCGTGCGACAGTGCCGAGTCGGCCCCAGAATACGCCACAAGCGAGGGGGAGAGTAAGGGTCGCAGGCGGGTCAAGCCGAAGAAACGAACAAAGAAGGGCGGCGCACAGCCCACGGTGTGGTTCGGGGCTGCGCTGGAGGCGTTTGATCGCGGTGCGTTCCCCCTCTCCGTCTGAAGAGCCCTGACAGCCGCTGACTACCGCGTTCTCCGTTCACAGCCGTGAACCTCCTGCCCAACATGGGTACGACGAGGATGCTTGTCGGCGACCGGTGGATGCAGCGCAACGAGATGATTGCCTAGTACGTTCGTTGCCAAACGGGCGAGGTTCGAACGGCGAAGCAGGTCAGGAGCCGCATCGGCAATATGCGGACCGAGTTGCACGCGACCTCGACCTGTATGTGCTTGGTTCTTTCTCTCTCTACAAGCCATACTCACATCTCTGTAGCAGCAGGGACGGATCTCATTGGAAATCCCGTCGCCCAGCGCGAGGAGCTCGAGCGCATCGACTGGGATGTGGTTCTTGGACCCGACCATTTTCCTCAACACCGCGCCGCTCGCACCGCCTGCGCCGAGCGCTTCTCAGCGGTTCAGCATTCCCTCGCAGATGACGACCTCGTCAACAATTCTGGGAGCTTCACAAAGACGGGCCAAGGTTCCGAAGCTCGAGCGTCGCCGCGCGCCGACCTGCCCGCCCCTGCTGCCCAAGCCCGCTTACTATCTGAAGCCTACCTACTCGGGCAGGGCAGCCAGTATCAGCTGCCGCCATCTCCGCACAAGCTGCCACCGCTACCGTACCCTCCCGCGAAGTACTCGCAGCTGCCCGCTTTGCGACTTGCGCCTACCCTCCTCAGCCTCCCGTTTCCTTGCTTCTTACGCGCTATCGCCTTCAAGCTTCGCTCGCGACGCGCGCATCTGTTCCTTCCCTCTCTAGTCAGGACCCTCGCCCTCTCCTGCCTCTACCGCAGGCATTCGACCTTGGTACAAGCCCTCCTCGACTGCGGCGCAACATCTCCCCTCGTCGCTCGCGTATCTCCTTCGCTGCGCTCGAGCTCGGTCAACGGCTTGTTCCAGCCGTTGCGCCCCAAATCGCGCGACGGAAGGATGCAGCTCGCGAAGCTGGAGAACGCGGTGGTGCAGGCCAGGGAGGCGGCGGCGAAAGGGGCGGTTTGCAGAACAGTCCTGCTTGGTCCCGTTTAGAGCAGGTGCCGCGCTGTGGCACTGATTTACCTACGTCGTATCCGCTTCGCATGCCTCTGACCTCCCGGAAGTAGCGGCGCTCGGAGTTGCCGCGGCGCCTCCTCGGAACGTCCTACGGCTCTTCCGCTCCTGTCCACTACCTGCGCTCCCCTTTTTCTTCCTGTCTTTTGCTCGTACCCTCACCATGTCGCAGCCGCCGATATTCAACGAAGAAGCCCAGCCTCTGCTCAAGATTTCGACATCCGACGGCGAGCCCCAGCACCCGCTCGGGTCGTTCGGGCTCGACCAACCCCCGAGCAAGCACACCCGAGAGATGGTGCGCACCTGGTACCGCGCGCCCGCTGCTATCGCTTTCAAGCGCACGGACGAGTATCGCCAGGTTGAGATCGAGAGTGTCGGGCACGACCTCTATCCGGAGAAGCGCGAGTGCGGCGACCTCCCTCAGTTCTCTTGCATACGAGCTGACTATTCAATGGCGCAGAAAATGGCAGAAGACTTTCGTCGACATCGATCTGTACGCAAAGATCTCCACAAAGGTCAAGTCCCCGGAGGGTTTGGATCTGATCCTCAGCAAGACGGCTTTCGCCAAGATTGAGTGGGTTCGCTTTTTACTCTATTGCTCGTTGACAGCACTCACATCTATACGCACAGCAACTGGGTCTCGACGATCCCGCTCCCGCTCGTCCTGCTCCAGTTCGACCGTCTGTACAACGAGCCGCCAGCACGCGGAGTCAATGCGCGCACGCACCACATTGAGGCATTTGCACTGTTTCTCCTCGACCTGGGCCTCGCGACGGACACGGTCAACAGTCGGACGTGCTCCGCAGCGCAGCTCCTCAAACTTACGGTGTGGCTTGAAGAGTACTGCCCTGTCGCCGTTGCGCTGTGGCTGGTGGTGTATACACACATCTACCACAACGCGCGCACGATGGCGCAGCACCAACGCCGGGACTGGCCGACGCAGCTCGGCGGGCTCCACCTCCCCGTGCACACGCCCCAGTGGACTACATACCTCCGGCACCTCGCCATGGGAGGCGGCCGCGAGCCGCAGCTCTACGACATGTACGACTTCTTCGCTAAAAGCAAGCACTTGTGGATTCCGTGCCCCGTCTTCACGGACCTGTACCTGGCGCTGCACCCGCACGGGCAGGTTCTCGTCGACAACGCAACGAGGTGCGCTGCACATACTCGCTGCTCTGCACTCTGCACTGACAACTTGAGCTTGGTTCGTAGCAACATGCGCACAGCGCAACTTCCGCCTCTCTTGCCGCTCCTGGCGTCTAGGACGGGCGACAGCGACGAGTTCGACCCCAAGCCGCGCGGCCTGCGGTACGCCTTGCCCTTCCGTCCTCTTTCCTGCCGAGTTCCAACACGGTGCCCTTTACAGGAGAATTGCGTCGAGCGTCTTCAAGCGCCCCAAGGAAAAGAAGTAGAGCCTGATTGAGGGCCGCACCGACAGCCTTCCCAAATCGCGCATCACCCGCGTAGAAGCTGGAACACCATTCGTACCGCGTCTGCCTACGAGAGCGCTAATGAGAAAGGGCAAGCTATGGTATACAACAGCGGAAAGCGCGAAATCACTGCCCCTCCCTACTCCTTCCTCATCTACTCCTTCCCGTCTCCGTTCTGCCCCGTCTGCCCCGCGAATCCGAACATCGACTGCAGCTCCTGCAGCTTGGCGCTCTGCTGCGGCGTTGACGCGAGCGCGCCGGGCCCAAGCGACAGCCGCGAGCGCGTAGGCGTACCCGGGACGACGCTGGACGGGCGGGAGGAGCGGGACGAGGGGCGGCCGACTGTGTGGCGAGACAGCAATCAGCGAATGCGCGTTCGTAGACGAACGGAGACGCACAGGTGGACGCAGACTCGGTCGCGGGCG
Source organism: Rhodotorula sp. PL61-2 (assembly GCA_028828645.1). Taxonomy (NCBI): domain Eukaryota; kingdom Fungi; phylum Basidiomycota; class Microbotryomycetes; order Sporidiobolales; family Sporidiobolaceae; genus Rhodotorula; species Rhodotorula sp. PL61-2. Next base: position 73,556 of record JAPZQE010000056.1, on the reverse strand, counting down.
ACGCCGGAGGCTCGCCGCTTCGCTCGCGGTCCGCCGCCTCGAGGTTGGCGAGCGCGCGCTTCAGGTACGTCTGGAAGTAGCTGCCCGTTCCAGCCATCCTGTTTGTGTACAAGACTCAGTGAGAAGCAGAGAAAGACGAGCAGAAGCGAGATCCACCAGGTCGAAATGCGAGCGGACGCCTCGGGATGCTCCTTCTGAAACTCGTAAAGCGCAGCAATGCCCTGAGCGATGGCAAAGGTTAACACAGGCGATGGAGTAGAGACGCGAGAAGCACGCACAGCCCGCGAGTTGTTGGGATCGCCGATCATGTCGAAGATCTCCTTCAGCCGCTGATTGACAGCGATGTCGGTCCCGCCGGGGGATGTGACAGGTGGCGGGGCCGTCGTCGGCCGCGAGTTCGTCCTGCTGCGTGGAGGAGACTCGTTCGAGCTGCGAGAAGGTGCCTCGTCCCGCTGCTTTTGCGACGCGAGGGACGACACGGACGCCTGGCGAGCGAGAGAGGACGAAGAGGGGCGGGAACTGCCGCTCTCCGGCGCACTGCCCGCAGGCTGGTTCACGAGGCGGTAGAGGTACTGATAGACGAAGCTGTTCTCGGGTTGGTCGATCTCATCGAGCTCGTCGAAAACCTGGCTCTTGAGTACCGAGACGACCTGCTGCAAGATCGTCTTGACCGTGCGAAGGGGCATGTCGGCAAGCGGGATGTTGTCGGTTGAACGTCGGCGCCATTCAGCGGGCGGAATCGTGACTAGGAATTGATTGATGTCGCTGAGGAGGCGCGGTGCCAGGAGGTGCCGGTTCTCAAGGCTCTCCTTGACCGTCTTCGACACCTTCCACAGGCACTTCATGACGAGCTCGGCGTATTTGGCGCGGTCGGCGAGCTCTTCGCCGCGCAGCTCGCGGAGGTCAATTGTCGCGTCTTGCAGAACGGTAAGGAGGGCGCTGCAGGCGCATGCTGGTCAGCATATTACGGCAGTGGGGGAGAGAGTGGATACGCACCCGAAGCACACGTTCTGGTCGGCGTTGTGGAAGATGCGGATGAGGACCATGTTGAGGACCTTCGAGAGGCTCTGGATCGGCTCGCTGACGGGGTTATCGGCCGTGTCTAGCAGCCGGCCCGTCAGGTCGGCGAGAAGGCCCGTGAGCGGAAGCCGCGAGACCTGCTGCGAGAGCGTGCGCTTGTCGAAGAAGGCCGAGAGCGTCTGCATGAGGTGCTTGCAGAGGCGGAGCTGCGCCGGCGGCGTATCGGCACCAAGGTTTGTGAAGCCGAGCTCCATCCGTGCCGTGACGGCGTCGATGAGCGGGTCGACATGCAGCAGAACGTGCTCCGTGTTCTTGCTGATCTCGCGCGAGATCAGCTTGAGTACGTCGGCGCACACAGTAAAGTCGTCCGTTTCGAGCGCGTCGATAAGCGAAGGCAGGTCGGACACCGTCTCGGCCATAAGATCGTCCTCCGTGAATGGCGCCGAGGCGCTCGACGTGGCGCGCGACGGCGGCGCGGCGAGCTTCGACGCGAATCCGGGCGCAGGCACGCCCTTGCGGACGGGCGGAGGTGCCATTTCCTGCGACGCGTCGGGCGGCGCGACGGCGCTCTGCGGCCGCTGCAGTCGGCTGGCCATACCGCCCGGCCGAGGGATGCCACCGGGGCGACCCTGCGAGGTCGCGAGCCCATTCGCAGGCGATGGTGAGCCAGGCGGTGCCATCCGACTTGCTGGAGGGCGCAACCCGCCGCTTGGCGTCCCAGGGCGGTCAGCGGAGGGCGCAAGGCGGGCGGCGGGAGCGGGTGTAGCAACGCCTGTCGCGGTACGCTTCAGGCGCTCCTCGAGCATCGAGCGGTCCTTCGGCGGGAGCTGCCCAACGGCCTTCCATGTTGCATCGGCGCCGACGAGCGTATACACCGCGCCGATGGCGTGCAGCGCGGCCGTGCGAGTCGTCGCGTCGGGCTTGCCGATGAACGACGCGATGCGCGGCAGGGCCTGCGAGATGGGGTGTACGTTGATGCCGTGCCGCGCGTAGAGCTGGCCAAGCTCGTCGATGCACTCGCTCCGCACGCGCGCGTTCTTGTTGTCGAGACCGTGCTCAAGAATGGTCGAGAAGACCTTGCTGAACGGGTACACCGAGCAGATCGCCTTGAAGATGCCGCGCACACGCTGCCGGATCGTCTCCTTGCTGTCGCCGACCTGTGGGCTCGGCGTAAGTCAGTTTCGCTTTATGAGGAAAGGCGAGAGAACCCGCACCTTGTTGATGAGGCTCTGGAGGAGTGGCTGCGCCTCGTAGTCGCTCGCCTTGTAGCCCGCGTTGCTCACCACGGGCAGGAGGTGTTCGACGACGTCGAGGCACTTGACCGTGATCGTCGTGCTCGTCATCCCGATCCGCAGCGTGACATACTTGACGATGAGGTCGAAGTTGGCGATGAGGCGGTCGCGAAGCTCCTCCTCGCTGAGGTCGAACGCCTCGCTCGCACCTGCGAGGTCTCGCGCGCAGTCGTCGATCGCCGTCAAGCCGGCGACAAAGTCGCGCTCGGCCGAGTGGTCCGTGCTGAAGAGCTGCGCGTGCAATGCCGTCGAGACCTGCGGCGCCATCTGAGCGGCGAGCCAGTCGACCTGGTCGGGTCGCGGCGTCCCGTCGACGGTCCACCGCATCGAGCCCGTCTCCTTCTTGTGCCGCAGGAGCTTCGGGTTCGGGTCCGCGCTACGGAACGGCGCCTCCTTGACGCTCGTAGCGGACGAGGTCGAGACGGTCGAGGCGGGGCGCGATGCGGACGCTGCAGCGCGCAGTCCGCCGATGGACGCACGAGAGCGCGGCTGTGCCAGCCGAGGTGGAACGGCACAGGGCGCGGGCTCTTCGGGCGGGGGAGGGGCAGAGGGTGCGGCTGTGCGGAGGGGTTTGGCGGTCGGGCGGGAGAGGCCGAGGCGAGATGTTGGAGCGGGGGCTGCGGGCGCGGTAGCGGCGGGTGCGGGCTTCGCGACGGCGGGAGCGGGACGCGCGGCGGGTGCAGCAGCGGCAGGAGCTGCGCGAGCCGGTGCAGGTGCTGCTACCGGCGTAGACGAGCCGTACGCGCTCGCTGCCGAGCGTGCCGCCTCGACGATGGGCAGCGCGGTCGACTTGGACGCCGGCTTGAGTTTGGCCACAGCGTCCATGACGGTCCCGTAGCCCGCCTTGGCGATGATAGCGGGGAGGATCGCCGTGGCAGACTTGCGCACGTCGCCGTTGCGGTCCTCGAGGCAGGGAAGCACCGGGCCAGCGAGCGGTGCGAGGTCGACGCCGTCGAGCGCGTCGGGGTCCTTGAAGCGCTCCTCGAACCACCCGAGCAGCTCCTTGCGCTGTAGCGGGTTGTTCGCTTCGAGCGGCTTGTCGAATGCACCAACCAGTGGCTCCAGCCCCGCCGCATCGGCTATGGCGTTGAGCGTCGCTACGCCAGCTGAGCGGATGTTGGCCTTCTGATCGGCGAGGACCTGCGCCACTGGCCCGGCGAACATGCGCGCAAGCTTCTCGCCGAAGGGGCGGCCCATGCCTGCCGCGAGGCGCGCGACGACATCGAGGGCGATGAGCTGGATGATTTTGTTCGCATCCGTGATACGCTGCTTAAGCGGCGTCCCGAGGTCCGGCAGGCCCGACGGCTTGAGCCGCTTGTTCGCCTCGAGGACGTCGCGGATCTGCTCGATCGCCTCTTTGCGCACTTTCCAGTTCGCGTCGCCAAGCGCTTGGCACTGCGTGCTCGAGACGAGCCGGTCAAAGTCAACGCGCGGGAAGAGCTCGTCGAGCGGGTCAACATCCGGTGCCGCCGATTTGCCCTTCCCTGCGCCACCGGCGGAAGCGGCGGCGCTCGCTGCCGGCACGGCGACGATGGTGTCCGCTCCGAAGCGCGTCGGCTCGGGCGCCGCGTCGCTCGCGACCTTCGCGAATTCGGACTCGATCGTCGAGAGGAGCTGCGGCGTGAGGTCGGAGAGGAACGATGTGATATCTGTACAGCAATGGGGGATCAGCAACATACCAGAGGTGAGAAAGAGAGGTAAGGCGGCAGTGACGGGCGTGACGGAAGCGGCGAACGTACTAGGCCCGACAAACAACCTGAGCGTGACGAGCGTCTTCGTTGCGTTCGTCCGCACGGCGGCGTTCGAATGCTTGAGCCCAACGACAAGAAAGTCGATCAGGTCGCGGACGGCAAGCCCACCAGCGAGACCAAAGTCACGGAGCGCTTGGTCGACGAAGACGTAGGACTCGGCGAGCGTTTTGGGCGCTTTTTGCTTCGCCATCGGCTCGTAGGCTGCGGGCGATTAGCCCTGTCAGCTCAGGTACCGTGGGCAGAAGAAGGCAATGCGTACCCTGCGAGAGCACGAAACCCAAGCTCGACTTCTCGGCGAACGCGACGAGCGCTTCGCTCGCGGGCTTCTTGAGCTTGATGTCGCCGAGCTTGTCGCACAAGAGCGGCGTTGCCACCGCGCTGCACGCCTTGGTCCACGACAGGGAGTCCGCCGCGAGCTGCTGCAGGAGCGCAAAGACCTTGCCGGCAACCTGCGAGGCGAAAGGTGGGTGAGCATTACCGCAACTGAGTGCCCTCGGCGCAAGGTTCGCAGGACTCCAACAAAACGGAAGCGGTTAGATGCACCTGGAAGTTGGACTCCTTCGGCCCCGGCTTCTTCCCCACGAGGTACCGAACGAGCACCTCAGCGTCCGCGTCCCTCCCGTCGAGCTTGACCCACTCCGCGAGCCGCTCCATGCCCTCCAAGCGCTGCTTCCAGTTCGCGTCCGCGAGCTGCGCAACCACATCGGCGGGGACGAGCTCGCCGCCGTCGACCTGCGCGTCGGCGCTCTCCTGCGTGTACTTGAACCGCAGCGGCTCGGAGAGTTTTGCCGCGCCTGCAGGGGCTGTCAGAGCGGCGGCGGGTCGCACGGGCGGCTTCCTCGACGCCGCAGCTGCGAGAGGGGCGGCAGGACCAGCCGCCGGAGGTGCCGGCTTCTTCGCCATCAGCCGCGCAGGCGGGCCTCGCGCCGCAGGCTTCGGTGCGGGGGGCTCGTCAGCTGCGACGGCCGATACCGTCGCGGCGGGGGCAGGGGGCGGAGCGTTCTCCTTCTCCGCGGGCGGAGCGCCTCCGACCGGGCGAAGCAGCCTCGCCGGCGGGCCGCGCTTCGGCGGCTGGGCCGCGGGCGCTGGAGCGGGAGGAGCAGGTTTCGTTCCTGCTGCGAAGCCGTTTCTGCACTTGGTGACGGCCTTCTCCGCCGCCTCGTTGACCTTCTCCCTCCGGAGGGGGTCCATCTCGCCGGCGAGCGCGCCAAACGCCCTCTCGCCGATCACGCGGCTCAGTGCGCCGAGTGTGTCGGCGGCAGCGGCGCGGACGGCCGCGTCCGAGTCGGCGAGGGCTGTCTTGAAAGACTCGACAAGGGCGGGAAGATCGCCCTTTGGAGGAGGGGCGGGCGTGGAGCAGAGGCAGCGGGTGTAGAAGGAGAGGGTGGACGCCTTGACCGAGGGATTCTTGTCCTTGACAAAGGTGGTCACGTCCTCGCTGAATTCGCCAATGGAGGTCTGCGCGTAGGCGGGGTGAGCGGCTCCCGACGCTTGCAGAAAGGAGGAAAGCGCACGCTCGCAAAGACGGCATCGAGCGCCCCTCCCAGCGCATCCAGCACGTTCTGCTTCTTCTCCTTCGTCCTAGCCATGATAGGCGCCGTCACCGCACCCTTGTACCGCGCGAACTCGTCCCTCAGGCCGCGCGCGAGCTTCTCGATCCCCTGCGCGGCGAGTATCACGCACAGGACGTTCGCGTCGCCCATCCGCCCCGCGAGCGCCCCAACAAGGTCGGAGTAGTTGTCGGGGGCGTAGCGCGGCGAGGAGGAGAGGACGGCAAGCAAGGGCTCGAGCGCGAGCTCCTTGCGGTCCTTCCACTTCGACGAGGAGAGGTGCGTGTAGAACTCGTCGGGAAGGCGCGAGAGCACGGGCAGAGGTTCAGCGAGGTCGAAGGGATCGGGCGGGACGTCAGGCTCTTCGGCGGGGGCTGCTCGCAAGCGGGTCAGCCTGTGTACGAGCAGTTGTAGCGGAAGTGAGAGTACCTTCACCGCCCTCGTCCGCAGATTCATCCTCCCCATTCGCCTCAAGTTGTCCCCGCGCCTCCTGCACGGCCATCTCCCTCTTCTGGCTGACGGTGAACCTGCTCGGCTTGAGCTTCCCAAAGCCCCACTCGGCGCCCTTCTCCCCCGCATCCGCCGTCTCGAACGCCTCTCCGAGCTCCTTCTGTTGCACGGGCTTGAGCTCGGCGAGGTGTGGCATCAGCGCCGGTCCGAGGTACGCGTGCAGCGCGAGCACGAGGAGCTGTCCCTCAGCACGGACGGTCTTGTCCGCGTGCGCGAAGATTTTCGGGAGAGTCTTGAGGAGCGGCTTGAAAGAGATGATCTTGGGGCCGAAGCAGCTGCAGTGAAGACACAGGTTGAGCGGGTGCGGGAGGAAGGGCGGGGGGGGGGGGGGGGGGGTCACAGAGCGAGGGGGACGCACCGCGCAAGTTCCTTTAGCACCATGACCGAGCCGGCAACGACTTTGGGCTGCTTGACGTCCAAGCCGGGCACAACGTCGCCCTGCGCAGACGCTCGAAAGGTCATCTTTTGCCCGCCCGCACGGAAGTGGGGGAAGCGTCCTAACGCACAATGACGCCCTCTCCCTGGTCCTCCTCCGCCTCGACGTAGAGCATGCAGAGCTCTATGCCCTTGGTGCGAGTGTTGGCCTGCAGGCGAGGCAGGTAAGCGAGACGGACAGGTTGAGCGAGCGGGCAAGGCGCACCCTAGTCGAGCCGAGGCACTTTTCGACGACGCTGGGGACGACTTCTGCACGGGTCCTGCGTTCGCATATTCCATGTAAGCAGGGCTGAACCAATGCAGAGGGATAGATGGAACGCACCTGGCCATCCCTCTCCCGCCGAACTCGACGACTGCGCACGCCGCCTCGACGCCCTTCTCCTGAGCGACGGCGTTGGCATCGCGAACCCAGTCGCGGAGGGACGCTGCGCTCAGGAACGGCTCGCGGAAGAAGGCGTCGCCGTCGTCGAGCGTCTTGGACGCGAGCGAGGCCACCTCGGTGTACGCCGACAGCCGCGCCTTCCAGACCTGCGGGCGTGCGCAGAGGGGTGAGTCGATGTAGGCGAGGGGACCCAGCCCTTCACCCGCTTCCCACAGCGAGAAGGGGAGGCATGCGGGCGGGTGTTGGCGGACGCACCTTGTGAGCGAGGCGCTGCTCCAGCGGAAGCGCGTCAAAGTTGTCGTCGGGCGGCGCGCCGTCCATCCTGGCGCTCTAGCAAAGTGCGGCGCCCTCGCTGGGCGCGCACGACGAGAGGCGAGGGGATCGAGTTCAGCCAACCTCCGGACGACGACGACAACGGCAAGACACCTTCCCTGGCGCACTGCGTTCTCGTTGAAGACTAGCCCACGGAATACACAACAGTTTGATTCGCTACACCCATACGAAAACCCCGAGATCAATTACCGCACTCAAGTCTCTCTCCTCATCTCGTGCCCCGAGTATTCACTGCCATCCCTTCTCGCCTCGCCACGCAGCTCCCTCCGCTGCTCGTACACCGCCCACAGCTCCGCCTCCTGCGCCTCAGACCGCTCCGACCCGCTCTTATGCTGCTCCTCCCTCAGCAACGTGCCCTCCGGGTCCGCCCGCGCGCAAGCGGCCACGATCGCCCGTTTCGCGGAAGAGAGGAAACCCCAGGGAACGAGCGCGTCCTGCGCTGCGGGTGGACCGGCCCCACCGGAGCAGAACGTGTCCGAGTCACCGCCGTGCAACCGCGAGACGCCGCAGTCGCTCAGCAGGGCGAGAAGCGGCGCGGCGACGGCGGGGAAGCGTGCCTCGAGTGCGGCATCGAATGCATCCGGCGAGACGAGCGTCATCAGGTCCTGCACGCCCGCGCGGGATGGGTCGTTCGTCAGGACCGGCGGCGCGAGCGGCTCGAACAGAGCGGTAAAGTCGTCGTGCTCCGCGAGAGGGCAGAGGTCCTCCTCTGACAGGCCGTCGAGAGTAAAGTCGAATCGCATGTGCGTGATGCCGTACGGGATCGAGGGCGCAAAGTGCGGAAGGTGCCGCAGGAAGTCCGCCGTGATGTTGAGGAAGCGAAGCTGGCCAGCCTCTTCGCCCCCACCGTCATCACTGCAGGCGCTGTCCTCGTCCGCGCCCACATCACCGACGTTGCCACCGTGGCCCTGCGCGGTAGGCTCCGTCGCGCCGCCTTCGTCGTCGCGCTCCTCGTTTGCCCACAGTGCCTCAAGGTACGCAGGTTGGCAGTCTCCCGCCGGACTGAGTGCCATCAGCGCGGGCATGGAGTGCGGGTTGCCATCAAAGATCTGCGTCAGGACCTCGTGGCTGTCGAAGTAGAGTGTCTCGAGGGCGGGGAAGTGATGGTCCTCGAACAGGATGGTGCGGAGCGAGGGCGCGAGGTCGATCGATTTGAGGACAAGGGTGTCGAGCAGGGGTAGGCAGGGTGGCGTTGAAGGAACGGGCGCCTGCGGGGATGAGGGAGGGAGCGCGAGCTGGACGTCGATGCAGATGAGCGTGTGCAGGTCTGCCGGGCGTGCTCTTGTCAGACACGCTCCGCGCGAGTCAGAGGAAGAGAAGACACGCACTCTCGCACCGCCAGAGCACCCTCAAGTCGACCGCCCGTGCTATCACGACCCACACCTGCTCCAGTTCCTCCGCCTTGAGCGCCGCGACAACCTCCCTCAGTCTGTCCGCGTCCATCCTACGGCCCTGCTCGGTCCCGCCAACGCGAAGCGTTTCCGTCTTGTATCCCTCGCGCGCTGCGACCCGCCCCGCGCGCTCGACGAACAGGCGCACCGCCTCTTCCGAGGGGAGGACGACATCCCGCCAGAGCTCCCGCTGCGCCCATCTGCGCCATGCACGGCTTAGGGCACTCACCCTGCGGAGGTAGGCCGATCGACGCGGGAACGCGGTCCAGCTGGGCGGGGCGGCGGGGAGCGCGAAGGAGAAGATCCGGAGGAGCAGCTCGTAAGGGAGCGAAGGAAGGCGACGGGACGGGTCGAGAGAGGGCGACGGCGAACGTTCACGATGTGGCAGGTGGTGACCGCCCATCTCTACCGGCTGCTCGCTCGCCCGAGCGAGAACAGCGGAGGAGGATCGGCGGCGCGCGAGCGGGCGAGAGGGCGTCTCGTCCGAAATCCGATGTCGAGGTAAATAACAAGTGACGTTGCAAGTAGTTGCACAGAGGAGCTACGGAGAGGTGGGTACGGCCGAATCAGCTCGAGCGACGGCGGACCTGCGCCTCCATGATCATCTCGCTCGCTTCCTCGCCAATCATGTCTGTGGGCAGCAAACCTTGGGTTAGCTACGGCTCCTCTTGCAGGCACAGGGAGGGCCTAGAGACAGGGACAAAGGCGTACAGGCGGTGCTCTGTGTCTGTGGGCGGGTCCAGCGAGTCACCAAGGTCAGTCACGCGCATCTCGAGAATGCCCCCGACACGCCAGAGAGAGGACTGCAAGCGCACATGCGTCCCTACAAGCAGCGGAACGACGCTCATGTCCGCCACGCGGACGTTCGTGGTCCCGTAGACGAGCAGCGAGGGGTCGACGACGCCCCCGTCGGCGCGGGAGTGCATCGAGCAGGTCGACGAGGGGTGGTCTGTGAACGACCCGTGCTAGGCTCCGTCAGCTGGCTCGCGAGGAGAATGGAGACGGAGGAACGAGCACGGCGCACGCTCAGTCGTCGCATACCCCCTCACCCACTCCTCCCATGCCTCCTCCCCGCCGGCATCCACGTCCCCATCCAACTCTAGCCCGAGCACGGCGGAGGAAGATCGACGAAGTCGGTCATGCGGCTGTCCGGCTCGGTTAGCAATGCATGAACATGGCGCGCGCCAAGGGCGAGGTGGAACGCGTCCGAGGGGTGCGAGAGGAAGCACGGGTCGATGCGCGGCTTGAGGAGCGGGTTGGCGGAGTAGATGTGCTTTGAGAAGTCGACGACGACGGCGTTGAGAGGACGGACAGCAAGGAACCCGTCAGAAGGCGCAGCGGAGCAGCAGAGAGGGCAACCGAAGACGCACAACGCTCCCCCTCGACAGCGCATGCTGTAGCCCGGCAATCACGCCGATGTAGCTCCTCCCCTCCTCGTGCCTCGTCCCACTGATCCACCGATTCATCGCCACAACCTCGACCTTCCCGCGCACTTCGTACAAGCCCTGCTCGACCTCGAGCTGCTTGCGCGCGATCTGCAGCGGCTCGCCGTAGTGGTCCGTCGTGGCGCGATTGAGTGTGCGGCCGTGCGAGAGCTCGGTGCGGGAGAGGAAGGATGACGGCGGGAGGTACGCGACGATGGGGACGCCTTGCGTGAGCGGGCCTTCGTGGTGCGCGTACTCGGACTTGACCTGTGCGACGGGCATATCGAGCGCGTCGCGGTGAAGGTGAGCAAGACAGAGCGGGAAGGAAGTGCCAGGAAGGGACGCACCTCGGCGGCAAACTGCTTGTCCGACTCGAGAAGATCGAGCGACTCGTACTTGTGCTTGAGCCGGAACGACATCGCGACCATTGGGTGGTCCTGGGCAGTCCGGCGTCAGCACGAGTTCATTCAGCGAGACAAGGGGCAGTTGGCTGACCTGCAGGTTCTCGCCGACACCGGGGAGCTTGACGAGCGGCTCGTTGCCGACTGAGGGCGACCATCTAGTGAGCACGCGCTCGAGATGCATGGGGCGGGGCAGACTGCAACTCACCCTGCTGTAGGTGGTGCGCGCTGCCAATCCCACTCAGCTCGAGCAGCTGCGGCGAGTCGAAGGTCCCGCCGTAGAGGACGACTTCGTCGTTGACACGCTGCTCCGTCCGTCAGTTCTAGCGACAGCTAGAACGGAAGAGAGATGCACCGCAGTAAGCTTGTTCTTCGAGTCCTTGGCATCCACGAACTCGACGGCCTTCGCCTTCACAGCTCCGCCAGCGGTGTGCTTTGAGGAGGAAACGATTCGGACGGCCTGCGCATCGGTGATGACGAGGAGATTCTCGCGGTCCATGATGGGGGCAACTAAGGGTACGGGCGCAGGACCTGAGCGCGGGATGAAGAAGAAAGGGAGGCTGCGACTCACGGTAGGCGGACTCGGCGGAGGACCGCGTCTGCGACTTGGGGTCGATCGACGCGGGCGCGTAGCCCACGCCGTCCGACACGCCCGCGTTCGGGTCGATCTTATTCCTGCGCGCCTTGTGCCCTCTCAGCACTGTCCTGTCCTGGAGAGTAAGGAGGAAAGCACGCACAGCCCCTCCTCCCTCAGCGCCTCAAACAGCCCCTGCATCTGCTCGCTCACGTACGGCGAGTAGCTCACCTGCACGGGTCCGTCGTGTCCGTGCACTGAGGGCGACCAGGTGGGGTCATGCGCCGTCGCCGAGGGGAGGTTCAGCGCCGGCGTCGGGAGGTGGAAGGACTCGCTCTGGGGGCGCGTGCAAGCCGTCAGCGCGTAGAAGAGGCTCAGCCGGAAGGACGCACGCGCTGGTGCTAAGGAAGCAGTGACGGCCAGTCCCACCCAGGGTTGCCAAGCCGCGCCCAGGCATCGTAGTCTACCGCCGGGGCGCGAGTGAGCATGCAAGCGTTGAGGTTTGAACAGCCACCGACGAGCTGTTTCTGCTTTGGTCCCGTCTCATGAAGCGAAAAAGGGAGGCGGGAAGGCGTACCTTGCCGCGCGGCCAGGTGACACGCCGGTCATGTAGCCCCTCCTGCGGGACGGAGCGGTACGACCAGTCGACCTCCGTGCCCCACATCTTGGCCGCCATGTTGGGCACTCGATCTCGGGCCTTTCTGCCTGCCTGCATTGCTCGTCAGCACGACGCCGCAAGCGATCAGAAGAGGGAGGACGAACATCGGGCCCGCCTCCAGCACGAGCACCTTGTTCTCCGGATCCTCGCTCAGCCTCCTGGCGAGCACGAGCCCCGCAGTACCTCCGTCGACGATGATGTACGAGAACCGCAGGTGCTGAAGCTCGCCCTCGATGCACTCGCGCGAAACGTGGTCGCGGAGGGAAAGCGTTCCGTGCACGTCCAATGGGATAAGGCGCGAGGCAGGGAGGTGTGGCTCAGTGTGAAGGTGGCGGCCGGGCTTCTCCGGGGAAGGGTGATGCGCCAGTGGTGCAGAACGCGCTGACGGTGTCTGCGAACGGAGGACAACAGGAGGGCGAGGGAAGACGCCCAGCGTCGCGGTGGTCGCCTTCTTCGAGCGGGCCTGCGGAACGAATCAGTCAGTGTGAAGCCAACGTGAGAGTGTGAAAAGGAGCACGCACAGGAAAGCCGTACGTCCCGTCGCACACCTCGCCGAATGCATCGAGGAGGCCCTGTTGCTCCTCATCGCCGAGCCTGAAGCTAGCGAGATCCTTACGAAGCGTTTCAGCAAAGGGAGCAGGCATGTTGGTCAACCCTGACCAGGCTATGAACGGAGAGAGAGAACGAAGAGAACGGGAGAGGAGGCGGCGGAGTTGCCGCGGGAGGTCCGCGGGGTGAGCTGTCGCGGAAAGAAGGCTGAGACGATAGCAGGAGGAAGTAAAGCAAGCTTGCGGCTCGATGAGTGGATGAAAGAAGAGTACGAGGTGGGCTCGTGCGGAGATAGAAAAGCGGCGCGGCTGGGCGAGCGATGCTGAGGGACAAATGGGGGACAAGGAGGCGAAGAGAAGGCGTCGTTGTGCACAGCAAGCTGCGTTGCGAGGCAAAGTCGCGGTCAGAACGTGAGACGAGCGGGAAGCGCGAGGAGAGTGCGGGACATACCTCTCGCTACTCAGTCCTGCACATCCTTCGCCTGGAGTACCACACCCAGTCCTACGTCAATAAGGTTGCACGCCGCATCCACGAGCTCTGGGCCCGTGATAGTGCGCGACGCGTCCTTCCAGTGCGGCGCGTCGTGTGCGCCGATCCCGTCATGCACGACGAAGACGCGGAAGCCAAGGTGCATGCCGTAGACGGTGGTCGACATGACGCACACTGTGAGTGAAAGGAATGTCAGCATGGAGATAGAGGACAGCACGCATGCGACCGGCGGGTGGAGCCGGAGGGAAAAGGACACACTGTGCGGTAGGTACCCGACAAGGACGATCTTCTTGATGCCCTTCGCGTCAAGGTGCTCCTTCAAACCCGTGTCGACGAAGCTATCCCACGCGGATGTCAATCCGCACGCGGAACCGCTCAGAGGACAAAAGGGGAGCGCACCTCGACGGCATAGGCTTGACAAAGTACTTCTCGTCGCCCTTGGGGCGCATCTCTCCGATCATGTCGAGCGGCGTATCCTTGATCTGCTCAAGCGTCGACGTCGTGTCGAATGTATGCGCAATCCATACGATCTCGCCCTCGGCCTGGGCATGAGGACCAGGTCAGGTCACGAATGAGCGTGGAGAAAGAGAGAGTGACGCACTTTGCGGTACCGCTCAACGAGACCCATGATGTTCTTGTTGGTCTCGAGGATGCCGTTGACGGGTGCGGTACCATCCGGAAGGTAGAAGTTCTGCGCATCGATGACGATGAGGGCGGAGTCCCTGACGGAAACGCTGGTGGGTCCCTTGAACGGGTCCATGACCTCGCGAAGGCGAAAGGCGGTAGGCAGCGACATAACAAGGACGTGAGTAGCTGCAGATGCGGTGGCGAGAAGGGAGAGCTTGGAGGACTGGGAGGAAAGCCAAGCCAAGGCATCGGAGGAGCTCTACTCGCCGAGTGGGGCGGACTTCGCATATATCCGATGCCGAGCGAGCTCACATGAGCGTCTGACTGTGAAGGCTGGCTGATCATGCCGGAGCGAAAGGGAGGAACGATCCGATCGCGGCTGTCGGCAGAGTCAGCGGCGGGAGCAACGCGGCAGAGCTAGCTGATATCGGCCACGAGTGCTTGCGCGCAACATTGCGGCAGGCCCGTGGTCGTGCGCACCGTTGTCCATCGTCGCCCGTGTTCTGCGGAAGCGATAGGAGGGGACTCGAATGCGTACGATGGACATGTGCTCGAGTCCAAGCATCTCGCAGATTACTGCAGCGACCATGCGACCCCCTGCACGGCGGCCCGGGTTGCTGTGCGGGAGAAAGTAGGCCGGCCTGATGGAGATGCAAGCCGAGGAGACATCAGCGAATGCAGCAAGGGAAGCGGTCTAACTGGGAGATCCGAGCAGGATCACTGCTAGCAGGGTGCTCCGCACTGGCGAGACTCGCCGGGCGGAGGTGGGAGAACGCCCGTCAAGCAAGAGCGCCAAGTCGAGCGATCAGGAGCGGGTCACCCTCGCCCACCCGCTCCCTTTGCTCTCAGCGAGGCTTTACTACTGCTCAGGGGCTCTCGTCAAATCCCCCGCACGGGAGCGAACTAGCCACGAACGACTCCATCTCGCTGTTGACCCGCTCGACCCCACCTCCGTCCGCCGTCGCCGCGAGTCGTTCCGGGCAGCGAGGATGCTCCCAGCGAGTCCGTGGGTGCGCTGGGGGAGCGCACTCGTCCTTGCCTTCCTGGCCCTGCACTTCCTCGGCCAGCTCGCATCGCCCCGCTATTCGCACCACACCTCGCTCGACACGGTCAAGGTCCGCCTAGGACTCAAGGAGCAGCCTGCCGAGACTTGGGTCGGAGGGCAGAAGCTCTATCCGTGGCAGAGCGTGCCGGAGCAGGCGTACCCGATGGACGACGACGGCGAGGAGTGGGGGTTCAACGCGACCGAAGCGCAACAGAACAAGGTCAAGGCCACGTTCGTCATGCTCGCGCGCAACAGCGACGTCTGGGGCGCGCTGGAGAGTATACGCGGCATCGAGGGTGCGTGCGTTGTCGCTGAGGCAACACAGGGAGGGCGGGCGCCGTCCTCCGCCTCTTCACGCTCAAGCTATAGTTGCTGACCCCGGGACGACCGCAGACCGATTCAACCGTCGCTATCACTACGACTGGGTGTTCTTGAACGACGAGCCATTCAACGATGAGTTCAAGCGGCACACTTCCGGCGTTGCGTCCGGAAAGACGCACTACGGCCTTGTCCCGCGCGAGCAGTGGGGCGACAAGTTCCCCGAGTGGATCGACGAGACCCGCGCGAATGAGGCGATCGCCGAGATGGGTAAGAAGCCGATTCCGTACGGCGGTAGCGTGCCATGTGCGTCCTCCTACGACTTCCTCGACTCCGTTACGGCAAGCGAATGGCTGACCTCCTTCACGCAGACCGCCGCATGTGCAGGTACCAGTCGGGTTTCTTCTTCCGCCACGAGCTGCTCAAGGAGTACAAGTACTACTGGCGCGTCGAGCCCGACGTCAAGTTCTACTGCGACATCACCTTCGACCCGTTCCGGCGCATGCAAGACGAAAAGAAGGTGTACGGCTGGGTCGTGAGCCTGTACGAGTACCAGGACACGATCAAGACGCTGTGGAAGACGACGAAGGGTGAGTCGCGCTTTGCGTCGATTTCGTTTCCCCAAGTCCGCTCCACTGACAGCACTCGGGCGTCTTTACGCGCAGATTTCATTGACGTCAATCCGAAGTATGTCGCGCAGCCCAATCTGATGGAGTGGGTCAGCAACGACGGCGGGGATAGCTACAACGGATGCCACTGGTGGTTCGTCAATCTACCTTCCCTACTTCCTCGTTACTTCTCGGGTTACCCCGCGCGCCCTCGGCATTGTGCGATGCCCTCTTGTCAATCGCATGCGCGAGACTTCTACTGAGCCCCCAACGTTTCGCAGGTCCAACTTCGAGATTGCGAGCCTTGACTTTTGGCGAGGGGAGGCATACACGGCCTACTTCGACCACCTGGACAAGTCGGGCGGGTTTTTCTACGAGCGCTGGGGCGACGGTGAGTCGACTACTTCTCCATTCTTGTCCTTTCCTCCGCGCATGTGCGCGACCTCGTCGCCTCGCTCGCGTACTCCCTCTATCCCAACTCACTTCCCCTCTTTGCAGCGCCCGTTCACTCCCTCGCCGCAGCGCTTTTCCTACACCCGAATCAGACCATCTTCTTCCGCGAGATCGGCTATCACCACGTCCCCTTCTCGCACTGCCCGCTCCCGGCGAACGGCGTCCGGTGCGCGTGCTCGACGAGCACGAATGACCCACCGTCGGGTCCGGCGTTCGAGTTTCATGGTGCGTACCGCACTCGCTGCGCTCCAGTGCCAAAGGGAGAAGGCTCACCTTCGTTGCCCGCCTTGCAGGCTATTCATGGTGCGTCGATCTTCGGCTGTCTTCCTCCTTCCCCCTTGTCTTCGCTCACGGAGACACACTGACCGTCGTGCCGGTTCCCTCCCCTGTAGCACCCCAGCATGGAAGGTGCGCCGACTTTTCTCACCCTGCTCCTCATACGTTGATCCCTTTCCTGTTTCGCAGCGCATCACCGGCGACCACGGCAACAGCCCGTTCGCGGTCGGGCACTAGACGCTCAGCTTCGCGCTTGAGTAGGGGCGCGAGGTGTGTTGTACGATATCAGCGTGAGGGGCGAGTGCAGGTGGGAGGGCGTGAGGTGCGCAACGCAGGATACCCCGGTCTCGTTCTCTCGTTTCTCGCTTGGCTATTGAAGTCTTGCGATGGGGTACTGACCGCTCAGCCTCGCTCAATCTATGTCCATTCTCGTTTGCAGCCTTCCGGCTGCTTCCTTCCGTCTCGCCTTCCCCCGCTTGCGAACGCGGACGAGACCCATTTTCATGGGACACGCACCCGCTTTACCGTCCCGCTCCGGATGCTCCGTAGATAGCAGCGGTCTTGGCAGCCAGACCGCACGCGTGCCGGTCCGGGCTTGCTGGCCCGCGGACTCTCCGATCGTTCGCCTCGCCCTCCTTACTTCGAAGTCTCCCTCTTCCCCTCTCGCAATGCAACAGATTCTCGTCCGAATCCATGCACACATTCTGGCAGCCCGCCTTCGTCCATCTGCACGAGGCGGTTGTTCACTACCTGGCCCGACCCGCCACTCACGACGTTCTCCCTCTCCTTCGACTCAACCGGCATCTCCGCCAGCTTGCCATCGATTGTCTCGTCAAGGGGGTCGCGCGGGTGGAGGACGTCGACACTGAAGGCGGCAGCTGGGATCCCGCGCATGGAACGGCCTACATCCGCGTGCGTCTACGGCGCATTCTTCGTTCCTTTTCCCGCCTGACTAGGCCCACACGCTACCGCAGATGCAGCAGGCCAGCTCCTTTCCTGCCGACGACTTTGCTGCCGAGTTCCTCACCACACGTGAGAACGACCCGCGCGAGCTTTTTCGGGACGGCGGGGATGAGGCGGGTTGGCAACCGCGGGTGGACCTGTTCATGTGCCTCCGATGTCTCTCAGCCGTCTCTTCCAAGCCGATCTGACCCTACTGCGATGCAGGACGCATTTCGACCCCGTTTCCCTCATCTGCACCTTTTCCCCCGCTCCCTCCAGCGCGCCTCTGGCGTTCCCCCTAGACCTCGCCGACTCCGGGTTACCACTCAGCTTTCCGAAGCACGACGCGCAACACGCCTTCCAGCTCGCCTCCCCGCTGTGGTTTTGCCCGGCGCTCGACGGGCGGAACAGCCATGCTGGCTGGCAGCTCGCGGCGCAGCCGGAGAAACAGCCCTCGAGGATGCCCCCGCTGCGGGTGCGGTGCGCCGACGAGGCGGACGGGACGGCACAGGTCGAGGGACACGCATGCGCGCTGGGATGGGTCGTCGGTGTGTCGATGCTTCCCCTCGTCTGCTGGAAAGCGCACCCTGATGACGCTCGCGCAGATTACACGACCACACGCCTCGACTCGGCGCCTCCGTCCGACGATCCCGCTGCTGACGACGACGACGACGACGACGGTACCGTCGCCGCGCATCTGCGCATCTCGTCCGTCCGCGTCCCGCTCGTCAACCTGTTCGTCCCGCCCCTCACGGCGGCGGATGATCTCGCTTTCGCGGAAGGGGGGATGGTGACGCTGGAGGATTACTTGAGGCTGTACAAGGTCAAGAGCGGGAAGGAGAAGAGGGAGGAGCGGAGGCTGGCGGAGAGGCATGCGAAGAGAGCGGGGGGAGCGGCTTAAGTTAGCGGGGAGACGGGTGGCAGGGGCGTAGTGGGCAAGTCATAGAAAGTGGGCGGAACGGCGTCGCTCAAATCATCTGCGGCGCTCGCCTCTCGCTGCACCTCCAAGCGCTCGCCCGTCTCGTTGCTTTGCAGGCAGTCCTCCCCTCGTTCGCACCGCTGCGCGTGGTTCCCCGCTCTTCTCTCCGCGCTCGCCATCAGTGAAACCTTGGGGGAGCATCCACTCTCTCCCATTGACGTCTGCGGACGACAAGACGGACCCCGCTCAGTCCGTCCGCACGGACATCGCTCGCTTGATTGAAACGTGGCCCCTGCGGACGTCTCTCGCGGGGACAGTGTGAACCTGTTGTTTGTTTCCGACCGATGCTTGGAGAAGATGGACAGGGCGAGAAAATGCGAGGCGGAGGAGGCAGGCCATCACGCGCATCTCGCCGTTCAGGCTGTCTCGCGAAGTGTTCTCCTTAGTCTTGGGCGCATTCAATGACACGTCTCTGCTGCTCAAGGGCTAGTCTGTCAAGCCGCTCGCGAGGCGAAAGAGCCGCGACAGCAGATCCACTTTGAGCGCCTGCTCTCCTCTCCGGCAACGCTTCACACTCTCCTCGCTTCAATACGGGCAGCTTTCGCCATGGCGATTCCCACCATTGTCAGCTTCGTTGAGGTAAGTTACCCGTCGCATCGCAATCGAGAGCTTCGCGCGCAGATGTGCGGTAGAGAGGGGCTCGAGCGCGCTGGCCCGGAGCGGAATGAGAAGGTCGAGCGCAGGAGCTCTCGCTCGCTTTTCGCTTTCCCCTGCGGGGAGGGCGCTTTACCGATGGTCACACAGACTAAGCAGCACCGCGCTTCTTGCACGAGGAGGAAAGCGGCGAAGAAACGAGGCTCGCCCGTTGCTCCCCCGCCCTCCCTTCACCGCCTCGTCCGGCAGATCGGTCCGCCTGGCGAAACACCGTGCGTCCGTGGGTGCTGCTTGGAGGTCTCTGGATGACGGGACAGGCGTGCGAAGGACCCGCTGAGAGGAAGCGAACGGACCCCGTTCCTCTCTTGCTCTCGCTCCCCTCGCCTTTGCTTCGCTCCAGCGTCGCGCGCGCCTTGACCGCTGCAGCCCTCTGCGCCATTGCCACGGACGCGCTTTCGAGCGGAGAGAAAGCCGAGTGCCCACGGCAACGCCGACTGGCCCCCTGTCTCTGCACCGACCGCGCCATCTCCTCGCTCTCTCTTGGACCTCGCCTCGCCCCGAGCGCGCATCTCTGTTCCGCAGAGCCCCAAGCGCACCTCGTCCGCGCCGTCGCACGCCCCGACACAGCACCCAGAGGGAGCACTCTGGTCGCTGAGTCCGCTGGAACAGGAGCCACTCAGGTCGGTCGCCGTCTCCCGCTCGCCTCTTCTCGCCTCCTGGACTCCTTCCACTCACCCGCCACCGCTTTGTTTGGCGCACACCTGCCCCGTAGCCAGCGTAGGTCGCTCCACCCGCTCTCAGCCAGCTTTCGCCACCCCTCCTCTCCTCGTCTCCTGTCCTTTTCCTTCCCCACCTTCGGTTTTCTCGCCGCCTCGCGACCCAGCTCGACTCTGCACGGCTAGCGCTTCTCCCCTCTACCACTCATCATGCCGCCTGCAACGCGCCCCGCCAACCGCGAGCGCCGCTTCAGCCACTTCGACTCGGACGGTGGGTCGGACGTCGAGCTCCAGGCCGCCCTCGACGCCGCAGAGCGCTCCCGCGCCCACTACGAGCCACAGCGACGCCATGCAGGCGGCGTCATCGAGCAGCAGTACGATCAACTCGAGGACGAGGCGTTCGACGACGAAGGCGAGCGCGACGCCGCCCTCGACGACGACAAAAACGACGACGACTACGACCCGCGGGGCCACATCGACGACACGGGCGCGTCAAAGAGTTACACCAAGCCCCATGGGCGCCACGGCGGCTTGCAGCAGCAGCAGCAGCCCGCGCACCAGCATGCGCGCTTCGCCCCGCCGCCCCTCGGCCGCATCGGCATTCCTCAGCAGCAGCAGCAGCAGCACGACCAGCTCGAGTACGGGGACGGCGATTACGTCGATGACGACAACGACTTCATCGGTACCGCCGACGCGGACGGTAACTACACGGGCGGGCGGCGCGGCGACCCGAACAAGGAGAAGCCGTACGGCTGCGACCTTGACGGCTGCACCAAGTCGTTTGCGAGGAGGAGCGACCTTGTCCGCCACGCGCGCATCCACACCCAAGAGCGGTGCGCTTGTTCACGCTCCTACACGGCCGACTCGAGCTGACCCTCCTGAACTCGCGTCCGCCCGCAGACCGTTCGTCTGCAATTTCGATGGCTGCGGCAAGTCGTTCATTCAGCGTTCGGCGCTGACCGTTCACGAGCGCGTCCAGTGAGTCCCGCTCATTCGCGCGCGGAGGTCCCGTCGGTTTCGGCGAGCAGGAGAGGGGCGAGTGCTGCGGGGCGATGACCTTCCTAACTTCCCGGACTCGCCTCTTCGCGCTCATCCTAGGCGCAGCTATGCAGTGTAGCAGCTTGCACTGGGTACTAACCATACGCATGACGTCCGCAGCACCGGTGAGCGGCCCCACTGCTGCGAGGTCTGCCAGCGCTCGTTCAGCGACTCGAGCTCGCTCGCGAGGCACCGCCGCATCCAGTGCGTCTTTTTCTCCCGCCCTTACGTTTGCGGAACTGACGACGACTTGTGCAGCACCGGCAAGCGTCCCTACAAGTGCGACGTCCCGATCTGCGGAAAGACGTGCGTCTCTCCGCCCCTCTCCGCTATCCACTATCGCTCACCTTTGCACGCTCTTCGCAGCTTCTGTCGCAAGACAACGCTCACCAAGCATATCATTCGTCAGCACCCGCCGGGCGGGGTTCCTCCGCCGGCCGCGACCCGCCAGCCCCGCCAGGTCGTGCCCAAGCCGAAAGCGGCACGCGCGACGTACACCGCGACGGGACTGCCATCGCCGAGCCTCTCGAGCTATTCGGGCGAGTCGATTGCGCCTCACGAGATGCACCACGGCATGGAGACTCCGGCCGCGCGCATGGGGCCCTCTCGCAGCAAGGTCGGCTCTGGCTTCGCCCAGTCGGCGCAGCAGTACCCTCAGCACTACGAGCAGCAGCAGGCGCGCGCGCCTCAGCAACCGGGATGGCCGCGCCCGCGCTCGAGCGGATACATCGACCAACAGGCGCAGCATCAGCTCGGCGGCCACGAGCACCAACAGCAGCAGCACTACCCCTCGCCGGTGCAGCCGCCTCCCTTCCACCGCTCGCACTCGATGTCGTCCGTGCCCCAGGCCCGCGCCCCTATGTACGCGATCGACCAGTACGGCCAGGCGTACGAGATTGACGAGTACGGCAACGCCATGAGCGATGAGGTCGCCCCGCTCGCGCCCGTCACGCCGTACCACCTTCGCCACGGGCAGCAGGCGCACCCGCAGTCGGCCGAGGGGACGTACACCCCGCAGCGCTCGCACCAGCTGCACCCGAGCGAGGCCGGGCCGGCGCGCCGTTCGACGCGCAGCAGCAGCCGCAGGTCGCAGCCGTACCCGCGGTCGCCGTCGCCCATGTCAGCGCCGCCGGCGGCCGGTCCGTCAATGTTCTCGAGCCGCGGTGCTAGCGAGGCGTACCACTCGCAGGAGTACTCGCCCGTCGACACGCCTGCGCCGCACCGCGCGCACACGTACGGCATGACGGGCGCCGCCGCCGACGAGATGGACACGCCGATGCACCTCCCGTACGTCTCGGGTGTGGCAGCGTACGCGTCGGCACCTGCGACGGCCTATGGGCCTCGCCCGTCGCCGCAGATGGGCTTCGCGACTGCCCCCGCTGGCGGCGCGCGCGAGTCCGCCTTCGCCTACGAGCGCGCGTCGCCGTCGTTCGCGCCTCTGAGGTCGCCCGTGCTCGGACATGGCTCGTCTTCGGGTATGAACGCGACGCTGGCCAACTTGAGCCAGACGAGTCCGCTCCTCCAGCACACGGGCTTCTCGTCGCCCGTCAAGTTCCACGCGACCGTCTCGGGCCCGAACGGCGCTTCCTCGTCGATTGAGAGCGCGTTCGTCACCGTTGAGGGCGGCGCGGCGAGCTACACGACGCACCCGCGCTACTCGCCCGGTTCGGGCCTGGGCCGTCGCGCGAGCACGAGCGGCTTGTACGCCTCGCCGCCGACATCGCACCTCGTCCCGCCCGTTGTCGACGGCGGGTTCGCGGCGCTTACGGAGCCGGCTCACCCACACTCGGGCCGCAGCAGCGTCGGTTCGGCCGCGGCCGCGTACGGCGACGACGAGGACCCGGACCTCAGCCTGACGGTGCCGCCCTCGCCGGGCGGCGCGCCGTCCTCGGCGGGGTCCACGGGCGCGACCCCTCGCCTGTTCGCTGCGGGCGGGGATGCGCCGCTCGTCGGCCTTGGCATCGACGGCGTCAAGATGAAGGGGAGTCTCCGCGAGGCGCCGGACGCGCGCGGTTGGGCCGAGGCTGACGGCGCGGTCGACTGCGACGAGGGCGCACGTGGCGCTGCCCCGATGGCGATCGAGGCGTGAGAGAAGGCGGGCAGGGAGAGGTGAGAGGAAGGCGGCGCTGGCCGCCGTGTGCATCGAAATGTCCGTATACCCCGTTCAGTCCCCTCCCTCGCTTTCTCGCACACCGCATAACACCCACAGACACATCACACCCAAACCCGCACTCGCACGCTTGACTCGTACTTGATACCCCCTCTCTCGTCCTCACTTGCTTGGCAGTCGTTCGTTTTCCCTCCCTCTCGCCTTCCACCCTCGCTTGCTATTAGTTCTTCGTTCGTTCGTTCGTTCGTTCGTTCGTTCTTGGGTTCGCGCCGCCGTCGTCGCAATGCAGTCTCTATCGCTTGCTAAGCGCGGGGCTTGTGCGAGAGCATTGCCTCGGTTGGCTCTGTTCTCGATCCGGGTGAAGGGAGAGAGCGCTCCCTTTCCGCACATGCCCAGATCAGCCTGTTTGCTCGTGTGCAAGCCCGTCCAGCGTTTTGCGCTCAACGCGATCCTTGGCCAAGCCAGCTTCACTGTCCAATATCGGAGAGAACTGCACGGAATCAATTTGAATGTCGACAAGGTGATGAGGATGAGAGAAGAGCGAGCAGACCGAGGGGGAGGCTGGTCAGCGGTAGGCCGCATTCTGAGTACCTTCACAACCAGCTCGGTAGAGCATCCATCTCGTCGAGCAGAGGGCTCCGCTGGTGTCCAGTGTTAGGAGACGACCCTCCGCCCAGTCGGCTGCCGCGGCTCACCACCGCTTTGCCCCTGGATCAGCCTAGAACGCAGCTAGAGGCGCCCTACCAGCTCCGCTCTCCACTTCTGCTAGCGGCGCCGGCTCCCCATCGCCTGGAGGCGTCGTCCGCTCGCTGTTCTCCCTCGCAGGCTCGCGAGGTGCGTCTCTCGTCTCTCGCCGTGTAGGCTGCGGTGAGATGACTCGCCACACCATTCGAATGCATAGTACAATCCGCAACGCCTGCCAGTCGCTGCTCGTCGGCGTCCCGCTCCCCCAAGTTCCATCCTCCCTCAACACGCGCGTTTTGCCTCGTCGATGGCGCCAGCGACCGTTACGACATCTAGCTTGGGGCTCGACCCCAGTAGCGACGGTCAAAGCAGCGCAGAGTCTCCGCCGCCGGCTGACTTGTCGAGGGAGCTCAAGCGGCTCAAGCGCGAGGAGGAGCCCATCGAGGCGCTGGCAGCGCTACAGCAAGGCCTGACGCAGCCTGAGCCGCTCACCAATGTATGTCTGCCTGGCTTTCCACGCGAGGTACAGCGCTGAACAGTCCTGCTCATCCGCAGCCGCCTCCTCCAGCCGTGGCCTCTGCAAGCCCCGCCTCGTCGTCCGTGCACCGCTCCGTCCTCTTTCTCGGCGCCGAGACGTTCGACACCGACTCGGACTTCTTCGGCGCCTGCCGCTCCCGCCTCCTCGCGCAGTACGGCTTTGCGGCCGTCCCGTCGAAGCGCAAGCCGACGCGAATCTCGGCGCGGTGCGCGCAGCACCAGAGCGGCGGCTGCCCCTTTCGCGCGTGCGCCGCTAAAGAGGGAACCCACCGGTGGGTCGTGAACCTGCGCTCGTCCACGTGGGAACACTCGCACGCGCCGCGTGCGGTCCCGCTGCTGCCGAAAGTATGCGGTGCGTATCTCCCTTGGTCTGAGTTCTCTGCGTCGACAAGCAGGAGTCACTGAAGCTGCTGTTTGCGCAGAAAAACCACTCTCCGCTGCCTCAGTCACATCTCCTGCGGCTACTCCCGCCTCGACTACAGCAGCACCACTTACCCTGACAGACGCTCCCGCACATCATGCACCGACACCGCCCCCTTCGTCAACAAAGAAGGGGATTCAGCCGTTCCGCGGGAACCAGTGGACTAAGTTGCGCGAGCAGAAGGAGCGGCAGGAGGCAGCGCTTGCGGCGGGCCTACTGGCCCACGCGCCCGTCCCGTCGCAGCGCGACATCCGCGCCGCACAGCAAATACTCGGGCAGATCGGCGGCGCAACGCCCGGCGAACCGGGCGAAGCGTCGCGGGCCGACAGCGGCAACGGCTCCGTCCCCGCGAGCACATTTGCCGTTTATGGCCTTCCCGCTCCGGAAGACACTTTCGCCCGATTTGATGACGTGTACCTCGCCTACACGAAGGCCTATATCACATCCTGGGGCATCGGTCTGCAGAAGGCTTCGGTCGGCCAGCACTTGCGGCTCCGCTGTAATCGGTGCTCGCAGTCCTGCCCCTACACGATGCACATCACCCGACTGCCAACGGGCCGCTTCGCCGTCGACTTCCAGACATCGAGGCTCGTGCACAACCACGGTCCCCATCCGAGAATCCTCGCCGATCCGTCGTGGCGACCTGTCGTGATGAACAAGGCAGTGCGAGCCGCGCTCGGCATGGACCGGGCCAGCGATGCGCGCACACTGGGGCAGCATAACGAGGTGCGCGACGGCTTTATGCCTATTCAAACTATTGTGGCTAACGCTTACCCTCGGCGCGCAGCCGATGAAGCGTTCGCCTTCTCCTGCCGCACCGCCGCTGGTTAAAAAGCGGCGCGCGAATTCTCCTCCCGTCGGCGAGCTCGTCGCAGCAAGCAGCAGCGCTTTCCTTCCCTCCGCACCTCTCGCGCCTCCGCAACTCGCATCCCACACACCTCCCCCTCGCTACGACGCCGTTCCATCCGCCGCCCCGCCAGCTCCGACTCTATCTGCCAGCCTCGATGACCTACACCCCTTTCTTCGGGCCCTGCACCCGTCCACCGTCTCCCTCGCGCCACACCTCATCGCCGCAGACGTCTCGACCCCGTCCGCGCTCGCGCACGTCGTCCTCCTCTCGCCGCCCATCTTCGACCTCTTCGTCGCCGACTTGCGCACGCGCGTCAACGCCGCGAATGAGCGCGCCCCGCCGGGAGGGCGCGTGTCGGTCGTGCAGCTAAAGCTGTTCGAGGTGAAGCTGCGCGAGGCGAGGAGGGCGCTCCTGGCGTGAGGGAGGGGCTCGGCACGCGGGTGTATGCCCCCGCCTGTTCCGTGTTCTACTCTTTGTTGTTGTTGCGAGTCTGCCCCTGCATGCATTGCCCCGCGCTCCTGCATCGTCTTCGTCCGCACTGCTCGTTGCGGTCCGCGGCAGGTCCGCTTCGCCTCTCTGCCTTCTTCAGCTCCCTCGTCGCCTACGTTGTCGTTTCAGCCTCCTCTGCGCGATCATAGGGACGGCTGCAACTGCACCTACGGCCCTTCACCCTTCTCGCAGCGCCTGAGGCTCTCCCTGCGCTTCATCTCGTCTCTTCCTCGTCTCCCCTCGCTCCTGAACCGTCTTCACACGCGCATCGCGGCGATGGAGACGTCCGTGCCATCCACAACTCAAGTGAGGCAACTCGCTCTCGCAACTAGAGTTTCTGGCGAGCGGACCTGACGCTCCCCTCGCGCACAGCCTCAGAACAACCTCAACGCGCGTACCTCGCACTTCAAGGTCTTCCGGCCCGGCGAGCCGCTCAGGTGGCACGCCAAGACCCAGTCGAAGGCGATGCGTCGCCTTGTCGAGCAGCGCGAGGCCGTCTTTGCGACGCAGCGCGAGGCGAACGACCGTCCGTTTCGAGTCTCTCCTCCTCCTCCAGCGGCAGCGCGTGCTGACGCTTTCGCGCAGCCGAGCTGCAAGCCCGCACAGATCAGCTCGCATCTTCGCCCTCCGGCAGCACCAACTCCGTCGCCGCAAACCATCTGCTCGCGTATAAGCGCTTCTGCGCCATGGTCGGCGTGCCGCCCTTCCCGCTCACGCATGCGATGCTGGCGCTGGCGATGTACGCGCGCTGCAGCACCGCCGACGGTCATTTCACCACGTTCCGGAAGGACCTGGCTCGCGTGAGGGAGGCAACGAAAGGCGTTTGGAGCGACATGCCGGTCTTTCACAAGGCGTGCGCGTTCGACACTGATGGCGAGGCGCTTAGGGAATCCATAGTGGAGCGGTTGAACATGAAGAAGAGTACGCTGTGCGTTCCGCTGGATTCTCATCGCGCAAGCTGACAAACTGTATAACGCAGAGCTGAGCGACCGCCTGACGCCCGCGACCTCGAGTTCGGACGTGGGTGTGAGTCTGGACGGCTCGAGCGACCTGAGCGACTCAAGCGATTCCAGCATATCGGAGGATGCAGACGAGGAGGGCCCGCCTCGCCAATACCGCCAAATCGTGCGTCCCCTTCTTCTTCTGAGCGCCCCGGCCTTCCTCGTCTCTACCACCAATCACTCATGAAATCACGTCCCCGCAGCCCACTCCCAATCTCCCAAAAGCGGGCGACTCGTTTCCCTCCGTCGATGCCGCCGACCAAGCCCTGATCCGCGCCCTCGTACCGGCCTACGGTATCTCATCGCGAGTTGGTCGCCGCACGGCCAGCGAGGCAGACCTTCGCTGCAACCGCTTTCACCACCGTTACGCCTACTCGTCCGAGGGCCAGTGCTCCTTTCTCGTCCGCCTCGTGCGCGACCCCGAGTCGCAGCGCTGGGTCGTCGATGGCGCCGCGTCGCGCTTCACGCACGACCACGGCCCCGACGCCCGCATCGTCGAGAACCCGAGCTGGCGCCCGATTGTGAGGAAGCGGGCAGCGCGTGAGGCGCTCGGCATGGGCCTGCTCGTACCGAAGCGCGGGAGGAAGCGCAGGGTCAAGGAGGTCGAAGAGGAGGCGGTCGAGAAGGGAAGCAGCCAGGAGGAGGACGAAGAGGAGGAGCACTGCGAACACGGAGAGAGGAATATGAGCGGGACAAGCGGCAAAGACTTCAGTGCAAAGGTGCGTTTGTCGTTCCTTACGGGCTACGCCGACCCTCCCGCAAGACAGCGACTCACACCACCCGTGTGAACACCAACCTGGTCCTCGCAGCTCAAGCCTTCAATGCGCGTCAAGACCTCCTCGCAACTGTCGGAAGCACCCCTTCCCGCCGTCCCCGTCTTCTCGGCTCCACCCGCCGTCCGCAGCTTCTCTCCCTCAGCAGTCCCCTCTCCCGCTGAGGCCGTTACTGCCTTCCTCGCCGCCCTGCACCCGTCGCTCCCGCTTCTCGCGCCGCACCTCGTAGCCGCAGGATTGACCTCGTCCGCTGCGCTCAGCAACCTCGTCCAGTTCGAGCCGTCGATGGTGCACAACCTGCTCGAGGTGGCCCGCTCCGGGCCGGTCTCGCGCTGTGCGTCCAAGGTGTCCGTTGTGCAGCTAAGGTTGCTTGAGCGGACGCTGCGGGAGGCGCGGGAGACGCTGCGGGCGTCGTGGTGAGGAGGAGCTGCGAGGGGAAGTGCTGGTTCTCTTCCGGATTTTTGGTTGTTCTCGCTTGCTCTCCCGATACCGTAGTTGCAACGCCTGTCTGTCACCCTTCCTACTATTCGCAGAAAGGCAGAGCTGCGAGCGGACCCTCCCCCACTTCGGCGTGCTCGCGCCCCTCTCCCTTCTCCGCCCTTGCCCGCTCGCGACTCTCGCTTGCAGCGATCGGCGCGTGTCTCTGGCGGACTTCAGGCTGCCTCGAAGGAAGACCAGGCTCTTCCCTGCACGCTTACGCGCCGAACTCGTCATTGTCGCGTCTCTGCACCTCGAGGTGCGCCCCGCTCTCTCGCTTTTTGACCAGCATCGGTCGTCTGACAAAGCCTTCCAGCGCGGTTTTCCCTGTCTGACAAGTGCACACGCGAGCGCGCAAGCTCTCCCACGCGGCCGTCGCTTCTCCATCGCTTCATCAGCTCCTGCACCGCCTCGTCCACCCTGGCGACGCCATGATGGACGTGCCGACCCCGCTTCAGTACTTGAGCGCTCAGTCGAGCTATCGCGACTCCAGCGCGACGGCCGCGCAGGCTGCGCAGTTGCTGAATATGGGCGCGGACAGCGGTTCGCCGAGGGACCAGGTGAACAAGCGCGAGGAGACGCCTGAAGCGATGCAGAACAAGGTGTGCTCCTTGGACCCTTTTCTCAAAGCGCTGCTGACCCCCTCCGTCACCAGATCTACCTTCCGACGCCGTCGCCCGGCACGTTCGACTCGCACAGTCCGCAAGAGCTCGTCTCGGTTAATGCGGAAGAAGCGACTGGTGAGATGGGCACTCGTGACATGGACCCCGACGTAGTGCGTGGCGTGCTGTCGCACGCGCCTCGGGACGCTGAGCTCGCGGCGCGCAGTCCGACACCGACAGCCTCTCGTCTGCCGATACCGACATCGCCGACATGGCGAGCAGCGTTGCCTTCGTGCGCACGCGTCCTTTTACGCTTTCAACTTGCACTGACGCGCCCTCTGACAGCGCACTGCCGTCCTTTTCCCGCCCGGCACGACCTTCCTGTCCGTCGATGCCTTCTTCACGACCTGCACTGAGCGCTCGAAGGCGTTGTACGGCAGTGCCACGCATCGACGCATTAACCAGGAGAAGTATGCCGTGGCTTACTGTGCCCACTACCACAAGCCCCAGGCATGCCGCATGCGCGTTGCCATTCGCCTTGTTGACGGGAAGTGGACGCTCCATCCAAAGGGCACAATGTGGCAGCACAATCATGGCCCCGGGCAGCTCTCGCAGCGTGCGTTACGCCTTTTTCGCTGCCTAGGTCACGAAGGCTGATTCTCGAATGCACAGCGAGCAAGGAGCGCAAGCGCGGCCGGAGCGAGACGCCCCAGTCGAGCGAAGGCGAGAAAGACGAGGCAGATTCCGACAACGAGGTCGACGAAGGCGGCGAAGACGAACTCGACGCCGATTTGAACAGAAGGTCGGCGTCCAGCCAGCCCATCGTATGCTCCACTTTCCCCGCTTTTGACTTCGCTCACCTGACCCACACAGCACATTCCGGGCATCCCGAGCCGGACCGACACATTCGCGAGCCCAACGGAGGCGTACTGCGCGTTCGTCAAGGCGATCGTACCGGTCTACGGCATCTCCCTCACCATGTTTGGCGGGACCGCCTCGACGCACCAGCTGCGCTGCAACCACTGGCACCCGTATCACGGAAAGTCCCCCGGCGGCGTGTGCTCCTACATCGTCGTGTTGCGGCTCGACTCACAAATCAGCCGCTGGCGGATCGACAGCTCGTCGCACCTCCGCCACTCGCACGGCCCCGACATACAGATCCTCCGCGACCCGAGCTGGCGCCCTACCGTGCGCAACCCGACTGCGAGGGAGGCGCTGGGGATGCCACCCCATCCCGGCACAGTAAAAAAGGCGGAGCAGGAGAAGAAAGGGAAACGGAAGGAGCAGGAGAAGGGGGAGGGGAAGATGCCCGACGGGAAGAGCGTGGAGAACCCAGTAAGCCTCACCTGCTTTGTCCTCCTGTCACTCTCGCTAAATCTGCACATGTTTGTCGCGTCGCCTCCGCTCGTCCAGCCTCGTCCCAAGAAGCTGCGCGTGGCAACCCCCGTCGAGCCGCCCTTCCCGGCGGCTGAAACGCACGCCGCGGTCCCGCACCATCAGCCGATTGCGTCCACCAGCCGTCTGCCTTACGCGGGCACCTTCGCCAATGCACCTCCCTCCCGCTCCTCTGCTCAGGCGCCGGCCGCTCCCTCCGCCGCTCCCGCTCCTTCCGCTTCCGACGTCTCCCCCTCGATCACCGTCGCCGCCTTCCTCTGCGGGCTCCACGCTTCCCTCGAGCCTCTCGCGCCGCACCTCATCGCTGCAGGGTTCACCTCGCCAGACGCGGTCTGCTCCCTCGCCCTCCTAGAACCGCCCATCCTCGACCTCACGCTCGACCTCGTCCGCCACACCGCCCGCCCAGCGGGCAGGAGTGCGCCCGTGTCCGTCATCCATCTTAAGCTGCTTGCGAAGTTGTTGACGGAGGCGAGGGACGAGATGCGCGCGGCGGGCTGAGCGGGTGCAGCCTTTGCATCTTGCTTAGAGTCTTTGCCAGCTCTCCTTTGTGTTTTTTGTAGTAGTACGCACGCTTGCACATCTTTCGCTCGTCCGGATCGTCGTCTGCGGAGTTCAGGAGGCGAGAAAGCGAAAGATGGGCAGGTTGAGAAGCGGAATCTCAAGCTGCATTGCGCGCAAAGGAGGGTACTACCTCAAGCAGGAGCAAGCGCACCAGCCTATCGCTCAGATCGCCTACATGATCCCCTCCTGCGCTTGAATGAGCGCGAACGTCACCTCGACGGCCACCCAGTGTCCCTCCTCGTTGTCAAAGTGCTTCTTGAGGTACTGCGCAAGCGGGTACTTGGCGTAGTTGCCCACGAGGTCGTCCTTGGCAGTGGTCGGGGGGACGAAGAGGTCGATGAGCGGCACGCGGAGCGACTTGAGGCGGAAGAACACGAGCGACATCCCGATGTCGGAGAAGAAGGGGTCGTCATCGGCGATGCGCTTTGTGACATAGTCTGCCATACCGCCGATGGTCAATACGCTGAGGAAGAACGGAAGCGAGGGTGCCGGGACGAGAAAGAGCTCGGGGAGAGGGAAAAGAGCGGGACACACGCGCGATCCACCCGTTTGCGCAGCGATACGCCCGATCCACGTGCGTCCCTCCAATGGCCTCGCTGACCTTGGGCGCAAACGCCGGCGTCCTCGACGGGGGGAGGTCTGGCCTCGCTGCAAGCTGCAGCCCCGCGACGCTGTTCTTGCCGTCGAGCGCGGCGGAACCAGTAGTTCGACGCGGCCTGGAAAACGGGCGGGCCAGTGCCGCACGGCGGGGCGTAGTCCTCGCTCCACCCCACCATCGAGGTGAAGAAGCCGACTTCGTCGTGGTCAGGCAGTGCGCTGAACGTGCACATGCGGGTCGCGGGATCGTAGTCCGTGCTACCCAGTCGCGGGTACTCTTCCGTCAGCGAGCCCTGCAAAAGCGCACCTAGCTGTGCACAGCAAAAGAGGTGGCGCGTACAGGTAGAGCACGATGACAGGCGTCTCCTCCGACTCTTCGACCGGCATGTCGTCCTCTTCGCGGTCAAAGGACGGGTCCGACTCCCAGAAGAACATGCGCCTCGGGTCAGCGGACGTGCTTGTCGGACCTCCCTCCCGGTCATCCTCGGCGGCCGTGCGCTGCTCGACCTGCACCTGGAGAGCGGTCAGTCACGAACGGAGAGCGGAGAGACGAGTCAAACGTCGCGCCCCTTGATAAAGCCTTCCCCGCGCCTCATGCGCACCTTGCCCTTCGTATCAATCGTAGGAATGTGGCGGAAGACGCCAACAAGCTTGTCGAGGACGACGGAGCGGAAGTGGCGGTTGAGGCCGAGGAGCGGGAGGATCTCGTGAATCGTCGGCTGGGCGAGGTGGTCGAGCACGCGCCTGTGCAGGGCGACGTTCTGAGGCTGCCAGAAGGTGTGCATGGCTGCTGCACTGTGGAGGACGAAGGCAAGAGGCGAAGTGCGGGACAGCCGCGGGACGCGTGACGAAACAAATTGAAGCGCGAGAGTCTCGCCGGAGCAGCCAGCGCGAGGGACAGCAGGGCGAGAAAAATCGGGAGAAGTCGTACGACGCTCCACAGGCGAGCGGAAAGGCGGAGCAAGCGAGGGACGACCCGATGAAGACTACTTGAGAAGGCCATTGCAGCTCGTCCGCCTTGCTCTACTCCTCCGCCTAGAACAGCTGCCTGCAGAGCGGGCAGGTGGAGCCGTGACTGGTGGTGAACCACTGTACGGTGGAGGACAGTCAGCACAGCTGGGGCGGGAAAGATCGCGGCGACGCACCTTGTACAGGCAGCTCGCGTGGAAGCGGTTGTTGCATGTCTTGCACGACTTGCTCGGCAGGGTGCGGTCGAGCGTCGAGACCGTCGAGTAACAGATGGC
Organism: Rhodotorula sp. PL61-2; assembly: GCA_028828645.1. Taxonomy (NCBI): domain Eukaryota; kingdom Fungi; phylum Basidiomycota; class Microbotryomycetes; order Sporidiobolales; family Sporidiobolaceae; genus Rhodotorula; species Rhodotorula sp. PL61-2. The sequence continues at coordinate 41,460 of JAPZQE010000056.1, read as the reverse complement.
GCAGCCCTCGATGCCCTCAAAGTTGAGCGTCACGTTGCGCTTGAAGAGCAGAATCGCGTCAGCGATAGCGGCGGACTGCGCGCATGAGCAGGTCAGCAAGTGGCTCGGGAGAAGGCAGAGGAGCGTGCTCACCTGCGAAGTGATCACCTGCTGCATGGCGAGGAGCCATGCCCGCCACTGCTTGTCCGTGACGCCGACCTTTCGCACCTCGCGCACCTCGACCGCCGCAAGCGGGAATTCGCTTGGGACCTTGATGCCGATCTCCATGCTCTCCTCGTCGACGACAAAGACAACCTTAACCTCGCTCGCGTTCGCAGCGACCTTGACCGTAAAGTCGTCGTTGTCGCGAAGTTGCTGCCCGACCGGCGATGACGGGTCCCGCAGCGTCGATAGCTCGTCCGAGATGAGCAGCGGCGAGAAGTGCTTCGACGTGTAAGAGTGGACCGCGCGCGAGAAGCCGAGGTTCTGCAGCGACGTCCAGTACGTGCGGATGATCGACGGGACAGCCTGCAGCGAACGGTAGTACACGTGCGCGGCGAGGACGGGTAGGCTCTCCGGGGCGGTCATCTCGAAGACTGCGCCAACTGAGCGTCAACAGCCGATCGAGAGAACCAAGGGCACACAAGACGCACGTTCGAGGTGGAAGTCGTCGATCGACCAAGGAGAGAGATCAACCGCTCGTCCGCGGTCGCTCAGGTTGAGCAGACCAAACAGCGACGGCAGGAGCGAGTCGACGACGAGAGCCGTGTCGCGAAGCTGTTCGATATAGGCGGCACGGAGGCGGGGCGACTGTGCGAGAAGAGGCAGATCAGCAGACGCGGCTTGTAAGAAGGCAGGAAAGACCGACGCACCGACGAGTTGAAGAAGCTAAACGCCGTCATCCACGCCAGGAGGTATGCCGATGTCCGTGCCTCATCGTCGTCCTCCCGTAGCCGCTTCTCCAGGAGGCGGACCAGCGAGGCGGGAAGCTTGATCTCGAGCTTCTCCTCCGCGTCAAGCTCGGCCTCAACGACAAGGTCCGAGACGTGCTGTGTGACAATGCGGCGAAGGAGGTCGTACGATGAGAGTTGGACCGCCCATGCCGGGTCCTGCAGCAAGCGGAGGAGCTGTGGCGAACTCGCGACGTCAGTCGTGTTTTACGAGCAGCGTATCGTCTTGCAGCCGAGTGGAGAATAGACGAAACGTGACAACGCACCTGGTCGAAAGACTTGTCCATGCTCAGGAGTTTGGGCGGAAGGTCCTTGACGAGCCGCGCCATCGCCTCGACGACACAGAGTCGGGGCTGATCACGCTTGTTCGAAGCTGCAGACGCAGGCGGGTAAGCTGAGTTGCGTAGAGGCAGAGACGCAACGCACTTGGGCGCAAGATAAACATGCGGAGGACGAGCTCCTGCGACGCATCAATCCGCGCCTTGACGGTCTCGCGCAGTTCAGCGTTTGTCGCGGCGAGCTCCTTGATCGTCGCGAGGAGGCGGCACGAGCCATACATCGCAGGGAGCGTGACGGGCTCTTCCCAATCTGCGGCATCGAGGTTCCCCTCGACAAGGTCGAACATGAGATCCCAATGACTGCCGCTCAGGTCCTGCACGATCGGCGCAAGATGCGCGAGCACCTCGACGAGCGGAGCATGCACCTCGGGCGGGACGAGCTCATCGCTGCTGAGCCAGCGCTGCACCGCCTGCAGCAGGAACACGCTCCGCTGCTGCGGGAGGAAGATGACGGGCGCGTCGAGTGCGGGCGCGACTGCGAGGAGCTGCCGCAGCAGCGGCGCCGCCTTCGTCTCAAGCTCGTGCGGCTTGACGCCCGCAAGCGATGCGGCGAGCTCGTTCTGGTAGCGCTCGAACCGCGGCGTCTCAAGAAGGACGGGCTTGATCGCGTACAGGATCGCACATGCGAGATCGGGTGCTACGGGTGCGGTTAGTCAGCCTCCCGCTATTGAGTGATAAGCGAGAGATAACGCACCCGAAGTGAGGTTCTGCGCCAACGCAAGCCATCGCTCCGCATCTTGCATGCCACCGTCCTCCGTGTACCGCAAGCACGCGCTCAGCACGCTCCTGACCGCCCTCATTGCGTACAGTGCCCTCGCGTCCTCATTTAAGCGTGCGCCGCGGGCGACGCGCCACAGCTCGTCGAGGACACCGAGCAACTCGCCGCCGTTCTCCGGCGGGGCCGGGAGATCCCTCGCGCGGAGATGCGCCACGGCTGCTGCGTGCCATCCGCTGGGGAGCGCGTTCGCAGCCGACGAGAGGAGGTAGCTCGCCGCGCCGTCTGCGGCAGTACGCACGCGCTCGAGAACCTCCTGAGGAACATCGGGGGCGAAGATGCCTGCCGAGCGGGAATGCGGCGCCGGATACGCGAGCTCATCCGCCGCTGCCGAAGCGAGGACGAGGAGGTGCGGGAGCGCCCAGAGCGACCGGCGGAGGAGAGTATGGTCGCGCGCGGTGACCTCGAGGAGGGCGAGGAGGGCGCGAGCGTACGGCGAGAGGAAGGACGCATCGAACGAGTCGGATGCGGCAGGATACGACGCTTCCACGGCGGGAACGAGCGGGTCGAGGATGGCGAGTGACGGTGCAGGCGGGACGAGGCGCACCCGGCGGTACATCTCGTCGACGTCCGCCTTGCCAGGGAGGACGTCCGCAAGCGACGCTCGCGCACTGGGCAGCGTCTCGAGCAGCGCCGCCGCAGCGTGCACGACGTCGATCGCCGAAGCACGGCTCTGCGGGTCCACAACGCGGGTGCGCAGCTTACTCATGACCTCATCGACGGCCTCGTCGCCCGCGACCGCGACAATTCCCGCCCATGCCTGCTGCGCAGCGGCGATCGCCTCGCCCGACGCGTCGACGCCGCAAAGCGGAACGAGGTACCCGAGCTCGAACAGCGCTGCGGCGGTGCCCTCGCTGTCGAGCGCAGCGCGCGCATTGTCCGGAAGCTGGACGTAGTGCGCGAGCAGCGCTGCGGGTGCAGCGAGCGCTTCGACCCGCGTGGGCGGCGACGAGGCAGAGAGCGCGGCGGCGACGGGGTCGACGAGTGCGTCCGCCGCGAGGTGCAAGAGCGTGTGCGGGAGGTCTGCGCTCGCAAGCGGCTGTGGCTGGAGCATCACGAGTCGGAGGAGCTCGAGCTCGTCAGCGCTGTAGTGCGCTTCGGGCGCGAGGACGGTAGCTGCAAGGACGGTGAGGCGCTCGTCCTGCGCTGCGGAGGGAAGGTCGGCAGCAAGGTTGGCGGCAGTGACCGCTCCCACGATGCGGAGGAGGACGGCGGGAGAAGGCGAGTTTGTAAAGAGGGACTCCCAAATGGAGGCGCGGGAGTGGGGTGAGGTGGACGAGAGGTGCGAGGTGAAGAGGGAGAGGGCAGCAGGCGAAGCGGGGAGGAGGGACGGGAGATGCGAAAGGGCAAAGTCGTCGACGAGCTGAGTGCGGATGACGTTAGCCCCAAGGACCACAGAGAGAGCGAGCGGACGCACCTGGGCGACCTCTACGTCCTCCTTGACCAGCTCCGCAACCTCGACCACAAACCTTAGCCGCTCCTCCCTAGCCGTCTCGCCCTGCCTGACCCCGTCCAACGCCTTCTTCACGCACTCACGCGCAAGGTCGGCCGCGCGCGCACGCACGCGCTCCTCCTTGGCGCGCATAAACGCCTTCAGCGCCATCGCAAGGTGCTCGAGCGGTGCACCCTGCTCGCCCGCGACAGTGGCGAGCGCATCAGAACTAACAGCGTCCCATGTCGCGTCGAAGGCGGATGTGGCTTCCCGCGCAGCGAGGCGCGAGAGCGCGGTAGCGAGCTCGCTCGCAACGCGGCGGGACGCGAGGGGCTTGGTGTTCGCCCCGCCGTTTTCCGCAGGGAGGGTCCCAAGGAAAGCGCGCCATGCGCGCTCGCCAATCCAGGCGCGGGCCTGCTCGGCGGCAAAGGACGGGTCGGACGAGGACGGGAGCGAGAAGACGACGCATTCGAGCAGGGCGGAAGCGAACGCATCAAGGGCGAGGCGGCCGCCCACGGCAAGTGCACGGGAAGCGTGCGCAGCCCAGAAAGACTCGAACAAGAGGGCGAAGGATGCGGGTGGAAGGGGCGGGGCGAAGGGACCGGGCAGAGTTGAGAGGAGGAGCAGGATCGTCGGGTAGAGGGAGGTCGGGTGAGACGAGCACCCGAGGGTGAGGTGCTGTAGGAAGAGGGAGATGGTTGGCGAGACCCGGAAGGCGGCGTCGACACCCTTCTCTGCCTCGGGGTTGTCGGGATCCTCGTCATCATCGCTCGTGAGGACGTGATCGGCGAGCGTCCAAGCGTGTGGGTAACCTGCGCGTGACAAGTAAGTGAAGAAAGTTCCGAGGGAGGAGAAGCGAAACGCACGGCGGAGGAACGCGATGATGCCGGGCCAGCCCTCCTCCTCAGTCCAGCAGTTCCCGAGCACCCTCGCCGCAATCTGCGCGACCCTGTCAGCCTCTTCGTCCTGCTCGTCCCGGTCGGCGAAGAGGTCCTCGCTGCGCCCAACGAGCGCGCCGAGCAGCTCGTACACCGCGCGGCGGACCATCTGCGGCTGCTCCTTCTGCCGCGAGTTGGGCTCGGCGCGGACGACCAGGTCGAAGATGTCCTCGCTCGTAAGGGTGTCGAGTGTCTCGCTCGAAAGAGGGAGAGGAGAGGGCAGCGAGCCGACGAGGGACGCGAGCGCGAGGAGCGCCGATGTGCGTAGAAAGGCGGGGTCCTCGGGCTCGCTCTGCGCCGAAGCAGAAGCTCCGCTGATGGGCGTCGACGTGCCGCTCGGAGCGAAGACGTCGGGCCCGCCGACGATGACGGAAAAGCAGAAGGACGCGATGCTGTCCGCATGCTCGACGAGGCTGATGCCCTCGCCCTCATCTCCGTCTGCAGCCGGCTCCGCGCGCAGCACAGCGTCCCAGCTGGCCTTTGCCTCACGACGGACTGCGCGATCCGAGTCGTGTGCGGCGGTGCACCACGCGCCGACGTAGTCGCTGCGGTCGGTCCAGAGGGGCGCGAGAAGGGCGGCGCGGGTCTCGCGGAGGAGTGGGTGGGCTGTCGAGGTGAGGAGGGCGTGCAGGGAATGAACCTGGAGGCGGAGGCGGCGCGAGGGGTGGAGCGCGAGCCGGGGGAAGTGGTGGGCCTGCGGGCGGGAAGGTGAGCGGGTCTTTGCAGGTCAAAGGGGGAGCGCGAAAGCGCACGCACCCATACGCTCATGGCATCGACGACGCCCTCCTGCCGGATCTCGCGCTCCCAGTCCTCGCCGTCGTGGTCGTGGTCCTGGCGGAGGGTGTCGCGGACCCATCCCTCGAACGCCTCTGCGTTCTTTGCGAGGGTGACCTCGTCCCTCTTTGCGAGCCCCCTGAGCGTCACGAGGAGCGCCGGATCGAGCTGCTTGCCTTGCTGGACGAGGAAGAGATCGACGGGGTCGGCCTCGCCCTTTGGCTTGACGGGCGCGATGTACTGCTTGGGGCGCAGGAGCCGGTCCTTCTTCTTGAGCTTCTTCTGCCCGCGCTGCAGCGGCCCGCCTCCTCCTCCCCCTGCGGCTGCGGCTGCGGCGGGCGCACCTCCCTCGTCGTCGTCGCCGCCCCGCTGCGCCTTCTTGGCCGCCTTTGCCGCGTGCTTCTTCTGCGTCGCCTTGGACGTCGAGCTCTTGCCCTTGGGAGCCATGCACAGCCCAGACTAGCTCTGCAGGGCGAGAGGAGCGAGAGCGAACGAGGATGACCGCATCTCTCTCTCCTCCGCGGGTGCAGATCGCCGGAATAGAAAAAACATGGGGTACTCCTGTCTAAGGTCCTGCACCCACTCGACTACCACCTACTGCGCTCGCCGCCACATCCCCCCGCACACGCATCTCCCCTCCCACTCCGCCTCGAACCGCCGCCACCTACCCTCTCCCGCAACTCCTGCTGTGTCCTGCAGCGCAAGCGTCCGCCGCCCACACCGCAGGCACGCACGCCCTCCCACCGCTGACGGCGCGAGCCGTGCACGACGCACCGTGTCCCACTCTCCGTGGACGAGCGGTGACCGCGGCGGGGTGGCCGGCGCCCCTGCTTGCGCCTTTGCCGCGAGGTCGGAAAACGCCGAGGCGAGGAGGGCGTGAATGGCACTGGCCTGCGGCTCGAGCGCAGAAGGGACGCAGAGCGAAGCGAGCGGCGGCGGCGAGAGGAATGCAACCGCAGGGGCTTCGCCTCCCGAGTTGTCAACGCCGTGCGCCCACGGGAGCGGTAGAGAAAGCACGCACCCCCGTCCATCTCCCCTCCCGTACGTGAGAGCACCTCACTCCACTTGGCGAACCCCGAGCCTCCCGCCACGCCCGCAAGCGCATTGTCGACCACCACACGCGCGACGTCCGCCGCCTCGCTGGTTGCGCTCTCAGCGCCGAGGTGCGCCGCGAGCGCCTGCAGCGTAGCGGTCACGCTGCTGAGCAGGGAGCGGAAGAGCGGGTGGAGCAGGAGGAGGAGTGCGGGTGCGGTGGGCGAAGAGAGCGCAGAGGACAGCAGCCCATCGAGGAATGGCCCGCAGAACCAGGTCGCGTGCCCGACGAGCGGCCAGGTCGCGTCTTTTCCCCCCATGTCAGCCCCAGCACACGAGAGCGTGAGAGACGGCGCGCACCAAAGTCAGGCTTCCAGCTCCCCGCGGCCGCGCCCCGCTCGCGCCGCTCTGCGCGCTTGAGCGCCCGCGCGCACGCGGCGAGGTCGAGCATCCGCTCCGCCGCCTCGGCACGGTCCGTCAGGCCGGGCATACCGCTGCGTGCCGCGTGCGTTAGATTGCGTGAGATGACAGAGCAAGCAAGGGTAGGCGCACCGCAACAGCGACGCCGTGACGCCGAGAAGCTCCATCCCCAGCGCGGAAGTGTCGAGCTGCGACGGGGAGGGGAGCATAGCGCCGAGGATGTCGTGCGCACGTAGGACGACCGCGAGGGTAGTGTCTGCGTGCAGATCAACGTTGACCCGTCAGCCCTTGAACAGAACGAAAGCCAAAGCGCCGCCACCGCCACGCACCCCCGTCCCGCATCCCCTTGACGCGCCCAACCAGGTCCCCGACGTCCCCCTGCCTCGCGATGCCGATCGCGAGCCTCGTCGCCAGCTTCTGCGGCAGCTCGTCCGGCAGCCCAAGCGGTGCGGCGGCGAGGACGGGTTGTGCGCCCGAGGGGCCGAAGGGGATCGCGCAGAGCAGGGCGCCGTTAGGCGAGGTGGTCAGGGCGGAGAAGACTGCGCGCGCCGGTTGAGGAAGGGTGAGTCAGCGCGAAAGAGGAGAGGGCGAGAGGAGGACGCACGCTGCGCGCCCGGCAGGACCAGCGACGCCGATTCGTCCTCTGCTCCCTCGGGGGTCTTGTCCAGCGGGTCGAGGGTGACGCTGCACGTGCTATAGCTGTGAGCTATGCTGCCTGAGTAAGAGCGCGAGGAGCGACACACGAGCTCAGTCTGAGCACCCTCGTCCGCCAGCGCTCTTCCCCCTCTCCGTCTTCAGGCTCCGCCACCATGCCCACCACACTCGCCCACTCGCCTCCGCCCGGGCGGATCTCCACGGCGCAAAGCGCGCCCTTGCCGTCCCTCCCGACACCAGCCGTCGCCGCGTGCCTCGCCGCCCACCCGCCCTCGCCCTCGACCGCGCTCGGCGCGTCGAGCTTGCGCCCCTCGAGGGTGTGGAACGCCTCGCTGAGGGAGTACGCGTCCTCGCGGGAGAGGGCGTACGAGCTGAGCGTGCTGCGCCACCCTGCCGCGCCGGACGGGGAGGCACACGGGTGCGCGACGACGGCGAGGAGGCACAGGTCGACGGCGGGCTCGGTACCATCCGACGCGAGTGAGGGCGATTGGGACGTCAGCTGCAGAGGGTGCGGGAGCGCGACGTCGCCGAGGAAGGTCAAGTGTGTGAGGAGCGGGTCTGCATCGGCAGTCTCGCCGGAGGTGGTGGGCGACAGCGAGGCAGGCGAGGGATCAAGGTAGAGCGGGGCTTGGGGGCGGACAGTGAGGCCTGCGGCGGTGTCGCAATACAATGTCAGCGCGGCGGACGGGACCCTCCGCGGCAAGGTGAGGAACCGCCAACTCACGCGGCCCCTCCATCACCGCCATCTCGACCCTCACCTCCGCCAGCTCCACGCGCCACTTCTCTTCTCGCCGCGCGCCGTCGTCCCTCTCCCGCTCAAGCGCCTCCGCCCAGGCCTCCAGCTCGGCCTTCTCCTCCCTTTCCCGTTCTTCCTTCTGCGCGCTGTCATCATCCTTAGGCGGAGCACCAGGGGCAGCCGCTGCAGGCGCTCCGAACGCCTCTTCGAGAGCGCCAAAGTCCGCCAAGAGCGCGAAGTCGTCCTCGACCTTCTTCCCCTCGTCCTCCTTCTCCACCTTTTTTCCCTCCTCCTCCTTCTTCTTCCCGCCGTCCGCACGGCTCCCTCTCCTGCTCACCGCGCCCATCGTTTGTCCACCCGCGCCAGCAGCTGCAGCGCACCACGCGACCACGAACGTCGTCTCGCCGCCGCCGCCCCTACTGCGCGCCGCGCCGATCGCGGCCTTGCGGACGCTCCTCCTCCCGCCGGCTGCGGCGCCACCCGCGGCCGAGGCGGTGGATGCGAGGCGCAGTTCGTCTGCAAGGGCTGACTTGCCGCCTACGCCGGAGGCGGCGGGCGCGGGGAGCTCGCCGCCCGCCGCGAGGGCGAGGGAGGCGGGGAGGGTCGGCAGCAGCGAGGAGACGAGCGCGTCGATCGTTGCTTGCGGGGTGGGCGTGTCTGCAGCTGCTGCATGAAGGGGGCCAGCAACGACGCTGGCGGGCGGGATGGGGAAGCCTGGCGCGGGAGCAAGCGGGAGAGGCGTAGGCGGGGTGGGGACTGCGGTGAGCGTCAGGCCGGGTTTGGAGGGTGCGGCGGGCGATTCGCCGGGGGAAGATGCATTCGAAGAAGGCGCGGGCGCGGCGGGAACAGGGCGGAGGGGTAGGCAGACGACGGAGGGGAGGACGGCGGAGCTGCCAGGCTGAAGAGGAGAGTGGGAGGTTGAAGCGTTGGGCAGGTGAATGAAGAGGATCTGCGTTACCAGGCAGCCGTCTCCAGTCAACGAGCATGCTCGGCGGGAGCATCCTTGGCGGGTACGCTTCGGGCAGGAAGGAGCACACACCTCTTCGCTCGAAAGCACCGCAACGAAGGCCGTTCCGCTCAAGGGCGACGAGCGCGGCGGGGCGCAATATAGCGGCTTCTTGGCCTGCTCGCGCGCGTCGGGGAAGGTCGGGGAAGGGTACCACTGCGTGCACGAGGTGGGGACGGTCAGCGTGCGCAGGACCTGCGCGAATGGAAGGTCAGCACGACGCACCCGCCTCGGCTCTCCAACCCAGCGCGTTGCGACGACCCGCTTCCCCTGCGCTCCTCCCGTCCCGCGTGCACCGCCAAAGCGCCCGACGCTCTCCTGAAGGACGCATGCCCAGTCGTCGACGCAGGACGAGCGCTGCTCGAACACGGTGACGAGGTCGTCGGCTGCGCTGCCGTACGCAGCGGATACAACAACGAGGAGCTGCGACCCGTCTGGCGCCCAGGAGAGGTGCGAGATGCGCGCGCCCTGAGCAGGGAAGGACAGCGGGAGGGGGAGGTCGAGGCGGGTTGTGGTGCGCGGGGTCGCCGCGCCGGATCCTGCGAGATGTGCGAGTTGCACTGCGAGTACTGAAGAGGGCGGTGGCGGTGCAAACGAATCTCCTCCTGGCGCGAAGAGCGGCAAGGCGGCGAGCGAGGGGGTGGGGACGGCGAGGGCGACGAGGTTGGTGTGCGAGGACCACACTGGGGGGCTGCGAGCGGGTCTGCAGTAATCAATGCGGATCTATGAATGCACCTGGCGGACTAGAATGACGCACGCTTGCCCGTGGAAGCTCCCGTCTGCGAGTGCGCGGATGAGGCGGTCGAGCGAAGGCGGCGAGGTGGGGGCACCGTCGGGGCCGGTGGGCCGTTTACTGGCTTGTCCAGTGGAGCTGTGCGCATCCACTCGTCTCTTCATCCGGTCAATCTTAGCGAGTTGCGTCGGGAGGAGCGAGTGCGCTGATGAGGACGCCGCTCTGCGCTCTTCGCCCGCTTCCTGTTCGCCGCTTGTCTCGCTGGACTCTAGTGATTCGCTAATGCTGCACTCTCGGATGCAGTCTGCCTGCTCTCGCTTGTCCGGCATTGATCCGTGCTCTCGCTTCGCTCCGGGCTCTCTCGTCTCCCCCACCTCGACCCGCTCAGCGGCACTGCCCGCTCGTACGCCCTGAGCAGGTGCGACGCGCTAGAAGTGTGCGTACCGCCTCCTGAAGCGCCCTCAACTCATCACGCCCGCAAATCAGCGGCAGCGGCGTCGCGCGCGAATTCCGAACCGCCTCCAACCCTGCGCGGCTTATGGCGTTTGTTTCGCCCAGCGCTGCGACGTGCATCGAGCTTCTATGCTGTGTTTTGTGGGCGGACAGACGGCGGCCTGGAGGGACGAGCCATACGAGTTGGAGGGAGGGGCTGCTGCGCGCGGCAGGTGATCAAGGCTCGGAACGCGGCCAGGACGCGCACGCGGGACGCGCAATTAGCCTACATGGGGCTCTCAAATACGATGGAGTGGGCGCCGACTCCTTGCCATGCTTCCGAGCGTCCGACGCGTCCGCTTATTTGAGCGATTTGTGAGGGAGGGGTCCGACCGCCTCTCCGGGATCCCCGCGCCTCCCGGCACACGTCTTCTTCCTTCATTCCATTCGCACATTCGCTCACGCTCACCTGATCGTCAGCTGAAACCGCGGAACGAGCTCAGTTACAGCTTGAGCTCGCGACTGCACGACCGACTACGCTCACGCGCTCGCCGGGCTTCTCCCGCCCCACGCATCTGTTTGCGCGACTTCATCCGCCTCTACACCTTCATTCGGCCGCTATGAACATCAAGGAGGAGGAGGTCCGGTCGATCAAGGTACGCCTCTTTCTCTTCTCCTTCTCGCCTAAGCTGACCGGCGCGCCCTAGGCCGAGGACGGCGGCAGCGGCGCGTACAACGCGCACATCCCGTCTGCCGGACGGACTGATGGGCGGTTAAGGCTCTTCCCGCCGGGGTCGACCTTGACCTGGGACGTGGAAACCCAGTCCATCGCGGCGAAGGATCTTGTCTCCAAGCGTGAGGAGATTTTCCGCAAGCAGCGGGAGGCGTCCACTGAAAGAAAGTAAATCTTTCTTTTTGTTGCGGTCACTTTGTCAGGCTTAACTGACGCTTCGTGCCGGGCAGTATCCGCGCTCGAGGAGTCGGAGGAGAGGGTCGACGACATCGTCTGCTCTACGAGTAAGAACGTTTCGCGCACCAGCTTTGCCGCCTGGCAGCGCTTCTGCGACCTCGCTGGCGTTCCGCCGTTCCCGCTATCGTACCCACTCATTGGGTTGTACATCATCGCGCGCTGCTCCGCGCAGGAGGGCTATCCGAGGACATTCGCGCAGGACCTCATTCACTTGATGGCCGCTACGAAGGTTCTCTGGCACGATACCAGGGCATATTCAGCTGTCACTGCGTGCGACGTACACGGCCGCGCCCACCGCGATTTCATGCGCGAACGTTGTCCCGCTGGCCGTGCGTCTCCTCTTCCCTTCTCGGTTGCTGGCTACACCGCAGTAACAAGCTGCTGACCTGTGAGTACTTCTTCAGGACGCCGCAAGAAGGTGCAGGACAATAATGATGGGGAGGGCAGCGAGGAGAGTGGCCCCGACGACCCGTCGTGGCAACCGGAGGTGTACAACCCCACCGCGCGCTCTGCTCTGAGACTCGACGCGGAAGGGTCAAGGCCCAAACGCTCGAGCTCCGGAGCTGGTGCGGGCGAACGCGGTTTTGTCAAGCGGAGGAAGCCGGCCTTCGAGAGCGTGCGCCGACTTTCCTTTCGCTTTTTGCAATGCGCTGTATCCTGACAGTGCCTCCATCCGCACACGAAGACCCCTCACTTTAAGCGCCCTACCCGCACCACACGGGGCGGCCAGGTGCCCGCGCCTTCGCCCGACAAAAAGGCTTCACTCTCCGTCCCCGACCTTTAGGGGCGGCAGACACGCCTTTTGCCACCCCGCTCGCCTCCAGCTCGGCAAGTACCTCTTCCGCGGATCAGCATGCTTTCTACTCGAGCCTGGCGACCTACCTTTCCGAGCTCCACGGGATCAAGGCGCTCGTTCGCCTCGCGCCGCACTTCCTTGCGAACGGCATCACGTCGTTCAGGGCGCTGTTCGCGCTACGCAATGATCCCAAGGCGGCGTCGCAGTTAGGCGTCAAGATCAGCCAGCAGACGAACGACAGCGAGGCGATCGCAGGGCTTTTCCACTTCGTCAGCCTCGTCGGGCGGTAACGCGTCCGAGGTCGTCCCGTAGTCCCATCTCCCTCGTACGGCATACTCTCCTCGTCGTTCGTCTCTGTTCCGCCTCAATCTCTTGGTAGAACCCCTTCAGCCGTCACTCCCTCGTTCTGTACGATGGACCTTCGCAAACCGTGCCCGCTCCTCGCGCACTCGCGAGGCGGAAAGAGCGAGTCAGCCAAGGTTCCGACTGCATTTCCGTCTCGTCTCGCGTACAGCTACAGGTATCACAGGGGTAGGGTAACGGTATCGTCTAGAAATCGAGCTATGTACACACGCCCTTGTCCTTGTTCTCCACTTCCTCGGCCCCTTCGCTCAGCCCGCACCCTTACGCCCAGCTCGGGACCGTCTGCGCGAGCGCCTCGCGCATGGCAGCCTGGAAGTCGAGCGGCGCACGTTCGCCCTTCTGCGCCTGTGCCGAGGGCGGGCGGCGCGTGCCCCGCGCAGGGGAGGGGGAGATGCGCATCGGGGCGGAGGGGAAGGGCGCTGCAGTCGCCGGGGCGAGATTAACCGAGTCAGCTCGGTCCGAGGGCAAGGCACATGGGAGAGGGAGAGAGGGAGGACGCACCCGCCGCGCCGCTCTCGACGAGCCGCTCGACCCGCCGCCTCTCCCCCTCGCGGTGCGCACGAAGCTCGACCAGCCGCCGCTCCGCGACAGGGTGGTACAGCCTCGCCTCTTCGAGCCCGCGCTCGATCCAGTCGAGCTCTGTCTCGCTCAGCTCGTCGGTCTTCTTGCGGGGCCCGCTGGAGGGCGTGCCGCGCCCCGCGGAGGACGGGGAGGGCGGGAGGAAGCGCTGCGCGGCGAGGAACGTCCACGAGGGGATGAGCTCGAGCGACCAGGCGAGGTGCGAGGTCTGGTGCGGGTCGGGCGAGAGGGTGAAGAACTGCGGTTGCGCGCGTCCTCGTCAGCACCGCTCGTCGACGGTGAAGACTGAATCGCGCGACGCACGTTAAAGTAGAACGCCGCAAGCTTGAGCCCCTTGCGGACCTTGCCCTCGCACATCTGCAACCACCTGACATCGATCCTGTCCCCGTCCGCTCCCGCCCCCGCTCCGTCCGCGCGCTCGTCACCGCCCCCCACCTCCGCCTCCGCCGCGCGCTCCTCGCGCATCATGCGCTCGCCGACGGTCGCGAACGCCAGCCAGCAGCAGTCGTCCGTTTCGCGGTCGAGGCGGGTGCACCACCTCAGGTGGACGTGCTCGCACGTGTCGCCCTGGGGGCCGACGCAGCTCGCATGGACGGGCGCTGGCGTGCTGACGAGGTGGTGCTGCAGTGTCTGGATCGACTCGTGGATCTGCGAAAGGAGGTTGAAGAGCGTCGAGAGCGAGTGCGCCGAGAGGGGCGTGCCGGACGCGCGAGCTGCGGGCGACCATCGCGTCGCACGTGCAGCAGGGTCAGTTCCGCCCGGCAGTTGAGTGGAGCGCAGGAAGACGCACCGCAGCTCATCTCGGCACACCAGCGCAAGCACGCGGCGACCCACTTGTAGATGACCATGCTCCCCAGGAGCAGCTGCTCGTGGTTTGCGCCCTCGAGCCTGTCCAGGTCGTACCACGGCCGCATATCCTCCTTGAGACTCCACTCCTGGCCTCCCGCTCCTGCGTCCCGCGAGAGCGTGGGGATCGGGAACGCAGGAAAGTACGCCGCGAGATCCGCCTCGGTGACGAGCGGCGCAGCGCGGAGGTACGCGGCGGTGGTACTGTCCTGGTGCAGGAGTGGGAGCGCGTACGTCATGAGGAGGTGGGTGCGTGCGGCGGTGACGGCCGAAAGGGAGGCGAGGTGCGACGTCGCGTCGAACAGGTCGCGGTAGTGCCCGAGCGCGACACGGACAAGCGACCGCGAGCGGCGCGGGAGAAGCTCGTTCCCTGTGAGCGCTTGCGCGTCAACCCACTGTCCTGATTTGCGCGAGGGAAAAGACCGCAGACGCACACATCATCACCGCCCCGCAGATGAGCGTCGCCGAGAGCGCCTCCTCCGACCCCTCGCCATGCGCGATCTCCAGCCGGTCATACAGGTCCATCATGAGTGTGCGCATCGCCCTCGCGAGGAGCTCGCGCTGCACGGCAAGCGAGCGGCGCGGCTGCGCGTATTCGTACTCGTCCTCGCCGTCGCCGTCCTCGCGCTTGATGAGGGCGACCTCCGTGGTAGGGTCCTCCGTCAAGCTCGCATCGAGCCCCGCCATCCCCAGAAGGGCAAGGTTGGCCGAGCTCCGTACGCCCATGGCGCACATGGCGAGCACGACGCACCTCTCAGGCGGGCTCAAGTCCTCGACATGAACGTACAAGCGCGCCTTTCGCTCGGCATTGTGGAACGGCAAGAACGTCGGGATGTTGCTGCTGCACGTCGCCCAGCACGCGTCGAGCAGGCTCCAGCTCACGAGCCGCGCCCACGAGGGGTGCTGCACCCGCTCCGAGGGGGAGAGGGGCGCGAGCTCGGCGTGCGCGAGGATCGCGTCGGCGCAGGCTTGGTGGGCGAGGGGCGCCCCGCTATGCGAGGACGAGGCGCTCAGCGCCGCGGCGAGCTTGGGCGGTGCGGTCGCCGCTGCGGAGAGGGCGTCGGCGCGCGCCTGCACCGCGGACAGGACCGCGGCGGTGTGCGCTTCGAGGTGCGTGGGCGTGAGGGTGTCACCCAGAGCGAATATCAAAGCGTGAAGAATCTGGTGCGGGAGGTCGGAGGGTGAGGGAAGGTGCGCCGAGGGGAAGGTGGACGCTGAGGGCGAGGCGACGCCGCCGAGCGGGTGCGGCGACGCAGACGAATACGGCGTGCTCGACGTCGCAAGCTCGAGTTCGAGCGTTTCTGAGGGCGCGCTGAGCGTCAGTGCAGGCTCTCCGGACAGCTTGTAGGCAAAAGACGCACTGATGCGCGCCTCAAGCTCTGCGACGCGCGAGTCGGGCTGCATCGTCTTGACGAGGTCGACTGCGCGCATTCTCCTGTCAGCACTTGCCTCTGGAAGGGAAGCGAGAAACATCGGTGTACTCGGGACGAGGTTGCCGTAGTGGCAGTCGAGGTCTTTGTCCTGGCAGCGCTGGCAAACGGGCCAAGACCTCGAGCAGCGGACCTTGCGGACCCTGCGGATTTCGTTTGTATGAGCTCCGCCCCCGTAGCAGGAATGAGAGTGCGCACCGACAGTGCTTGCAGCTCTTGTCGGCTTTGCCAATCTGCGACTCGTCACTGCGAGACGTCCGTACGCGCTCCTTCGCTGGCGGGCGCTCGAGCTGCGGTGGCGCGGGGTGGACGGACACGAGCGGGACGGCGTGCTCCTCCTTCGCCGGCAGCGGCACAGATGACGGGAGCGCGGCGGCATGAGCTGGAACGGCAAGGAGCGCCGCCGCCGGGGAAGCGGCGATGGGCGGGCCGGCAGACGAGCCTGGCCTGCTACTCGTAGCGCCTCCTACGGCCGCCGGAGAGGGCATTGACGCGCTCTGCGTAGGGCTGTAAACGTCCGAGCTGGGGCGGCGGACATGCAGCTGGGTGTCGGGCGGGCGGCGCATGGCGGTGCCGCTGGGCGGTGGGAGCATTGCGCCCTCGGGCCCGAGCGGGACGGGCTGCAGATAGTGTTCGTCCAGGAGCTGCGCGGGTGGGTGGACGTAGGTGTAGGCATCTGCGGCTGCGGCGGGAGCAAAGGGGGCGGGCGGCGGGTACGGGGTGTAGGACGAGAGGCGGCGGCGCTTGATGGCCGAGTCGTGCGCGGGGTAGTCGGGTACGCTTGGGGCGGATCGCTGGTAGTGCTGGAAGTACGCCTGGTGCTGCTGGTGGTGCTGCTGTTGATGCGCGTAGGGATGATGCTGGGGCTGGGCGAGGTGCTGAGGGTCGGGTGGGAGTTGCGGGTACAGGGTGGGTGGCGGGTCCTCGACCCAGAGTGCACCCTCTGCGTGCTGCGTCGGCGCTGCGGCAAGCGGGGTGAGGGCGGGTGCCGAGGCGGGTGCGAGCGAGTAGGCGAGGAACGGCGACGCGTGCGCCCACTCGGGTCCGAGAGAGCGCTGCATCCCGCCAAGGCGCAGTACAAGGAGCCCGCTGTCCCTCAAGACGCAGCGCGGGAGCGGGGCGAGCGAGAGATCGCCGCCTTCATCGCCCGCTTGCGTCGCGGCGAGGGCTGGCGAGGAACCGAGCAGCCCGCCGGGGCGCCCAGGACCGTCGCGAGCGGACTTCCTCTCTAGATGATAGCTTTATGGAATAGCAGCCTTCCCCTCAGCTCAGCCGGAGGACGCGAGCAAGGACTAGTTCTGCGGGCGAGCTCCCCACCTCCTCCCGACGGCGATCTCGCTCGCTCGCCGCCTGCTCGCAGGGGGGCGCTAGTGATTGCTCGACTCGTTTTTCGCCAGCTCTCTGCGCGACCCGCCAACCCTCCCTAGTGCGCCGAGAGCTGGCGTAGTAGTAGGGTTCCCGCCTGCCCCCCCTACGTTTCCTCCCCGGCTTGCGCCCGGCCGCGGGCTCTCGAGAGAGCTCGAAACGGGCGACCTGGCGGGCCTGACGGCGCGCCAAGCCCAAACTGATCTTAGCCTCGCACTCCTCCTCTCTAGCTTCCCCCTTTCCTTCCTAGCGTGCAAGCTGGCTCCCGCTATCGGAGCACTGTATGTTCGTGTAGCTCCCTGGCCTCGTTCACACCCCCTGCTGCCGCTCACGCTCATGGTCTGCTCCCGAGTGGAGGCATTGACGCTCAGCTCTCAGCTCCGAGTCGGCACCTCGGTCGCGCCCCACTAGGACTGGCACGCTTCTCCTGCTGAACCGGGTCATCGCTGCTCAGACGCCCTCATGGCCCCCTTCTCCTTCTACCCCTCGGCCCACTCGGACGCCGTCCTGCGCTCCCACCGCACCCGCTCCGCCCAGACCTGCGCTGCCCCGCTCCTCGCGCTCCTCCGCCCGACCGACTCGCTCCTCGACATTGGCTGCGGGCCAGGCACCATCACCACCTCGTTTGCACCGTACGTCAAGCGCGTCATTGGCCTAGATCACCCGAACGCGACGGGTGTGCTCAAACAGGCCAGGGAGGAAGCCAAGCAGCAAGGGCTCGCCAACAAGGTCACCTACGTCGAAGCAGACGCGACCAGGCTCCCGTTTGAGGACAACTCGTTCGACGTTGTCTACTGCAACCAGGTGCGCCTCCTCCTCCTCCTTACTCTCTGTGGCCTCCTCCACTCCCCACTTCCCCACCTCCTCCCTCCCTCGCGTATACTCCCACATGAGCCAGGTCCTGCAGCATGTCCCCTCCCCGACCCTCGTCCTCCGCGAGATGCGCCGCGTCTCCCGTCGCCTCGTCTTTGCGCGCGAAGCCGACCGCGCCTCGTTCCTGCACCACCCGCCCTCCCCCGCCCTCTCCCGCTTCGATGCCCTCTGGAGCGCCGTCGCTCGCGCAGGCGGTGGCGAGCCCGACGCCGCGCGCAGGCTACGCAGCTGGGCGCTCGAGGCAGGGTTCGCACCATCGGACGTCGAGGTAAACGCCGCCGGCGAGACGCCCGATCCGCGCGAGTGGGGCGCGATGTGGGCTGCGAGGACCGTGCAGGGCGGCTTTGCGGACAAGGCTCTCGAGCTGGGGCTGGCGACGAGCGAGGAGCTTGAGGAGATGGCGCGCGCGTGGCAAGAGTGGAGCGAGATGGAGGACGCGTGGTTCGGGTACTTGCAAGGCGAGCTGCTAGCGCGCAAGGGCGCGTAGATGTGCAGGACCATGGTCGAGTGGGGGGTGGCACAGACTGGAAAATCGGACACTTGTAAATCCGCTTCTGTGCGTTCTCTCGCTCCGCCGCCGCCTGCTTCCCTGCTACCCTCGCTGGCGTTTCTCTTTGCCTGGATGATTCGCGCTCTTTGACACTAGAGATCTGTGCTGTCCTACCTTGCGCCGTTCCCTCCCCATCCTCGCACACTTCTCGCTCGACTACCCGCTTCTTCCCTGTACCCCCCCTCCGTCTTCCGCACAAACAGCCGCACTCACCCCTTCTCTCAGGCTCATCCCCTCCTTTCCACCACTTCCTGCACACGATCTTCTCCCGCAATATAGTCAACTTGCCCACACCGCGTGGGCAAGCTAGCTAGCCCGGCGGGATCCGCGCGTCAAAGAGCCTGGTTGACCGGGTGCATTCGTTCGGGTGGAGGCGGGTCAGCCGCATGGAGGGAGACGGCGAGGCTGTCAGAGGGAGAAAGGGGGGCAGAGGGGCGTGGGAGGTTGGACGAGAGAGGGCGAGGGCGGGTTGGGAAGGTCGGTGGACGAAGGGATGGCGGGAGGGCAGAGGGAAAGAGGTAGGGGGGATGGCAGTGGGGATGGTGCTCTTCGAGGAGGAGCACTGCGCTGGGGGTGGGGGAATGGGTGGGGCTCGAGGAAGGGCCAAGTGCAGGCCGAGCGGGAAGAGCGGGGGAGGAAAAGGAAGAGCGCCTTGACTCCATGCCTCTCCTCCTTCCATGCACCTACCAAGAGGAATCGGGGAGGACAACTCCAGCGTCAACGACGAGACTAGTAGATGCAGGGACACGTACGCCGCTTGCAACCTTGACTTGTCCGCTGCTCCCAGTTGCTCGCGTGCTCGTCCTCCTTGACAATCCGCTTCTAGAGTTGCACTGTTCCGCACAGCTACGGACGATGTCAAGAAGGCTGGTGCGGGCAAATCCGGCGCACGCATTTTTACGCATCTTGGCGGCTTGGGTTGGGCAGAGCATGAGGAGGGAGGTCTTCGTGGCCGAGATGCAAACGGCTGGCTGCTTTGGGTGCTAGACGCAAGGGCGGTTGCCCAGTGAAAGAACGCGAAGCTTTTTTTGCGCTGTCAGGAGACGGAAGTAGGGCGACGGTGGCTCGTCCTTGTTACGCCGCCTTCGCCCGCGCGTTCGACCCCGCGTCGCAAGGCCCGCCGGTTCGACCTTTGTCTCCCACCATTCGTCTTTGGCCGAGCGCTTCAGCTCAAAACCCTGTAACTCGAAGGTCACCGAGGGGAACTGGAAGGTTCCCGTCTGTGCGAGACGCATCGAGGAGCGACGAGCCTAACCTCCGAGCAGCTTCCTCCCTCCTCTCCCAATTAACGTCCGTGTTCTCTCCCATTTCCATCGTCGAGATCTCAATCTTATTGCCCCTAGCGATACCATCGTCCGAGGGAGAGCTCGCTCGTCGACCAAGCTGCCCGCCTCGCCCATAGCCCGCCGCCCCACCTCACAAGCCTCCAGCGGACGGTTGTCTTCATCTGCCGCTGCATCCTTTGCCGGTCTTTCGTGATCTAACGGTAGGGAGATACATCACTTGAGCGATCGAAGGCTTGTACAGCAGTGTGCAATCCCGAGCTCTGAGCAAGATGTGCGTGTTCTGCGCTCCCGTCCGCGAGAGATGAGACATTGTCGGCCGGTTCAGATCGGGATGACGCCGCGGAAGGGCAACTTGCCTCGGGGCCGCCTGCCCAGCGTTCTCGCTCTTCCCACACAACGCACTCGCACAACCATGAAGGCTTCCACCCGTGTTGTGCGCGCACTCTCGATTCTCAACAAAGCCGTCGCTCACTCGCACACCCGCAGATCCCCTCCTCGCGCCGCTTCCTCTCGGTTCCCCCGACGGGCCGCCCCGCGACTACCGACAGGACGACGAACCTCGGCCGCCAGGCCTCGGCGGGCTACGGCGGCTCGGGCGGGCCCATCCCGCAGGCGGCGGGGCAGCCCTCGCAGCCGCCCAAGAAGAGCAATGTCGGGTGCGTCATGGGCCTTTTCTCGCTCGGCTTGTCTCGTTCCTTCCGAGCGAGGCGAACAGCGTGCATCGTGGAGCAGCGCTGACTGGACGTACCGTGCGCAGGTTCATCGTTGGCGCGCTCGCTCTCGTCGGAGGCTCGGCGGCTTACTACCTGACCCTCGATGACCCGAAGAAGGAGGCGGCCCAGGACCTCTCTGCCCTCAAGAAGGGCGCCCAGCACGAGGTCGACGCCTTCCGCGCGGGCGGCGCACGCTCCACCTCGGAGCAGCTGGGCCCGACCGCCGGGGCCGGCGCGCGCGAGGCCGCCCGCTACGCCGACAACCTCCGCTCGCCCGACAACCGCTACGGCGCCGAGCAGGTCAAGGACGCGCTCTCGAGCGACGCACGCTCGGCGAGCCAGGCCGGCCACGGTGTCGCGGACGAGGTCAAGCGGTGGGGCGACAAGCTCGCGGGCGACGCGCGCTCGGCGACCGACCGCGTCGAGCGCGCCGGCCACGGATTCGGCGACGAGGTGCACCGCTGGGGCGAGGCGCTCCGCTCGGGCCCGAGCGAGCGCGCGGCGTGGAAGCCGACGCTCGACGAGCTCAAGCGGTACCGCGACCTGCTCCGCTCGCCCGACCGCGAGTACGGCTACGAGCAGGTCGAGAAGGCGCTCAAGGGCAACGGCGTCGACGTCGCGACCATGGGCGACAACCCGTACCTCTCGTGGGTCGGCCCCGGCCACCACCTCCGCCGCGGCACCATCGAGCGCAAGCTCCGCGACCTCGAGCGCGAAGTGCGTCCTTCTCTTCCGGTTTTCTGTTCCCTGGCAAGACAGTAAGCTGACATGTGTGCGACGCGCAGGGCAAGTCGGCACTCGACAACGCAGCCGAGTCGGTCAAGGACGAGTACGAGCGCGCCAAGTCGGCCGCGGCCAGCTTTGGCCAGGACGTCAAGTCCGAGGTGCGCCTCACTCGCTCGTCCTTTCTCTCGAGGTCGAGAGCATGCTGACGCTTCCCGTGAGCGGCGCATAGACGCAGAGCTGGGTCAACTGGGGCTCGAGCAAGGCCGAGCACGCCAAGGACAAGACGGA
Source organism: Rhodotorula sp. PL61-2 (assembly GCA_028828645.1). Taxonomy (NCBI): domain Eukaryota; kingdom Fungi; phylum Basidiomycota; class Microbotryomycetes; order Sporidiobolales; family Sporidiobolaceae; genus Rhodotorula; species Rhodotorula sp. PL61-2. The sequence continues at coordinate 20,476 of JAPZQE010000056.1, read as the reverse complement.
GGCGGAGCTCGAGCGCGCGAAGCAGACCGCGAGCGAGAAGGTGCGCCCTTGCTCCTGATGCGTCACCGAAATACCCACCGATGCTGATGCGCTCGCCGTTCAGGCCTCGTCGTGGTCGTCGTGGACCTCGACTAAGGCGGACGAGGCGAAATCGTCTCTCTCGTCGGCGGCCGCGCAGGCCGAGTCGTCTGCGCAGTCGGCGGCGCGCAAGGCCGAGGCCGAGGGCAAGAGCTGGTGGAACTGGAGCGGCGACAAGGCGGCCGAGGCCAAAGACGGGCTCAAGAGCGGCCTCCTCGCGGCCGAGCGCGGCGTCGAGCACGGCGCGCAGAAGGCCCAGGACGAGACGAAGAAGCTCTGAGCGGCGGGTGGCGACGTGCAGACAAACCAGAGTGGTGACGGCGCAAAGTGTAGCAATTGACCCTCTTTCATCGACGTATCAAGCAGTCCCGACATGAGGTGCAAACACAGTACATAGCCTCTCTCCTCCTGGTGTGCTTCTGGCGTCTGGCGAGTCGAGAAGTAGTGACGATGTGGTTGTCCCGCGGAGGAGGAGGATAGGCCGTCCGAGTTGACGAAGTTCCGGTGCGAGGCCGCAGGCTGTGCGGGTGGTCTACGTGGCTCTGCGAGGAGTGTCTGGGCTGCTCCAACACGTGTCTGTCTGCGCGCTGTCTGTCGCGCGGGCTGGGTGCGGGCGCGGGACTCAAGTCGGTCGGTTTTCTTCCTCCCGTTCGACGCTTTTGTCCCAACTCGCACCGTAACCTAGTAAGCCCGCCTGCCCAGCCCCTGTAGACCCTCCTCGAGCGGGGCACGGCGGCGCGCGGCTGCCCAGCGGGCTGCACCGCGAGCGAGCGAGCGGTCGACGTCGAGATCAAGGCTGGGCGTTGGATGAGCGCACACACGTCGATCCAGCGCACGGGCGCACTGGCCGGCGTTCGACTGGGCTGTACTGGTCTGCCTACGTGCTTTCCGCCTGCGTCGACCCACGGGGATGACCCTGCGCCCGTTGCACGTTCCCTCCCTCGCCGCAACTCGCTAATGCTCAGCTCCCGCCGCTGTTTCCGCTCGTGCAGGCAGCAATGGAGCAGACCTACATCATGATCAAGTGTGTACACCGCCTCTCTCCCCCGAACGACTGGCCGGCTGACTTTCCGTCTCTCCCCCCAGGCCGGACGGTGTCCAGCGCGGTCCGTCCCCTTGCCCTGCGCTCAACACGCCGCGAGCTCTTCTCCTGACCCGCACACCGCCCGCCCGCAGGTCTCGTTGGCGAGATCATCGGCCGCTTCGAGAAGCGTGGCTACAAGCTCGTCGCGCTCAAGCTCGTCCAGCCCTCGGTCGAGCACCTCGAGAAGCACTACGCCGACCTCTCGGCCAAGCCCTTCTTCAAGGGTCTCGTCTCGTACATGGCCTCGGGTGCGTGACTGCTCGCTCATATCCGGTACACGCCGCGTGCGAGGTCGTCGATCCCGGCGTCTTACCGCTGCGCGCGCATCATCCCGAGATTCGGCCAAGCCAGCGTACTGACCGTTCCCCCCTTTCCTCGCAGGCCCCGTTGTCGCCATGGTACGTACCCACACCTGACCCGCTTCACCCCGCTCGTCTTTGGCGACTCTCCCCCTCCCTCATCCCGCTGACCCGTCTCACGTCCGCACCTCAGGTCTGGGAGGGCAAGGACGCCGTCAAGACCGGCCGCACCATTCTCGGCGCGACCAACCCGCTCGCGTCGGCCCCGGGCACCAGTGAGTCGTTGCGCACTCCCCCTCGCTTGCTCTTCCCGCTGACCCTCCTTCTCTTCCCGCAGTCCGTGGCGACTTCGCCATCGACGTCGGCCGCAACGGTGCGTCTTCCTGTAGCACGTCGCGCGAGTGCGTACTGACCAGAGGATGGATGACCCGCACGCAGTCTGCCACGGCTCGGACGCCGTCGAGTCGGCGCAGAAGGAGATCGCTCTCTGGTTCCCGGAGGGCCTCATCCAGCACAAGCTCGGTGCGCCCCTCGTCTCTCTCCTTCCTCTCCGTCTTCGCTCTGACCATCCTCGCCGCTCACGCAGCTTCGGAGGCCTGGGTGTCCGTCCCGCTTCCCTCACACGCTACGCTGTCCATCCGGCAGTGTGCTGACTGTCCCTTTATGCCCGCAGCTACGAGTAAACGCTACGCCCCCTTCCAGGAGCGATTGCGGGTACGGGTAGAAACGGGAGCGTACGTTGACCTGCAACGGGGAACTGAGACGTGACCTTGCCCCGGCTCCGGCCCGCTTGGATGGGCAGGCAGCGCACGCAGGCGCTTCTCCGATGCTGATTTTTGTCGTCGGCTCAATGTTCGCCCATTCGGTCGGAAGGTGGGTTTCTGGCAAGTCATCCCGCTTGCTCGTTTCGTTGCTTGCGCTCGTTCTCCCCGGCGCCCAGCCACATCATCTTCTTTTTCGGGCGGCAGCTTTTGCTCTCCCTGCCAGACCAAACGCGTCCAGCGGATCGACGGTGGGCGAGAAAAGGGCTAGCTACATTCATTCCCATCGCTCGAACGGCGACCTACACGGGGTAAAGGTACAGCAACTGCGGGGGGTGTTTCTCCGTCCTTCGCTTCGTCGACAAGGGTGTATATACGTCCTTGGGGGAGGGTTGTGGAGGGTAGGGGAGGCGGAGGAGCGGCCGAGTCGGAGGGTCTACTTCTCGACCTTGCTGACCTGCTCGTTGAGCGCCTGCTGCCGCTTGTGCTGCTCCGCCGCCACCTTGGCGTCCTTCTCGGCCTGCTCCTTCTTCTGCAGCCGCGTGCGCGACAGCGTCAGGGTCGGTAATCGCAGACAAGAATAGGACGTCGACCCGAGATCGGGCGGGCCGCGCAGAACCGAGCGGAAAAGAAAAGCGCGCGACGCACCTGCGCCTCGTCCTCCTTGCGCTTCTGCTCGTCCTCCTCGCGCTTCTTGCGCTCCGCCTCCTCCTTCTCGCGCTCCTTCTCGACGTTCGTGAACTTGACGTACGCGTCCGACGCCTTCTCGGCCTTCATGTCGCCGAGCTCGACCGAGGTGCTGTGTGCGCGAGGGGCACGGCGTCAGTCTTTGCGCGAACGGTTACGACGGAAGGATGTGCCGCGCGGTGGGGTCCTCGGGCACCCGCACGCCCTGGGGCGATCCCGCATTAAGGAGGGGAAGGAGGGCACGACGCACCCGCGCGGGTTGGCACTAGCAGGCGGCTTGCCCTCGCGGAGCTGCTTGAGCTGACTCTCGCGCTTGGCAAAGTCGCTGCTCGTACCGTAGTAGTTGGACGCCGCGAGCGAGACGAGGATCGACCCGCCCACGATCGAGGTCAGCCAGAAGCGGTACTGCGCGTCCAGGCGAGATGGGGGGAGGGCAGGTCAGCGTTGCTCGGGGATGAGGGAGGGCACGCGCTCGCAGTGGAGGGTGCCGGGGCAGCGAGAATCGCCGTCGCGTGCTGGGCACGACTTGCGAAGGTCGCCCTTCTCAGCGACCGGCAGAGGCGAGAGAAAGAGACGCACCGTGGCATACCACTTTGGCGCCCACCCCTTGCTGGTGACCTTTTGGTCGGCGTACCACTGGGCGAAGAACGCGCCCCACTGGGTCACGAGCGCCATCTGCCCCGGGATGAGGAGCGAGCCCCACCCCGCGAGGACGGGGACGACGCCGAGGAGGTACCGCCGATTGCCCTGGATGCCGCCGAGCTTGGCCCACTGCACGTGCGGGGCAGCAAGGAGGATCTCAAGGCCGAGTCAGCGGGAGCCTCGAGGGAGATCCAAGGGTTCCAATGGTACGCACCTCGAAGCCCCAGTGCACGGCGCCGAGGAACGAGAGGATGATGGCGCCGTACTGGATCTGGAGGAGCTCGGCGTGCTCGAGCAGCGCGTTCGCCGCGGCGGTGTCGTAGCCGGCATCGGCTGCGGGCGAGAGCATGAGCGTCAGCAGTTGCTCCCGTCGAGGTACATGCCGTCTTCTCGCGACTGGAAGCGGGCGATAGCGACATCGGCTCGAAGGGACTGCGACGCACCGCCGTACTCGTTTGCGAGCCACGCCTGCCGCGCAAAGTGGACGATGGCGAGGCTCGTGCCGGCGTAGGGGAGCAGTCCCGCCGCGCCCCAGGTGATGACCTCCTTGGGGACCTGCACCATCGTGCTCTGCATCGATTTCTGTGCGCGGGACGAGTCAGGGCGCTGTTGCGGGAGCGGGAAGGAGGACAGACGGACGAGATCCTCGCCAATGTCGCCGATGCCAAAGTTCTCCCGCCCTGCGCGCTGGCTCGTCACGTCGTTAGCCTCTCCTGCAATCGCCTCTGCGACGGTGCGTGCAACGCCTGTCGCGTTCCGTGGAAGGTGAGCGCTGGTTCGGCCAAGTGGGGGGGCGAACTCCGAGGGAGGAGGGTACGCACCCCGCGCCTCCTCCGCCGCGTTCTGGCCCATGTGCTTCAGGTTGTCCGACGCCGGCTGCTGGCTGTTGGGGTTTGCGCTCGGACGCACGCTCGACGTGGCAAAGAGCCGGAGCGCGCGCGGGGCACTGGCAGCGTGAGTGGCGGGGCCGACGCGGCGCACGAGCGGCGACGAGCGCAGCAGCGGGCGGGCGGATGCAGTCAAGAGGCGTGCAGGCAGCATTCTATCGCTCAGAGACGCTAAGACTTTTGCAAGAGCGCGAGCAGGAAAGAGCGAGCGGAACCTGGCAGCCTCGGGCTGTCGACGTCAAGGTCGAAACGTCCCGCGGTCGCCGCTCGGTCTGCTCGTGCCCGCCGCTTCCGTCTCGCTCCCAGAGTGCGCAACACCGACGATCCCACGGAAACCCTCGCAAGAGACCTCCTCTCTCGCAGCAAGCTTCTCTTCCCGCGCGCATGTCCCGACGTCCCCGCTCAAGCGTGGAAAACAGAACTGCGCATTCACCTCCCTTACCCCCTCCCACCGCTTCTACAGCTCCATAGTCAACCCCCCGCCGAGCGGCTTTTACGCGCGGGTTGCGTGGTCGAACGCAGAGCGGTCCGCGTCCTCCGCCTCGATCTCCTGGACGAACGGCTTCAGGTAGCGGACGTCCTGCGTTCCCGTAGGTGCCGCATGATAGTACAGCGTGGGGGTTGCGCGCGAAGAACGGTGTCGACATGCGGCGAGGGTGATGAAAGGGGGCCGAGGGAGTACAAGGCGAGGCGGACACGGACGAAGCGGTGAGGCAGAGGAGCAGTGGCAAGTCGGGGCGTAGCGTCGTTGTGGGGGAAGTAGGAAAGCGGAGTCGAGCGGTTCAGGCGAGTTCCGAATTGTCGAGGTGGAAGCGAGGGTGACGAGGACGAGGCGGGGAGGAACGGCGAGCACCCGTCAGTGACCGCCCGCGCCGCTCGTCTAGAGTACAGAGAAACTCAACGCACCTCGGAGGGCTTGATCCACTGCGCCTTGGGGAGCTCCTCGTGTGCAATCGCGCACATGCTCGCCGTGCGGAGGCGGAACGCGCGGTCGTACGACTCGCGCTCCGAGAGGCGGCCGAGGGCCTGCGTGGCGTGGTGCGCGGAGGGGAGTAGTACGAGACCGGGAGGGGGACGGTGAACGGGCGTAAGGGAGGAGAATGGAAAGGGTCAATAACGGGGTTCAGAGCGGACGGGGAGGAAGAGCTTGTTGTCGTCGGCGGCGTTGCACCGCGTTGGCGCGGGTGTTCGCGCAAGTGAAGCGAAACCCTCCGCCAACATCCCTCGTGCACGCGGGCAGAACCGGCCAGTTTGGCCAAACCACCCCATCCATCGCCGCTATGAATCCGCTCGACGGGCCTAACTCTGGCCTCCGCGCGACCCGCTATCCTCGGTAGGCATGTGTAGTCCATGCTCGCAAATGCACAGAGCGAGGGGCCGCGGATCCCCCGATGGGATGACCCCCGAGAAGCGGACCTGGGCGATGGCCTCGTCCGCCCGGCTCGGGGTCGCCAGCATTCTGAGCGAATGTCGGACGGGTGCCTGCAGGGCGTGCAGGGCGCAGGGTGCAGGCGTCGATTGCGCTGCGGCTGTGCTCGTGCCGTCCCGTGCCCCTACCCCGCCCGAGTCGAGGGCGGCGGCTGGCAGCTGGGCGTGCGGGTGGGCCGGAGGTGTACGGTCCAGGGCTCACCTTCTGGACAGCTGCGCTCTCCTCGATGAGGACGTCGTCGTAGCGGAGGCCGTACTGGCGGTACCCGCAGAGGTTGGCGTAGCGGTCCGCGAGGGGCTTGAGGGTGGCTGCGGTCCTGTTGGACAGGAACGACTTGAGCGAGAGACCGAGCGCGCTCATGGTTTCCCGGCGGAACAGCGACGAGGCGGCGAGGCGAGGCGAGGCGAGGCGAGAGGGCGGAGGCGAGCCCACTCCGCCCAAGTCCGCGCGACCTGGTTGGCTCGCGGCCCCTCCCCTTCCCTCGCATGGGGCTGCTCGGGGCTTTGCGCAGTCTGTCAGACCCCTTAGTACAGTCCGCTTAACCTGCAAGCAAAGCCCCGGTGTGCGATGAGGCCGCCGTGGGACCGTCGACTTGCTCCTTCATCGCAGCGAGGCAAGCTCCCTCCCTCTCGTGCGGCAGAATGCCTCCAGCCGAGGTCAGACAGCAAAGCAATGCATCTCACGCAGCATCATACACCCGCAAAACCCCCATACAAAAGCGGAAGCGGCCCCCTCAGTCAGTCCTCCGCCGTGCCCGACCCAGGCCAGTCGAGCGATATCGCCGGCTCAACGAGTGGCTGTTTCTGTGGCGGGCTCGCGACGACCAGCCCCGCGCTGGCAGCAAGCACCGCAGCCGCGGGAGAGAGCGCCTGCGCCGCGGGGACGGGCGCCGCGATCGGGTCGACGTCCATCCCGTTGACCTCGGCCTCAACGGCGGTTGACCCGCGACGCGGCTCCGAGAAGCCCGCGACGGGCGAGCGCGCAGCAGCAGCCGACGAGGGCGTCACGCCGTTCATGCGCGCAGGGGGCGCGGGCGTCGTCTCCGCCTCGAGGTCCTCCTCCCTCTTCGCGCGCGCCTGCTCACCGCGCTCCAGACTCGAGCCGTCCTCCTCGCTCGCCGCCCCGCTCCCGCTTCCGCTCGCTCCGCCGCTCGATCCCAGCACGCGCCCCTCGCGCTCGTCCGTCATCCGCCTCCACACCTCCTCGCCCTTCTCGCCGCCGAGCCGCCTCGCGAGCTTGATCTTGGGCCACAGCCCCGTCGCCTCCTCCGGCAACGCGTCGAGAAGCTTGACGCGGGCGTCGCGCGGCTCGGCGAAGAACGAGCTCGGCGTGCACGCGACCAGAGGCGACGCGAGCACCCGCGCGAGGGGGACGAGCTCGTCGTCCCCGAGCAGAGTGAGCAGCGCCGTCCAATCCGGCAGGGCGGCGGGATCCGCGACACTCACGAGCGGAAGGCGCGGCGGCCCGCGAGGCTGGCAAGGTGACGCGCCGAAGCGGTACGCGCCCTCGGCGGCGGGGTAACCGCTCGGGGGCGGCGCGGCGTACGCGAACGCGTCGCGCGGGGAGAAGCCCGCCGGGTACGCCGGCTGGGACCGCGGCGAGAGCGCAGGGACGATCTGCGCCTGGAGGTCGATTGCGCGCTGGAACGGCGGCGCGAGCGCGCGGTCCGGCTCGATCCCGCCGCCGCCGCCTGCCACCTCGCGCGCCGCACCGCCGCCCATCCGTCCGGCAGACGCCGCGCCATTCCGCGCACTCCGCACTGACGCCCGCGGCGCCTTGCCCGCAGCGCTGGGCTCGTACGCCTCGCCGTCGAGCGCCGCCTTGCCCTTCTCCCTCTCCGCGCCCGGACCCGCGCCGCTTGCCGAGCGCGATTTGGCGGCTTTCGGACGTGCGCCGCCCTCGGGGTGAGACGTCGTGCGGTCCGAGGCGCGCAGCCACGCCGCCATCGACGTCCCGCTCGCGAGGTCCGGCTTGGACCCGGCGGGGTGCCGGCAGCGGTAGTTGCTGCGTTGCTTCGGGTCAACTGCGGAACCGGGGTGGATCAGTTCGGCGGAGCGTCCCTCGCAAGAAGTGAGAGAAGAGGCGGACGCACGCTCGGGCGCCTTGGACGCGCGGATCACCCACCCGCCCTCTTTGGCCTTGGTGAGCTTGATGATGAACGGGCAGCCCGCGCGGCGGTACGCGCAATGCACGTGCATGTACGCGCTCGAGATCTTGTGCGTCCGGTCGTCGCCGATCATAACCGGGACGTTGCGTGCGCTTGTGGGCGGGTCGTCCGGCGGTCAGTTCCTTCCGAGTCTGTTGAAAAGACGGGTAGATGCGCACTCGGCAATGTCCTTGGCGAGCGAGACAAAGCTCTTTGGGTTGCTAAACACGATGTCCTCGAGCTCGTCGAACGTACGCTTCCTCGGCGCGCCGCCGTTCCCGAGCGTCGGGGGCGGGGCGATGGGCGCAGGACGGGGCCCGCCGGCGTAGTCGGGAGGGTCACCGTCCGAGACGTGTCCTTCCGAGTCCGAGTCGGATGCCATTGGGTGGAAGGACGACTCGCGCTGGCCACGGCGGGCTGCGACGGAGGGCGAGGAGCGAGGGTCAGTCCGACGTCGAGAGAACGGCAGGCGAGGATGCGCGTCGCAGGGCTCAGGTCCCATTGGTCAGAACACGTCGTTTCACGGCAGCGGAAGCTGGACTGACGGCCGTAAGTCGCAGCTACGGAGCGCTCGCTCGAGTTCATCGCTGGGCGTGGGAAGACGGGTACGAAGGCGTGCGCGTGATGCGTGCGACGATGGGCGTCTCCTTGAGGTCGGCTGTACGCTCGTAGCAGTGCTCTCGGGACGGCAGGAGCGGTAGGTCGAGCTGACGGAGGAGAGTCGGGAGGAGGAGGCTCGCGACGATGGGATGCGACGGCGTCGACGGCGGCGAGGCGGGTGCAGGGCGGATCGACGGCAGACAAGGCCTAGTTCGACGGTGCGCGTGCTCGCAGCTCCTTTCAAGGCAGTCGCGGCGGCGAGAGCGTCCTCGCGAAGGGCGAAGCTCCGCTCCCGCGTCCACCGTCGTCGCCTTCGTCGCAGCTGGACGAGTTTGGTAGGGCGAAACACTCCGGAGAAGCCCGCTCTCGACCCGAATGCTCCCCCGCGCGTCGCTCCTGTCGCGCATCCGCTCGTTCGCTCCCCTCCCTGCCGCACCGCCCCGTCGCTCCCTCATGAGCTCGCCGCTCGCACTCGGCCCCGTCGAGCAGGCCATCCGCCACAAGGTGCGCATTCTCTGTCTCTCCACCGAAACGTCCTGACGTCCGCGACCCTGCAGCTCGAGGAGCAGCTCGCTCCCTCCGTCCTCGAGATCACCAACGACTCGCACAAGCACAGGCACCACGCGCCCATGCAGGCCATCGGCGGTGGCGGCGGCGAGACTCACTTCACCGTCCAGCTCGTCGCGGAGCGCTTCGAGGGGATGGTCTGTCCCGCTCATGCTCCTCCGAGTCCTCTCCGGAACCGCGCTGATCACGACGCACTCCCCTCCAGCGCGTGATTCAGCGACACAGGCTCGTCAACGATGCGCTTAAACCGCTCTTCGACGAGGGCCTGCACGCGCTTGCGATCCGTGCTAAGGCACCGTCCGAGGTCGAGGGTGCGGCGGCGGCGGGCGCCAAGGCGGCCTAGCATCGGGGGGATCCCTGGGCACGTACAACAGACTACAAGGAACTTTTTTCCAATCTTAGGAAGAGTGAGTAGCATCCGACAGGCTCAAAGCTTCGCCTGCCGCGGCTGCGCAGGCGGGACGCGCGATGCGACCTCCTCATCCTCGAGGAAGCGATTCAGCAGCGTCGTCCAGTATGCCGTATCGTAATAGTCGTACCACCTGCGCGCTGGGATGATCAGCGCTGTCACGGGCGGGCCAGCGACGAGACGTACGTGTGCCCGATCCCGTCGTACGTGAGCAGACGCGCGTGTTTGACCCCTTGCAAGATGTACTTGTTCTCGCTGTAGTACACCGAGCCTGCGGATCTGCGTGCGTGAGTGTTGCTCCGTACTGCGGAAGGCGAGGACGCACGGTCGAGCGTGCCGTGCAGGACGAGGACCGGCAGCGTCGCCGGGACAGAAGAAAGCTGTTTTCGCACGTCGTAGCCGGCAATCTGCCCATCTTCGTCAGCTTCAATCGCTTATGAAGCTTCTTGCGAGAAAACGCACCACCCCGATCTGGTGCTCTGCCGATGAAGCGTCAGTCCCGCTCTTTGCACCCGACGAGTGCCATCGGCGTCACGCACGAACTGTCCTCGCCGGCCTCCTCGCCTCGACGCTCTCCCTGACTCTTCGCTCAAGCAGCTCTTGGTTCTGCGGGCGTGGAAGGTGAGCCGGAAGACACTGCATGAGAAGAGGAAGACGCACCCGCGAATCCTGCACGAACTGCGGGTCGTACCCGATCTGCGAGCGCCTGCTTCGTTAGTCTCGGCGCACGTGAAGGGATGGCACGCAACGCACGTGGACGAACGGCCGCACGAGCGCGCACTTCTCCTCGTACGAGAGCACACCCTCCGGTGGGCTCGGGATTGCTTGCAGCAAGTCTGAATGGGCGGGTTTCCTGGCCGTATCTCTTCGGATCAGCCTCGTTCAGAGGAAAGGGAGGGCAGACGCACGCAGAGGTTGCGGCGAGGACGCAGTACCGGATCTTGAAGGGCAGTGAGGGCGAGACGAGCACCGTCTGCGCGATCATGCCGCCCTGTTCTTCTTCTCTTCAGCCGTGTACTCAGGAGTAGATCGAACTGCGCACCATCGAGAATCCGAGGAGGTCGACCTCCTTCCATCCAACGTGCTGCGCGCGAGAAAGGGTCAGCACGATTTTGCCGGAAAGCGAGCGGAAGCACGCCCGTCGCAGGGCGCACCTTGACCAGCTCGACCACGTCCGTTGCCATGTCCTCCACGTCGTACGGCTCGGCCTTCCTCTCCCTCGGTATGGTTGACCCGCCAATCCCGCGGTTGTCGAAGATCAGGACTGCGCCGTACAGCGGCAGGCGGGTCAGCTTCGGGTTGAGGTGGGAAGGAGGCGCCTTGAGCACCATACCAGGCCTGTGAGCGGCGAGCTCGTCCGCGAGCGGGAACCAGTCCACGAGCCCCACCGCACTGAGCCTGCGCGCGCCAGCGCCCCTCGTTAGCGTGATCCCGCCCTCATCGCGTTCGTTGCGAGGAGGAGGAGCCTGGACGCACCCATGCACGAGTACGAGTGGCGTAGCGCGGCCGGAGCGCCCGAGGACCTTGTACGCGAAGCAGAGGCCGTCGTGCCGCTCAAAGAGCGAGTGCGCACGCGACGAAGCCATGAGGAGGTCAAGGAGGAGGAGCGAGGCGAAGGTGCGCAAGGAGAGCGAGGCGGGGCAGAGCGGGGGTGCGGCGACTGTGCGTCTGCGGCAAAGACTCCAAGCGGCAAGCTCTGGCTTTTCTCGGCGGGCGAGGAAGGACAACGGAAGGAGGGAAGCGCGCCCGGCTCCCGCTCTCCTCGGATCCCGGACGCTCCGCAGGGAGAGGCGGTGCAGCAGAGTCGGCACACAAGCCGTTTTGAGATAGCATGGCAAGACAGTACACGCGTGGAACAGCTGGGAGCGAGGCCAGATGGGGAATAACAGAGGAACGACGGGGGCGAGCAGAGGCAGCGATGCGAGAGTGGCCAGGGGGAGGGGGGGGGGGGGGACAACGGCGGCGGTAACGGGTTCTGCGCGAGCGGCGAGGGTCAGCGACAGCTAACACAGAACAAACAAGCGACGCACTACTTGGCAAACTCGGTGTCGACCGGCTTCTGCATAGGAGAAGGTCGCGGGGGATGGGGGGTTGGCGGGGGTCCGCGAGGGTCAGCGAGCGTCGGGAGACAGTGCCAGGTTCGGCAGGGACAGGGGCAAAGGACTGGTAAGGCGACATACGAGACTCGGGTCTGCGCGCAGAACAATCGGGAGGTTAGCGAGGGCCGGGACGACGAGGAGATGAAGGGCGACGTACGAAGAAGAACCTGATGGAGCGCTTTGCCAGCTGCCACCATGGGATACACCTGACCGCCGAAAGCGTCAGCGCACGTACGAAAGCGAGCAATGGAAGGAGAAGCCGAGAAAACGGGTGGCGGACGCACGTGCTCGTTCTGCGGGCGGTGGGCGACGACGAGTCAGCGCACATTCCGAAAGACACGCAACACAAGCCAGCGCACCTTGACTACGCGCGCCTCAAGAACGACCGGCTTCTGGTTGTCGTACTCCATGAACTCCTTCATCTTGGCGGGGAGGTCGGCCGCGCTGTCGCAGCGGATCGCGTGGACGTTCATCGCCTTGGCGAGCGCGACAAAGTCCGGGTTGGTCATCTCCGTGTGCGAGTAGCGCTTCTCGTAGAAGAGATCTGCGGTTGATGGGGAAAGAAGGGACAAGAAGAGCGGATCGCGAAGATCAGCCGCGACTCGACTCGCGCTAGAAGCATCCGGACGCACCCTGCCACTGCAGGACCATGCCCTGGAACTCGTTGTTGAGGATGAGGACCTTGACGCCGATGCCGTACTGCGCGGCGGTCGCGAGCTCCATCGCGGTCATCGAGAACGACGCGTCGCCGTCAACGTCGACAACGACCTTCTCCGGCGCGGCCACCTTGGCGCCGATGCACGACGGGAGCCCGTAGCCCATCGTTCCGAGACCGCCGCTCGAGACCCAGGTGCGCGGGTGGCGCCAGCGGTAGTGCTGCGCGGCCCACATCTGGTGCTGACCGACGCCGGTCGCGACGACGACGTTCTCCTTGCCGTAGTTCTCGCACCAGTCGTTGAGCGCCTCGATCACCTCCTGCGGCTTCATGAGCTCGCCCTTGGACGGGTCCGACGGGACGTAGGTGAACGGGTAGTCGTGCTTCCACTGCTTGATCTTGGCGAACCACTCCTCGCGCGGCTGCGCCTGCGTGGGGAGGAGCGGCAGGAGCGCACGCACCGAGTCGAGGACGTCGCCCGTGATGGCCACGTTGGCGTTGACGACCTTGTTGATGTTCTTCGGCTGCACCTCAAAGTGGATGATGCCGCCGCGGCCCTGCGCCGCCGCCGCCTTGGCCGCCGGTGCAAACATGTCGAGGCGGCCGGTGACGCGGTCGTCAAAGCGTGCGCCGAGCGCAATGATCACATCGGCCGACTGCATCGCGAGGTTGGCGTACGCCGAGCCGTGCATGCCGAGCATGTGCAGCGAGTGCGTCTCGTCGAGCTCGTCGAACGCGCCGAGGCCCATCAGCGTCGTCGTGACAGGGATGTTGCCCTCCTTAGCGAGGCGCGCGAGGAGCTCGGGGCCCTCGGGCGTCGAGAGCATGCCCTGGCCGGCGTAGATGACGGGCCGCTTGGCGCCTGCAATCAGCGTCGCGGCCTTCTTGATCAGCGCGTCCGAGATGGGCGTCGCCTCGCCGCCGAGCGCCGACGTCGCCGTGTGCGAGTGCTGGCGGCCGGGCAGGCTCGCATCGGCAAAGTCGGGGTGCGTGAACCGGTGCGGGATCGCTTGGCGGAGGATGCCTGCCGTGACGTCCTTGGGCAGGTCAACGAGGACGGGGCCGGGACGGCCGCTCGTCGCGATGCGGAACGCCTCGTTGATCCGGCGCGGAAGCTCGGCAATGTCCTTGACCATGACGTTCCACTTGGTGCACGAGCGCGAGATGCCGACGACGTCGGCCTCCTGGAACGCGTCTGAGCCGATGGCGCTCGTCGCGACCTGACCGCAGAAGACGACGAGGGGCGTGCCGTCCGACAGGGCGTCCTGCATCGGCGTGATCACGTTGGTCGCGCCCGGGCCGGAGGTGACGAGGACGACGCCGGGCTTGCCCGAGACACGAGCGTATCCCTCGGCCATGTGGCCGGCGCCCTGCTCGTGGCGCGGGAGGACAAAGTCGAAGTGGGGCGAGTTGTAGATGGCGTCGAAGACGGGGAGGATGGCGCCGCCCGGGTAGCCAAACACCTTCTCGACGCCGTGACGGAGCATCATCTCGTGGAAGATCTGGCCGCCCGACAGGCCGATGAAGGACGAGTCGAGCTCATCGACGTTCTTCGGGCGCGCAAGGGGCGATGGGTTGGCGCCCGACTGCGACGACGGGACCTGCTGGAAGTTGGGCGCGGGCTTGGCGCGGCTGCAGGCGTGTCCAGGATGTCAGTGAAGAACTCTTCGTACTCATCTCGCGTGTTCTCAATCTCGACCCGAAGTCCGCCCGACATCGCCGGGATGGTTGAGTAAGGCCTCGCCCGTCACGCCTCGTGGAACGCTCGGATCAAGACAGAAAGATCCGCAGCGTTTCCGTGGTCCTGCTCCATCCATCGCCCGATCCGCCCAGGGAGAGGGAGCAGGAGAATCTCGCGTCGAAAAAGGACAGGGGACAGAGGTGAAGGCGAGAGAAGCGCGAGACGCACGTCTGGACCTGCGCCTCTGTCTTGCCCGTGGCGGTGGCGAGCGCACGGTGCTGCTGGTGCTGGAGGCGCTGGCGCTGCTGCTGGAGGAGGGTGGCGGTGCGCGACGATGCGGGGGACGACGGCGACGAAGGCGCGGCGGAGGAGCGCAGGGCGCGCGTCGAGCGGGCCAGCGAGCGGTGCATGGCGAGAGAGTACTAGCGAGTCCGAGCTAACCAAAGGCAGAGACTGGGCGAGAGCAGAGCAGATCGCGCAGAGAGGACGAGCCGAGGCCCGGCGACTTGGACGCAGAGTCAACCTCTGCGAAACCATACGAGCACGCTCGAGCGCGAATACACTTGCCGATATGCTCCCCCACTTCTCTCGTACAGATGCACAAGAGAAAGCAGCGAATCCTAGAGGGCGAGCGATTACGGAGGAGCCGGTAGCCGCGAAACACCAGCTCACGCGCACCGCGGCATGCACAACGCCTGCAATGACCGCCTGCAATGCATGCTCACATACACGCCCTAGTCCTCGTCCGACAGGTCCGCGAGCCGTAACCGCCCCGCTGCGTCGTCGACCTCGTCGCCCTCGCCCTCGACATGCCGCTCGTACTGCGAGATGTCGACCGCGACGTCGCCCTCGTCCCCGAATGCCGCGTCCGACTCGAGCGTCACTGCGCCCTGCTCAAACAGCTGCCGGCCTGCAGTCGTGCGCGGGCAGCCGCCTGCGTCAGTCTCGCTCGTCTGGGACAAGGCGGGAGGGGGAAGGGACGCACCCGTTAGCTTGGCGTTCCACCGTTTCGCCTCTTCCCGCTCGCGCGGTGGCAGCGCCTTGATTCGCTCCTCCTCCTCGCGCGCGAGCTGCGCCGCATACTCGGCCTCGAATTTGGTCGACCACGCCGCGAACGACTCCTTTGTCACCGCTGTGCCGCGCTTCTTCGCTGCTTGGGCCTGCGGGCGAGCGGCGGACGAGCTGTCAGCTGGAAGGGGCGTTATGAGAATAACGACCGCGGACGCACCTCCTCTTCTCGCTGGTACCGCTCCTCGTCCTCTTTCGCTAACCGCTCCTTGCGCTTGACGATCATCTCGGCGATGAGCTCCTTGAGCTGCAGCGCCAGCGTGTACACCATTGCCTGCGCGAAGACTGTTCCCGTCAGCTCCGTGTCAAGAAGGGAGAGGGAGAGGAAGCGGACGTGCCATCCCGAGCGACTCGCCCGCCGACTCGTTGAGCCCCGCCAGAAGGAACGCCTTCTCGTCATCGTCGACCTCGCCCTCGAGGACGTCGAGGTCGAGCTCGGGCGGCTCGTCGGGGTACGTCGGTGTGTAGGTGACGAGGAGGTTGAAGGTGTCTGCACAAGGGCAAGTGGAGGGGTGAGCGGGTCCTTGGCAGGAAATGAGAGAGAGAGCACGCGTACAAGGTTCGCGCTCGTTCTGCACTTCAGGTTCAACCTTGATTGCGAGCTGGTCGTCCGAGATGACTGCTCGAGCGGGGAGGGTCGAGGAGAGGGTCAGGACGACCAAGCAAGCTTCGAGGAAGACGGAGGAGCGCACCGTCGAGTTCGTCAGCGAAGATGCTCTCGAGCACTTCCAGCTCTGATCTTCGCTCCTCTGCGTAGTCTGCGGCCGGATCGGGCGCGATCAGCGATGAGGACGAGAGAGAGGGGAGCACGCAGCGGGAAGGCGCGAGCGGACCGGTCATAACTGAATAGAGCGCTGCAAGTCGATCTAGCCAACCGTCAACTGGATCCGAGCAGGTCCCGAGACGGAAGCGGGCGTGGTTGAGGGCGACGCTCCCCCTCGCTCCTCTCCCTCTGCCGCTCTCGTCGCTTCTGCCCTTTTGCTTGAATGGAACTGCTAGATTGACTCGAACATTTACTGGTGAAGTTGCTTCAGTCACGCTTGTCTGCTCCGCTGCCGTCGCCGCTCTTGCGCGTCCGCCTCTTCGCCGGTGCTCCTCTTTCTGTCCACGCCTCTTCCCCAAGCCGCCCCCGAGCAAGCCCTCGGCTCAGCTTCACGAGAGAGTCCGCTACGGCGGCGCTCCGCTTCGCAACCCCATGCGACCTTCCCGACGCTGCGGTCGACACCAAACAGACAGGTCTACCGCTTCTCGTCGGTCGCAAGACGTCCTGCAGTCGTGCGTTCCTTTCGCAGGGGCTACAATCTCCAGCGCATGCAGCGCCTTCCTTGAATCTCAATCAACCCGCACTCGCTCGAGTGGCACATCGTCAGCGCGAACAGACTCCTCCGCCGGCCGTTCTCGCACGTCCAGACGCTGGCCGAGAATAACGACCAGTTGCACCACATTCATTGCGTCCTCCTCCCGTCCTTCGAGGGTGACGCCCTCGTCCGCACCTCTTCGATCGTCAGCCATGAGCGGCCTTCCTCGGCAGCGACGGGTCAGGCTCGGCGCCACCTCGCGCCTCCGGGGGTCTCGGAGGAGGATTCCCGCATGCTGCAGCAGGGCAGCTGAAGCACTCCCCGGCTGGCTGGCGTGCTCGACGCGGTCGTGAGGAGCAGCCGACGAACGCCTTGACGGATGCGGCGCTTCCGTGCGTCTCGCTCTTCTCTCCCTCAGTTGCGGTATTGCCTCTTCCCAGCCTGACCGTCTCTTGCCTCCTCTTCGCCCTCATGATCGACCGCTCACCGGCGCTAAGCAATGTGGCGTCCCTCCGCTCGTGTCCCTCCTGCTTGCTCATGATCTCGCAGTCGCTGCTCGACCCGCATCATGTTCGAAAGGTTGTTGTCATGCCGCGAGAGCATATGATGCAATGTTCGTTCTGCTCCGTAGCTTTCAGTCCTGCTCGAGTTGGACTTGTGCGCTTTTCGTTGTCCGCCCGCAAGAACCCGGTTCTCGCCCGTAACCCCGCCTCCGCGCGCTCGCCCTCGCCGGGATGGGCCCTGCCCTGCTCTAGCGCCCACTGGAGACCTCGATAGCCCTCTGCCAGGCTCTCCCGCGCTCGCACGCGCTCGATCGCTGCGATCCACGCTCATCTCGCGACTTTCCCCCACCAGCGCCCTCTCGCGTCGTCGACGTCCCGAGGAGCCGCGCGGGATGGACGCACTCGACCTCGAGATCGACGCCTACTGCGTCGTGTGCGACCGCGCCCTCCCCGCCCATGTCGCCGCCGCCGGCCCCTCGTCCTCCTCCGCGGCGCCTCCTCCGCCGCCCTCGTTCCCCGCCGTCAACCCGCACGAGCAGAGCGCAGGCCCCGTCGCTTCGACCTCGGCTGCACCGCCGCTGCCGCAGCCGTCGTCGTCCCATCGCAGTCGCGCGAGCAGCGGCAGCGCCACCGCGGGAGCGCCGCGCCTCAAGCGCACCGGCAGCTCGACGAGCAACTCGACCGCCGGCAGCGGGCGCAGCGGCGGAGGCGTAGCGCTGAGGCGCAACAAGAGCCTCGGCAAGGTCCATGCGCGCGGGCACGGCAGCGGGAGCACCGCCCTCCACGGCTATGGCCACCGCTCGCACTCGCATGCGAACCTCGCGGCGCTAGCGCCTCTCGACACCGGAGCGGCGGGCAAGGGCAAGAAGACGGCGCTGGGAGAGCGCCGGCCGAGCAGGACCTCTGCCAAAGAGGAGGTCATCGAGGTCATCGAGCTCGACGACGAGCCGGCGGGTGCAGCGCCGCAGGGCATCTATTGCTCGGACGAGTGCCGGCGCATCGACGAGGCGCGCAACGCTCTCACTCTCGCGCACCTCGGCGCCGCCCCGCCCGCCTTCTCCGCCGCAGCCGTCGAATCAGCCCTCGCACGCGCCGACTCGTCCTCTTCGCTCGCCTCGCACGTCCCGTTCGACGCGATGGCACGCCGCCGCTCGTCCGGCATGTCCTCGTCGTCGTCTTTCGCCCCGAGTCGCTCGAACCTCTCGCCGATCCAGTCTGCCGCGCCGACCGCTGCTGTCGGCCAGTTCGACGAGTCGTCCACCGCCTTCCCCTTCCCGCCGCAGGTCTCCTCCACGGCCCCGCCCGCCTCCCGCTCGGCATCCTTTTCCGCACCGCTGCACGCCTCGTCCCTGCCCGCCGCCCATCCACCAATGCTCAACTTTGGCGCACGACGCCGCTCCCGCGGACACGAGGTCACCGGCGGGTACTCGTACCGCCCCTCGCTCATGGAGCGCGTCTCGTCCTCCGAGGGGAGCGCCGGCGCGGGCTCGGGCGCTGGCGGTGGCGGTGTTTGGCTCGGCGCCGAGAGGGGGTTCTCCCGTCCCTCGAGTGCGGCAGAAAGCGCGGCGCGCTCGTCGAGGAGCTTGAGCGCCGGTGCGGGAGGCAGTAGCGGGCGGACACAGAGCGCGGACGCGGTAATGGGTGCGGAGGGGTACGCAGGTGCGTGTTCTCCTCTCCCTTCGTTCGGACCGCCAGCTGACCTCGTCATGGCCTTCCCGCTCCTGGTGCACTTGCATCTACAGGTCGCCCACCGTCGGCGCTCTCCTCCCTCCGCTCCATGACGCCCATAGCCAACGCCACCATCTCACATCACTCGCCTCTCTCGTCTTCGCCCGCCCGCGCGGCGTACCAGCCCAAGACCTCGCCCCGCGCAGAGCTCCCGCGCTCGCTCTCGGCGCAGCCGGATATCGCCACGTCACCGCTCGCCCGGCACAGCTTCCTCGTGGGGAGTGCGCCGGCGCCCGCTGCGCCCGTTGCGCGGAGGAGAGGGCCGTCTTTCGGCGAGGTGCGTTGCATGCTTTCTCTCTTCTTTGGGGACGGGCTTATGATGTGATGTATGGGCGTGGGATCACAGTTGGTATCGAGCTGACCCTTTTGCCGCGTGCCCGCAGCCCACCCTTCCCGAAACTCGTCCGCTCGACCTCCCCTCGTCCCGCCCTGTGAGCGCCGGCTTGCAGCGTCGCTCCGCCTCATCAGCCTCGCTCGCACTCATGGGCACGTCTCTCGGGCGCTCGTACGAGCCTCGTCCGTGGGCGGGCCCGAAACGGAGCGAGTCGACCGCGAGCCTGAGCGGGTTCGTCGCGCAGGGCGAGATGGCGACCCCAAGCCCGCCGCCGCTCCCGCCACCAGTGTCGAGCTCCTCCGCGTCGACCGTCATCCCTGCCGGCTCGGTTTCGCGCCGCGAGTCGCCCCCGCTCGTTGCGGCGTCGTCCCCATCGTCTGCGTCGAGCTACGCTCCTTCCCACTCTTCCGCCTACTCCGCCCGCTCCTCCACGGCCGGCTCGTCTGACCACCCTTCGTCCTCACTCGGATCGACGCACGCGCGCGGCAAGTCCCAATCCCGCGGGCGCTCTGCCGCAGGACTCATCATGACCCCGAGCGGAACGAACCTCTCTTCCGCGTCAGGTCTCGACCCGCCCTACTCCGCTGCGGCGCCTGTCCGCCCGCCGTCGAGCGCCGTCGCCAACGCTGCGAGCGTCAACCCCGCGCTGTCGTATCTCAAGGGCGACGACGCGGCGAAGCCGGCACTCCCCGCCGTGCCCCCTCGCCCGCCCCAGCCGCCCGCGCACCACCGCTCCTTCTCGTGGCAGCACATCCCCGGCGTGCCCACCTACGCTGCGTACGACGTCGACGCCTTCCGCGCCGCCCGCGGGGCGTCCTCCTCTGGCACGCGCAACAGCGGTCGCAGCACGGATGCGGGAGGGAAGGAGCGCGAGAAGGAGGGCCCCATGCTCCCGCCGCCGCTGCCCCGCAGCGCAAAGGAGCGCAAGCGGCTGTTCTACTTTTCGGACGACCATGGGGCGGAGTGAGTTGGGTTTTCAAGGTGTGCGAGAGGGTGGTTCGTCTTTCGTGCGCGTGGAGCGCTGGATGTTCAATTTTGCGCGTTTTACTTTTGTTGCCCTGCATTGCCTGTGTTGTGTCTATGCATGGGCGTTGGAGAAGGGAGCAAGGGGTTTCCGTCCATGGGGCACGGAGCGCGGTCAATTATATGTACCTGGAAGGGTAGGGTTGTTAGGAATAGGGATACCCACTAGGGATCCCGACCGTCATCAAAGCACACACGAGCGCGGTCACGGCCATGTCGTCTCAGAGTGGAACGACCATGTCATCTTGGAGTGGAACGACTATGTCGTCTCGCAGTGGAACGACCCTCCTCGCTTGCGACTTTGGCCCCCTTGAGTGCAGTTCACGGACCTCACTCTCCTGTGCAACCAGTGGCAGCGAGGTACATACACGCTTTAGGGATAGGGATAGCTGCTAGGGATCCTGGGTGCCACTCTGGCCCCCTCGCGTGCGGTTCGCGGACCTCGTTCTTCGGTGTAACGGCTCGCAGGGTTAGGGTTAGGGTTAGGGTTAGGGTTAG